>HG738138.1:16821053-17093983 GCA_000499405.2 Onchocerca volvulus | reverse complement strand
CGAACGTTGGTGGTTGAATTGTTGAGCTCTCATAGTCGTTAATTTCTAGAGGGATCTTCCATGTGGCACTTATACTGAGGCGTTTCTTGCTTCTTCATCTTTTTCCTTTTCAACTGATCGAATTCTTGAATTTTCTTTTGACTTATAACTGAATCATTCTCGATAGTTCTACTTTAGCTTGACCACACTTAATTTGCGTATTAAGCTCATCATTACGCATAACATATTTTGTCGGCAAAACCGAGATATTTTACAATATAAATATGATAGAATAATCAGATTCTATGAATGACAGAAATTTGTAAAATTTCTCAACCGAACGAATCATTTACCCGTACCTTATCCTTGTTCCCCAATCTTCCAACCTGCTAAAACCTGCGTGGATTGTCTAAAAGACTGTAAATCATGTTAGTTGCTGGAACGTTGGAAGGATGAAAGCTTATGTGCATTGTCTGACATTGTGTACACTATCAATCTCTTATTCTTTTCCTGATAACTTAACTCTCGGCAAAACATATTGTAAGTCATCGCCTGTCCAAGGAACAAGGACTGTCGGCATGAAAAGGAGCTTTTAGAGGTCACGGGGTCAGTATCACGCACTCAGTGGTCACTCAGAGGTCGCGCACTCAGTCAGCTCAACAGTCGCTCAACTCACTCGACAATCAATATCCCCAGTTCAGTCCAGCAGCTCACCTATATTCATCCATCCTTCCTACAGCCAAGCGATTATTGCAGTCGTGAAACTATCTGACTTCATTCCATCCCGTAGTATAGACGAAAGAATCGTTCCTTCGTCAATCAATAAAACTTTTCTCACCAAAATTCGTTTCTTCAAAAAACTTTCCTGACATGCTTAGACATAGTCACATCTTTTACGCGAGAAAGTCAGCGATTACTCCTTGCCATATATGTTATGTTCGCCTTATCTTGCAAGCTATTTTGTCGGTATTTAGCGCAAAATGACGGGCTTCTCGAGATTTCTTTGCAGTTAGGTCACAGTTCTCGATTGTTCAAAAATTCGTTTATGTTTTTGAGGGCCTCTCATCTCACATACATCAAACATACACATACATACAGACAGGCACATTTTTATTTATGTTGGCTATTTTCTACAAAATATTTGTTCATTGAGGAAAGACAAATTCGATGGGTAGTCCTTTTCATGCTTGGTTTTATAAAACTTTGGTTTGGTCTGTTTCTTGTTTTCTATTTCCATTCTTTTCTGCAAATTCGTTTTATTTTCAATTTCCTTTCTCGCTTCGTTTCGTTTATCAATTCCTTTTCTGGATTTTGAAAATTATTTGGTGCTGCAAATGTATGAAGTACCTTTTATGAATCATCATGGTCATATGCTATTGTCAAATTTATCTTCCTTGTCGATTCATGCGATAAGGGTTCGTTCTGTTTTGCCATACGTAACCAACATAAGCTTTTCGTTCGTTTGTTTGTTTATTGATTTTTTAAAGTAATTGGAATATAATTACTTAATTTAGTGCCGAAAATGATTATCTTTTGTTTTTAACATATGGAATTTCGATGGAAACTTTCTAAAATCACTTTCTACTCGCATTATATATAAACGTTATTTTTTAGAATGGATGCAATAACGGAATCGCCCGAGCGGTATTGGCCTGTATCGAGCAAATATGATACGATAGATAGAAAATATAAGTTTTTTAAGGCGTAAGTTTTTTCTTTTTACTGAAAATATTAACGAGATTCAGGAAGTAGAAAGTTCCTGTTAGAGATTCTGACTTGGAATAATATTTCTTCAGTCCGATTGCATTCCGATCGAATAAACGGTTCTGCAGAATACTTTTTATCTGATTTATAATCTTTTTCAGTCCTCATGCTAGTCGGATGCAGACATATTATCCATTAATACAACTTGGTCGTACCTCTTACTCATCTTCTCGACGCAGTGCCATTGCTCAAAAATCCCAGGTTACTCAGTTTTCATGTCGACTCCCAAATCAGTCTTGCTTTCTACTATATTTTGTTTTTATTTCATTCCTCAACAAAAGAATAAAACGAATTTTTCAGATTCCAGTCGGAAATGAAATGGACGTCGATGAATTTGCTGTCGATTCAGATGTCACGAAGGTATTTTCTATCATACAATGTAAGGAAGTATAAGTTAATGTCAAAGGCCATTGGAAATGAATTCAGTGAAAATCTTCCCAATCATAATTCATTAAGAATACATTCACTACGATAAACGATTTGTCGAATGATATATTGTTGACAGTATTTGATTATTGTCATCCGATTGATTTGATTCATTGCTTCTCTTTGGTTTCTCGTCGTTGGAATTATTTGGCTAATCACAGCGCTTTATTCACCGAAGTGCGAGTATTAGTTAACGAACTGTCATTGAAATATGGTAGTGTGAAAAGATTTTTCCAGAGGGTAAGTTCTGTGCGAATATTCCCTAAATGATATCTGATAATCAGTAAAGGAAGTTTCCGTAGTTTATGGATTATATTTAATCGAAGTCATGAGGACAAACTTGTCATCTTGCCTTGAAATTCCTTTTCGTTCTCTCATTTTGCTGATTGATGAGTTGAAGTGTAAATATCAGTCCACCCATTTTGAATATTTTTAGACTTCACAATATCTTCGGAAATTATGTATTGATTGTTCGGTGCCCCTACCATCTGCCGAAGTTAACGCATTATTCGACATTTGTTTTCCTCACGTCATCCATCTTGATATTGGCTCATTTAAAGGTAAATTAAAAGAAAGTTGTTTCAAAAAGAGAAAAAATGAAATTTTAGTAAGAATCATTTTCTTGAAATTCAAATATTTTCTGATCTAAATGGTTTTTTGCAGAAATGAATATTATATTTCTGAAAAAATTGTCAAATTGCTTCCCCAATGTTGAAACATTACATATGGATGGAGTGATGCGAGTATGATTTATATTAAAAACTACATAAAAGTTGCTCTGATTATTGTTTAGCAATGTTATTCTTTTGAAATTATTTTAGCGAGAATTACTGGCTTCCGTTGACCTTTATTACATTATTATTATTACTTTGATTATTTTTAAGCATTTATTTACTACCAATATCTTTCTAATGTTTTTTAGTTTGATTTAACAATGCATCGAAATTTTGGATAAGATTTACCGAGTTGATTTCAGTTAATGTTTTGATTATTATTTTTTTGTAGTGTTCCATTAGTGATCAAAATGGAAAGGAATGGAATGAAATGCTGGAAATGTTATTTGACGATGAAAACATTTTCCCGAAAATGCAAAATTTTTTCATGGGCAGTGTAGAACAATACTGCTCGAAAACTAATGCAAGATTATCGACTTGTAAACGTCCATTAAATTTATTATATATTCATCAAGGGGCAACCAGAGTGAAGTACATTTTTATCCTTTCGAAATTATTTTGACGAGAATTATTGACTGTCGTTGACTTTTTAAAAGCAGTTTTATGACTTTATATTTTGAAACCGCATTGCTTGAGAATTGCTGACACTTAGCTTCATCTCGAAATATTTGATTAAAATTGCAACAACTGATACACATTTTTTATCAGTCATTACTATATTCATTAGCATCACTAACATGTTCATTAATATTGCTGTTTTTTAGTTTCAGCGAAATCAAAATTTCTCCATGGAAAACAACACTTACCGAACTTTATCTTGGATATTCCATTGAAAACGAAGACTTTCGGTATATTGCTGAATTGCGTAATTTGAAAGTATTCTCATTGGCTATTTGTCTTTATACCTTAGATGAAGATATTGCTCCATTAAAAGTAAGTAAAAGAATCTTTAAAATATGGCTTAAAATCTTCTCACAATATAAGGATATTAGACCATTATGGAAAAATGGTGGGATAATTTCTAGTGTTTTAGCTAGATTTTGAAAATAATTTTTATATTTTTTGTGTTTTTATAATTTTTACTTTGTATTTTTTTCTTGTTTCTGAAGACTAAATGATTCACACTGCTGATTTCGCATGAGTGTATCGATTTAGCTGTTCTGTCATGGAATTTCTGTTCTGGAAATTTTATTCGCAATTAATTAAATTTCACTTTGTGATATTTTGATTATTAATTCTACAGTGAACGTTATGAAACGATTGATGTTATTTTGGTTTACTTTTTTAAATTATTCTTTTGATGTTGCAGAATTTGTACAATTTGGAAGAGCTACGGATGCACTATGGTGGCCAAGATTGTGACCTTTCCACTGAAGGAATGATTGATTTATTCACTTTACCAGTCAAAGAACCTGAAAAATCATTCCCATACAAACTCAAGCATTTAGAAATTGCAGATCTCCATGTTTGCAGAACTGATCTTTTAAAAGCTATCGATCAGAAGCATGTTTTTTTTTGTTTTCAAATTATCACTACAATGCACAAATTTTGGTTACAATAAAAATGAGTCGTAGAAAGCTGTAAGTTGAGAGTTCACGGAAAATACTTTTAGATTAATATATTTTTGGAGACGGAATATATTATCAGGAAATTAAATATTAGTCATTACAGTTGTCCAGAGTTGAGAACACTTGGTCTGTCATTCAATGAATATATGGGCGACGAAGCTATGCCATTTATTATTAGCAATTTCAAGTGATTAAATTAACTGTTAATTTTCTTTTTAAAATGTTCATTCTTTTTATTAAACAGTCTGAATTTTCACTTTCCCATGAGAACTAATTTAGTATTGAGAAGTAAATTTTAGTGCATTGCAATATGCAGTCAAAACACCGAAATATTTTTTTTTATTCATAGCTATGGCAAGATATTTCTCAAAGTCATTCCAGTTAGAGCCAGCGAACAAGTTCATTTCTAGAACAGTTAGGTTAGTATCTTTAATGTATTAATCATTTCGAAACAGTTCTGAAACAAAATATTTTTCTGGCTATCTATTTTGTTAGAGAAACAAATCGTTTTTTTTTTTTTTTTTCTTTCAGGCGCTTAGTTTTTTTGGATCTAAGCAATCTTGGAGATTCCTATAAAGATGAAGTCTGGAATAATCTAAACAGCGATGATTTACCTGATTTACATCTTCTCAAACTTCATGGAAATGAAGTAATCGTTTATCAGGAAATGGATAGGGTCCTTTGGAGTATCGTTCCAAATAATGAATAGCATTTGGTTCTAATTTTGACGGAAAAGATTTGAAGATTGCAAAACTAATTGATTCTCTAATAGTTTTTACTTAGACAATTATGCATAGTTGAGAATAATGCAATCAACTGTGACAGAGAAATATAAATCATGCTCAGAATGGATATTTTAAGATTAATATTGAAAATTTACAACGCCTGAATTTGAAGCGACCCAAATTGTTAATTTCAACCAAATGGAATTATTTTATTAACTGGACCAAAACTGAGAATGGTTGTATTTTTCACGATACTTTTGATGGTGATATCAGAGCCGTAGAAAATGACTTGCGCCAGATCGATGGATTTCGTGATTTTACAATTACTTCACCACTGTTCTGGTTAGTTTGAAAAACTTTTTTCCCCCTTGGATCGATACACTTGGAGAAAAGATCATTTTTGACAATTTTACATTCTATAGAAGTAATTCTTTTATTTCATTCGCATTTTTTCCAACATTTTGTTAATTTCACTTTATTAGTTTTTATCAATTAAGTTTTAGGTATGACAACAAATGTGGATCTAGGGAGCGCATATTATCGCATGATACTTACCTTTTTGTACCTGTAGAAAAGCAGCCGTATGAGATTTCCGTTGATGATCATTCTGTATAGTAACAATGGCATGGAACTATATAAAATATGTTCTTTAATAACACACAGGTGGTTTGGCTTGCATTAGATTAGTGCAGTCTATATCATTTGCAAATAAGCAACCGATCATTCTCATTCTTTGATGTATTGATTTGCATATTTTTCCAGTGTTTTGAACTGTATCTAAGACTGCACTTTTCTAATACGGGGCTATTTAAAATATATGTTTGTATTTATGTAAATTTTCTTCTTTAAAATATTATAATTTATTGTGAAGTTTTTAGGATCAATAAAGTGTGACATAATAATACTGCAAAGTGATATATCTATTATTTATATCAGTAAGAAAGTATTCTAATTTGTCGAAATTATTGCAAAAAATACCGTAATCAGATGGATCTCAATAGAAATTGAAAATTCATTTCGTGTTTGTAGGATATAGTCAGATATTTCAGATTATTGGTAAATGACCACAGATCAAATAGTGTAAAACATTTATGCCTAAATGATCGGAATGGTCAAATCCAAGTGGAAACATATGAGCAAAATACTCTTTCAGAAGTGAGAAAAAAAGATCTATAGAATTCTGACGGAGGTGATAATAATATTGGAAGTTTCTGGAATTCTAAAGAAAGTGATAATACCTGTTGAATGAAATATTTATTTTCATTGGGCTAAATTTCAAGAGTCGTATCACTGATTCTAACATTTCAATAAAACTTCAGAGGTATTAATAACAATCATCTTTTTTGCTCGAAATAAATATTTGAAAGCTGTGCAAGTAAGATGGATATGATTACATTTAGTGATTATTTAGCGTGAAAATGTTCCTTTTTCTTGAAAAACTAGCAAATATAAGCTTCTAGAAATTGAAATCTAGAATTTCCATTAATATTGACTTCTCATTCAGTGTAAATTCAGTAGATCTAGATGCCTCCATACTCACCCTCTTGCCAGAAAAAGCTAAGTACAGGAGGCAAATTACAGTCAGTAAGGCACCTTCCGATTATTCTAATACCACAATATATTTGTAAGGAAATAGGGAAACAAGTGCACGATGATAATAAAGCATGTGTAAAAAATTTTTGGTAAAACTGTTTCGTGAAATCTGTTATCGTTTAAAAAAATAAATTGCAATTAAATAAAGATATTCATTTTTATAAAACTCAATAGCTACGAAGAAATCATATTTTATTTGCTTAAAAAATGTAAATACTTCATATTATACTGCTTGGACATAGCCTGCTGATAAGATATCAATGAGGCATATTGAAAAGTATGAATATTTACTAAAATGAAATATTCTAACGGCGAATTTTGATTTGAAGTGATTTTTCTGAGTAGTTTTTCAGGTTTTTTAATGTCAACAGAATTTACGTTATAAAGCGTTAGCGCTGTCCATCATGTGATATTTTAGGAATATCCTCAATATACTTCTAATTTTTTTCACGCTTTTGCTTCTTAAATTTAATCTGTCAACAGTTTTTGTCGTGATTATTGTACTGATAGTAGCAATAATGTCTTTTAATAATACTGTGAGCGTTAAAAGCCTATGATACAGAGAATAGTGAATTACCTGATTTTAGCTTTAACTATGCTGCTAGCATATTTCACGCAAAGTGGGACCATTAGAAGTTGTACATGAAACTGATGCTTAATCCGGAGTGCCTTTGAATTTCAGGAAAAAAAGTTCAAAACTGTTAAAATAAAAATTTCTCAAAAAGATTTCTCAAATGAGAAACTCTAAGATATATTGGACTTTCGGAATTTCCTGAATTACTCCTCTCATTTGTGAATTTAAAAAAAAGAATTTATTTTGAGCTAATTAGATGTTTGTTTAATTATTTCTTAAAAGTTTGAGTTTTGACTTTATTTAACACACAAAAGCTAATAGAATGATTTGTTATCTTGAAACTATATTTTTGATTTTAAATTTCGTTCATTCAATTTCTGCATCGCTTCTTGCTGAATATATTATTCAGTTTTAAAGATAAACATGTGATTTAGCCTATCAGTGTAATTAGAATATTTAAATAAGAAAGAAAAAATCATAATTAAATAATGAAGCATTTCAGGTTCTCTGAAATGCATATTGAAAATTCTTTCAGCAGAGAATTTGATAGAATTCCTGTCAGATGTCAGTTGTTCAGTTGTTATTTGGCACGGTTCCTTCTCCATTTGACTGAAATTCAACTAAAACTATTTCTCATCATTCGAAAGCTTAGTAATATTCCACCAAATCCAGAAACGTTATAAGTCCACGATATAATATTTCATTCAAACTTTTCGCATCTTTGAGGTCGCAGAAGCATCGTAGACTATTCTGAGTTTCGTTACAGGTTTGTATGGGGTGAGGTAGATAATGAATTATGCCTTCTTAACTCAATTCCGGATAAACTTCTTAAATTATTTTTGAATCCCGAATTGTTTTGTCGTAGTCATTTAATCAGTGTTTTTAAACGACCAAATCATGGCTCAAGTCATTACCTAATTTAATCTTTGTTTCTCTCCAAGAACCAACAGACTTGATATCTCTTATTTTGTTTGGTAATACTTCCTTTGTATCGTTCTAACGCTTTTTCATCATCCTGGATGTTAGGGGCGTTAGGTTGTTCTGGATATCTACAATTCAGTTTCCATATTAATCACTTCTCGAATAGTCATGCTAGCCATACATACTGAAATGGTTTCGACCGATAATGAATTAGGATTTGGGATTTTCCTAGTGTGTCCGTTTCTTGCCATCATAGGTCCAAGTTTCGTATTAATAAAGGAGAATCTTCATTTTAGTCCTAGTTGGATGAATTTGAAGCAATCAGCTCCGATAAGTAAATCAGCTGCTTCCACTAATTTTTTAGACTATCATGTTGGCCTCAAATCTAATATGACTGCAAGATATGGTTTTGGTATCTTACTGACGAATGAGGCAATATGACAATTTGTGTTCTTCTTCATCGGTATCTTGTAGATTAAGTCGATTGCTAAATTCTTCGAGATAAAGGATAATTGCGAACCGAAATCAAGTAGTGCTGGGGCTTGTTCTTCAATTCTTAGTATTTTTGGATTGATTACTTTGATTCCCTTGCACAAGAGTAAGATTTCTTTATCTCCTTAATCCTTTCTCCCGGTTTGAATTGGTTATGATCGTTAGATCTTTTCTTCTTTTCGTTTGCCCAGCATTTTGCACTCCATCCTTTTGTTTGGCTTGAAATAATAATGAATGTTGTGGGAACCTTTACAATGGAAAAGTGAACGTTTTCGTATATTGCATTCTGTTACCTAATCTCCTGGTTAAAGACAATTAGAGCAAGCGTTATTTTTTCTTGAACGTTCCATTCGTTGTCTGAGAGTGGGATAAACTTGACATTCATCATCCCAGTATTCCTTGTTACAAAAGGCCTAAGCTCTCCTTCTTTTGCTGCCAATTGTAATTTTTTAAAGGATTTATGGTCAATTTTGAATCTTTTGATGGCGCATCTTGGTTGCAGGTAGGTCCGTGTTTCTTCTCTGGTATAACATGAGGTTTGATTTGTCTTTGACTCAGTTAAGCTCTTTGTCTTCCCACTAATAGAGATTTGGCTTCTAGCCACTTCCTCACTGCTTTCGACTAATCAAGAATCATCGGAACTTAGTGACCGACCAAAATTCTTGCTTTTCTTTTTGTTGATATATTCTGTCCAATGTCCAATTCGGCAATCTTCTTTCTATGATGGAAAAAAAATTGGTCCACCATAGAAAATTAATAGAAAATATATTTCTAGGGTGAAATTTTCGATGCTAGAGTGCTCTAGGTTGTCACCTATAGCTTCTGAATGTCGAAGTACCCTTTTGATTGCGTCAACTATTACTCTTTACTCTCTATAATTCCTCTTGATGGATTGTAATTCGTCATACAGCGATTTCCTGATTAGAACTGATCTTACAATATCGTAATTTTCGGGGACAATATCATAACCTCTAACTGCTTGCAATAATCCTCTTTGAGACGAGAGATTAGGTAATTTAATTTTTGAATGTCTAGAATTCTTTAAAGACGGACTGCGGCTTTAAAGCCATTCTAGAATTTTTTCCATGTCTTGGGATCACCACTGAATACTGATAGTGATAGATGGGGCAAATTTACTGCAGACTAACGGGCTACTGAAATGACTCATTTTGAGGGACTAATTCTCTTATTTTATATTTGCTTAGTTGCTAAAAAACTAGCTCGAAGTCATCTTTATACATAATAGAGCTACAACAGATTCTTTACCATCATTTATCAATTTTATAATACCTGTATCGTTCACGATGTCCGCATATTTCCCTTCTTCTTTCTTCTTTTGCGAGCTTTTGATTCTCCATATGAAGTCCTACCAATTTCTGTTGATTGATTCGAAACTGTCAGTGTATAATTCGAGAAGCCTGATTTTTTGTTTGACGATCTCTTCTCTTGGCCTCATATTGTGGACGCAGTTCATCCTTTGGTAACTGCTGATCTGGCGACATTAGATTCAAACCTTTGACTTCTCGATGAGTTGTTTCAAATTTTTCCTTGCCAGTTCAACATTTATCATTAAGCTGGCAAGTTTTGTCTCGGTTTGTAGCGCTAAATAAAATTGTCGGGAAAGTTTTTTGAAGCAACGAGAGTTGGCAATAAAAGTTATGTTGATTGGCAGAAGAGTGATTCTTCGTCTACTTTATTAGATAGAATAAAGTCAGATGATATCACGATTGCAGTTGATCGCTTGAGTGCGGTAAAGGTGAATTGAGTACTGGTGAACTAGACTGAATTGGGCAACATTGATTGTCGAGTGAGTTGAGTGACCGTTGGGTTGATTGCTGAGTAAGTGGTCCCTGGGTAGCTATTGAATTACTACTGCTTGATACTGATTATTTTTTATATCGATAATCCTTGGTCTTGTAATAAGCGATGACTTACAATATATGATAGAGAGGGTTTGGTTATCAGAATAAAGGGTAAGAGATAGATAGTGCTTCCAGTTTTAAACAATGAACACGAGCTTTAGTCCTTGCAAAATTTTAGACAACATGGATTTCAACATTTTAAACTGTGCATATAAGTTTATTTAGCAGATCGGGTGATGAGAGGATAAAGGCCTTTTTATCAGATCAAAGAATGAGACATGGATTAATAATAATAATTCAGTTGACTGAGAAATGTTATAAATTTCTATTATACAAAATATTTTGGTAAAAAATTTCCGGATTTTTCGACATTAGCTAATGTATGCGTTAATGAAGGATGATAAATGACTAATACTCCAAGAATGGCATTTCTATTTTTAAAAAATTTTATCCATACCATGTTTTTTTCGATTTTTTTTTTTTTTTTTTGATTACTTTTAATGCATGCAAAGTTTTTTCTAATCCTGTCATATAGATTCCTTCCATTTTTTCGAATTTTTTAAAACAAATTCACAATAACAATCGTTAAAAGATTCCTTCCATAGTGGAATCACAATGATTCGAATCCATTCGTTATCAGCTCGGTAATATTTTAAAATATTTTGATACAAGCTTATCATGTTTTGCACCATTGCCGCCTATCTAGTTATTATCATTCCTTAAACAAAAACTATTTTGAATTCCATATGTAAACATACTTAACTGTTGAATATTAAAAATCCCTTGAAATTTTTTTAAACAATGAACTTTTGCATTAATATTTGCAGTATTAACATTCTAAGTTTCTCACTGATTAATAGAAAGATTCATGATAATTAAAATGCAATAATGAAAGCTTTTGGTTGCCCAGGCAATAAAATATAGATTTCGTTGCTATCATCAAGCTGCTAGCCATTCCTGCTACATATTTCTTTTCTCATATATGAAAAAACAGTGATGACTAAACAACAATTTAATTTTAACGCAAAGAAAGCTAAAGTAATTTCTTTTTAAATCATTTAGGAGATTTAAAATGATTGATTATGATATGGGCATGAAATTAGTAATTTTGCTTAGAGAAGCCTAAAATGGTTCTATCTCATTTATCGGCTTTTTAGTTTCGCTAAAATTAAAATAATCAATCATATCAATTATCATTTCTTATTTTTTGCATCATGTTAATGTTTAAATTTGATAAGCATATGCATCAATCTTGATAAATTGTTTAAAATCCATTTCATTTCCATAATTATCATAATATTGCTGCATTAGAGAAGTAAGACAACTTAATCATTTACTTCATTCTCATTGCTTTTTTTCGCTATTATTGATTTTTTTAAAGATCATTTTCTATTTTCCTTGTTACTGATTTCTCTTTTATTTCATTTTATTTTTTTTTTTTTTAAATTACACTATATTGGAAAGACTAATATTTTAACGCAGAAAATGTTGTTGATTTTTAATATTTGCATTAAAGTTTGTCTTTTTAATATGTTCAGATATTTATTCCCGGCTTAAAAATAAAATAAAAAATGCATTTGTGCTTAAGCTATTTTGATATTCTTCCATTCGCTTTTTTTCATTTCAATTTTTTATAATCATTTTATCATTTTAATTTTGATTGTCATTGTCATTATTATCTATATTAGTATTTTTTTTTCTTGGCTTTTAAACGAACATTTATTCATATCTTCCATAAATTATTGTGGCATTTTTTAAAGTTTTTTTGTAATCTTAAAATTTTTTCTTTCAGAAGTTGAATTATTCGAAATATGATATCATTTTCTTGTTATTTTCAAATGCATTGATTGATTATTAATACTATTAATTTATTTTTTTAGCTAAGAAAAAAATTTTAATTATTAAAAATAAAGTAATTTTCAAAGATTTCTTTAATAGGATAAATAGCAAATGATACACATCGCTTGAAGTCACTACAGGAACAATTGCTAGCATCTCAGATGCTTATGCAAATTTTTTAAAAATTAAGTTTAGAAAGTCAAAAAAGCAGTTTTATTTTTCATCTTTTTTTTTTCTTTATTCCCAAAAACTTATACGGAAGATGTTATTATAGAAATTGCATATCACTAACGAATAATTTTAAATGAACATATTCAAATCAGACTCATAAAAATATTATTTATCTGACTTTTTTGATCGATAAAAATTAGATAACCTAATTGCTGTAAGACTATCTAATTTTCATTTGCCAACTTTTTCTTTTTTTTTTCTGAAAGCCGTATAAAATACTTTTTTTTCCGAGTGTGTAGAGAAGGAAAGAGAAAACTAAATAAAAGCCATACAAGAAACTCAGTAAGATTGCTATAATTTGTTAAGGCGAATAAATATTGATATCTGCATCGGAAGTAATCCTTTGGCCAAAAAATGCAGCATAAATTAGGCCATATGTCATAATTGTCCTTCTTATATTTGGCTATACCGGTGAAAATATCGTTCGGTATTTTGAACACGTTGTTGCTAGCGCGAAAATCTTACAAATTTTAATTTACAAAGATATTTAAATTTTCTTTGCTTGCCACACTAGGCTATCGATAAACTTGGACTTTTCTCTCCATCTCTCTTCCTCTCTCTTCGTTAATTCTAACTTTCTAGTTTTGCTAGCATAAAATAACCTTCCCAGTCTTATTTGCTTTTCTCTTACATCCTTCTTTTCGTTTTGCGTCAATTTCAAATGCCCAATGTTTTTTTTTTTTCTTTTTTTTTTTAGCATAATAAATCAAGTAATTTTTCACGTAATCAAATTTACGCTGAAAGCGAACAAACATCGTATGAAATTATTGTTTGAATTATTATGTAAAATTATTGTTGCCTGAAGATTGTGTTTTTATAAAAAAGAATGAACAGAAGAGACGGCGTAATAAAGTTATGATGAGTACAACACCGCGTAATAGCAAGAGATTCTCGGGACGACAGAAAGCTTTTTTATCAAATCCACCAAGCAGTCGAGCATCAATAATTGCTGGAGCTATCAAGGTATTTATGCTTTTTTTTTTTTTTTTTTAAAGAAATTTCAGAAGATGATTTAAATCTAAGTAATTTTACATCCTTCTGACATGCTAATTGATATATTAATGTAATTAACTAATCAAAAAGTAATACATTTGAATTACTCAGTAGTGAAGGTTTTGGAATAATTAATTAGGTGAAAGCTATCGCGAAATGAACATTACCGTATTTTCCTTGCAAAATTTACGCTTTTTAGATTGTGGTACATTAATTATCATTATTGTTGAAAGAATATGTTGATAGTAGTAATTGATAAGTCTCAAAGATTCCTTAGAGTATTATTGAAAAGTTTTGAAAACAGCTTGAAGACATTTAATGTTTCAGGATAAATTAAAGACTGTTTTTTTAAAGCTTTTCTAAGCTCAGATAATAAACTTGATTTTCAGAGAAATGCAAAAATAAAAGAGATTTTTTCATATTTAAATTACAGCATAAGTTCCATCATGATTTTAATCAACGGCTGAATTCCGGAACAAATGTCCCATTATTGAAGGCGAAACTTGCTGGATATTCACAAGAAGAGTTAGAAGAATATTATCAAGTGTTCAGTGTGTTTGATACCGGTTAATTGTTCATAATATATGAAATTTGAAAATCTTTTATAATTTTTTCGAATCATTGAATAGTTTTGGAAGATTTTATGGTAAAATTTAGCGTTAGGTCGGTGAACTGAGACGAAATCAAATGTATCGTTGTTTGTAATTCAACATTTTGATGTCAATTTCAGATGGTAGTGGCGCAATTGGTATTGATGAATTAGAAAGTGCAATGAAAAATTTGGGCTTAGAGCCGCAGAAAAATGAACTTGAACAAATCATTGAGGAGGTAGATCAGGTATGAATTAATTATTCTAATTAAGTTTCGATGTAATGTTTTTTTTCGTTTTCATTACAAAATTAAGTCTTAATTAGAATAATTCAACGAATAAAAAAAGTGATTAAAATAATTCCTGATTATTAAGATGAATTTTGATTTTACATTTGTAGATGGGCAATCATGAAATTGATTTTCATGAATTTTGTGATGTGATGAAACGAATGAGTGACAAACAGAATAGTTGGAATGATGTGACACGAGAATGTTTCGCTGTTTTCGACAGAGTAAGTGATGAAATGATAGAAAAAAAGTTGAAATAAAAAGGTCTGATACTATGAAACAAACAAATGTAATAAAATTCAATTTCCCACAAATTGAAATCTATTCTTACCTTTTAATACGTCATTTATTTATCTTCTTAATCTGCTCTACCAGTATTTTTCTGGAATACTCCGTTTATTTATCATAAAATCTTTCAAAACTTATCAAATTCTAAGCAAACTAATGGTATGCTTGAAATATAATTATGGACACATATAACCTCTGTAGCATATTTCCGGGAAGTTTCTTTTCAGGTATCCTCCGTAACTCATATATTTCATTTATTGTAGGGTGAAGTTGGCATAATATCAAAGAAGGATTTCCAATATATTCTCAATGAATTAGGTGATATACGTGATAAGGTAGTTATCGATGATATATTCGCAGAAGCAGACGTTGATGGTGATGGCGTTCTAGATTATGATGAATTTACGTTTATGGTACGAAATTATATGAACGATGAAGATTTGGCTACATGCAAATATCCTTAATGATAAATATGTCTATGCATATAGAAAACAATCTTTATATGATGAATAAAGAAAAAAGAATGTCGTGAAATTAAATTTAAATTTGAATTTATGCACACAATTAAATTACCGTATGAAAGTATGATGATTTATAATAACGTTTAAGGATGCTGAAAGAAAAGTAAAATATTGATTTCATTTACATTTTAAAAAAAAGTGTAACATAGACTTAATAATAGCAGAATATAAATTTAATGCACAATTTACTTCTGAATCAAATATCAAATAATGAAAATAAGCAAACGAACAAATGATAAAAAAGAGAATAAACAACCAAGCAAACAAAATAATTCGATATATGATAATAGCAAAATCTAATAATTTCTTGTTCTATCTCTACATGAATTCATCATCATAAAGAAGAATTTTCATTTTATTTAACATAAAGACGCATTCAATTTCAGTTCTATCCAATCCTATTTAAATTACTATAATACAATCAAATATCAAACTGTGAATAGCAGAATTTCCTATAAAGAAATGAATCTAGTACTAAATCTATTTTGAGCATCACTCATACATATCTATTCGATTAGTTATGGAAAACCTTCTGAAATAATTTTCTTGAATACTGGCTTGTGTATTATTGTTGTTGTTGTTTATATTGTTGTTGTTGCTGTTGCTGTCAAATTGAATGAACTAGTTCTTTTCTATCAGATTAAATAGCGTATGTCTAATTTTTGCCCTCATTTAAACAAATTTTATTGACGATTTTCGTACATAACTACTCCTCTCAATGCTATTGTCACTTTTTTTTCCTGGATAATTGTAATCTCTTTCCATTTCTTTTTTTTTTAATCGATAAGCTAGAGTTATTTTCAATTCTTCTAAAAAAATTTGAATTTTTATTAAGTTAACTCTTGAAAATTCATCATGTCATGCGCTATTATAAAATGATAATGTAATTTTCCCAATTCTAAGAAGTTCATAATTCCAGTAATAAACTTAACATCTAAATTTTATAACTATAAATTTTTTTTCAAGGCTGATAAAGATAAGAAATGATAAAACTTAAACAGCTTAAAGGTTCTTGCATTTTCATTGATCATAATTGGCTAGAAAAAAGTTTTAAAAATATAGTTTCATACATAGTTTCAAATTTCAAGATGTTTCGAACATGTGATGCTTGATACTAGATTCGGTCAGTTACTCTGGAAATGACCAGAAAAATAATTCAAATCTTTAAATCATCTCCTTTGGTTCAACATAATTTTTACTAGTTGATTCAGTTGACATTTTTTTTTTTTTTGTAAAACTGCTTCAGTCTTTTATATCATATATTATTTCAGTACTTTTTTATTTCGAAATGAACTCATGCTCAACACATTTACAGTATTCTATAGCTTTGACAGCAATAACTAAAATAATAAAATCTAAATTCAACCATTGAAAAATATAGTGCTATACATCGCACTTTTCGAAAACAGATTTTTCAACCTTTTATTTACATTTAATAAAAGTTTTTTAATGCTCTAAAGCAGTCGGTTACCATCTACTTAAAAATGAAATTACTTAGTTAAATACATCTTATTCAGTCTTTTCCAATTTGAAAGTCAGACATTTTCAAAGATTTCATAGCTATTAGCTTTTCTATTTTCAAATATTGTAAGAATAAAAAGCTTTCATTTTTTTAAAAACATACTGTAATAAATATTTCACATTTATATTTATATATTATTGCCGCATTTATTATAAATATTGTCTCAAGTATATTGAGATAAAAATTAATGAAATAAAAACTCTGACAACAAATATTACTGAACCGATAAATGGTATTTCTGAATAAATTTTGATTTCAAACAAATTTTTTGAATAAAACAAATTTATTGAATCTTAATTTTAGTTAAAAAAGTAATAAAAAGAATTTTTGCTGTTTATGATTTCTATAATTAATTATATTTGCATCAATTCTATGAGTTTTAGTTATTGTTATGAAATGGTTGAATTTATGAGATGCTGAGCAATAACTGTTTCTTTTTTTACAGATCATCCATATTGGGAATTTTAAAATAACTTGAGAATTTGTTTGAAATTTTCGCCAAAAATTTCACTTATTCCAAAAATAATCAGTTTCAGTTACTATGCAGGATATGAAAGCTTGGTTAACGATTCTGATTACGATATACTTCTATAGTTCAAGCAATGGTGAAGATGTAACTAACTGCAGCAGTACAGGAATTTGGAGTAGTTGGTCTTCATGGCAAAATGTGATGCCAAATAACAGTGATGGATTATATTTGCAGTTACGGAAACGGTAAGTAAATGATAAACACTAATATGAAACTTACCAAATGATTAGGGCTGGAGAATTATTGCTGGAATTGGTTCGAAAGCATGATTACAAAATAGTAAAATAAGTAGTGCTAATATAAAAGAGAAATATTTTTCTCCGAATCCTGTTAACTGGAAATGAATATTTGTGTTAAATTCTAGTAAACTAAATTTTCTAAAATCAGACATCATGGGAGGAAAAGAATTTAATACTGTTTTTCTAGAAAAATCTAATAATTTTCTATTTCAAATAAGTAAAATCTTTAATTTTATCCCAGCATTCACATGCTTGTTTTTGAAAAAGGAAATTTTTCAATAGTTTTAATTTTAGGCTTTGTCAAGAAAATCCGCAAAATTGTACTACAAAAACGAAAGACTATTGCAAGTGAATCTTAATTTTTTTTTAAAAACAGTTTATAGCATGAATACTTTGTGAAAAGAAAGGTTAAGGATAAGAGAAATAGTGTCAGTGGAAATGAAATTATAAATTTTTTTCGAATTATGAATTCTTAATAATTATATATATATATATAAGTCTCCATCAATCAATACCTGCATTACCAAGAGGAAACCAAGAGGTTATATATATATATATATATATATATATATATATATATAACAGATGAAATATTATCATTGGGTAAACCAGAAATAACAGTATACTTTTAGTGATTTTTATGCAGAAGTAAAACTTTGTGGATCAGTCGCAAATTCCCCAATTCATTGCTCCAATGTAAGTTGGCTTTCTCAAATCTTATTGATTTTGTAATCAACAATTTGACGAATAGTTATTGACAATTGGTAAAATTATTAACACTATATGGTGTGCTTTTTTTGCGTGAATAGATACATCACGGTAATTAGGAAATGTTTGGAATGCTGACGAAGGAAAGACACCAGAGTATCAAAATTAACTTCTAATGAACTTTGATTTCTAATAAAATGCACTTTTGGTCAGTAATTTAAACATTTATGCAGTAGTTTGCTAATAAATGAGATTTTAATGAAAATTCATTTTCAGAAATTGGCGATCTACGGTGAGTATATCTCTTTATTTATTTTTATCTTCCTGTTATTTAGTTATACTTAAGTAAAGTTATCCGTTTTTAACAAAAATATTAAAAACTTTTCCATCAGCAGAATTAGAAACAATGATGACAGATATGGCAAAAAAAAGGAAAAAAAAACTCTTGTTACTGCAGCTCCTACTAATGCTACGACCGCTACTGCACTGAATGCAAGAAGTATTGCGGCTGTTATACCTACCAATATTGTTACATCTGCTACAACTGTTGCTGCAACTGCCACACTTACTACAGTCGCTGCTGCACCTGCCGCAGTAACTGCCAAATCTACCACCATAGCTTATGTATCTGACACTGAAGCTGCCACATCTACTACCGCAGTTGATGTAAAAACCACTGCAGCTGTGAATATATTCGCTATATTCGCCACTGGAAATACTATAACTATACCGCATGCTGATACATCTCATAGCAAGATTACGATCATTGATGTACTTACTACAGCCGCTGCTACATTTGCTACTAGAAGTACCGGATCTGCTATATTTACTACTGCTGTTGCTACACTAACTACCACCGCTGCTACACTTGCTACTACAACTGCCGTGGCTTCTACACCGGACTGCTGTAAATTGGATGTAGTTTCTACACTTGGCTGTTGTGATGGACCTACCACTGCAGCTGCCGAATCTACTACCTCCGCTTCTACTCTTGATTGCTGCGGACTGGATGTAGTTCTTATACTTGATTGTTGTACTGTACGTACCACTGCAGCTACCATATCTACTACCGCAGCTTCTACAGTTGACTGCTGTAAAATGGATGTAGTTCCAGTACTTGATTGCTGTAATGTACCTTACACTGCAGCTGTCGAACCTGCTACAGAAACAGCCATATCTGCTACCACAACTGCTAAACTTGATTGTTGTGGTGATGCAGCTCTTATGCTTGACTGCTGTGATGTATCTAATATACCTACTTTACCTACTACGGTAATGCGTCCCATGATACCATTGGCAACAACCGGAAGCGTAATGAGTTAGTAAAAATGCATGCATTCCACTGTCATTGTAGCATGCAAGTTGATTTCTTATTCATGGTGTCAGTATTTCCTTCTGTGCATATTATGCAACCATGTGGTAGTAGTGATCTCGTTATGATATAGCCTTTTCATCTTGATCTCTTCAACTGACTGATCAAAAATGATCAAAATGGAGAAAAAAATATGATTGAACTGAGCAGCAGGTGCTATCAGAGTACTAAGCTTAGCTCTCCCTCGAGAACATATCATCAAAATTTGAAATAGAAAGAAAAAACCGACCAAATAATTTGCCTAAAACAAGAAAGTATAGAGAAATATTGAAATAAAGCAGTTTGATATAAGTTTTAACCTTCAAAAATTTGCTATGATGAACCCGATATCATTGGAAATTACGAGATTAAATTTAAAGCCGAAATTAAGTGATTGGATTTAAAAGATATTTTCCATGAAAATAAATCGTTGCTATTGATGGACTGATATATAGCTAAGGATTGCATTACTACAGAATAATTATCCGTGTTATTAAATACATGAGAAACCAATCGAATAATATACTTTTTCTGATAGCGAAGCAACAATATGCAAATTTATGGGATGATCATTTCTTTTTCACTTTCCATTCAGATTCACAATTTCGACATCAGTTCGTATCCAAGAATCTGAATCAACGATTCATCCCGCAAGTCTACAAAATGCGAACAAAACGGCAAAGTTGGTAACATGCACCGACTGAGCTTCTAAATTGTTTTCATTTCTTTCCCTCAATGTTTTGCTCATAACAGTAATTTTAATTGAAATAACTGCATGCATTCTTGCAAATTTCTATTTTTTTTTTTTTTTTTTTTTTTTTTAGAAACGCTTAATGCATGGCAAGTAACTAATGCAAATGAGGTATGTAATATATGAAGTTTTGTTTGTAAATTTTCTGTCAATTATAAATAAAGAAGAATTGAATTAATTAAATCGAAGTTTTTGCAAATAAATAAGAAGCATGAATTACAACTGGCAATTTGAAATTAGAAAAAAAATAGTCGCAAATTTAAATTTATCATCTTTTTTTTGTTTGAATTCCCACCTATGCTTAAATTGTTCAAAAAAAAAAAAAAAAAAGCCAAAATTTCACGAAATTTATTGCAAAATTTTCATTTCCGCTTTCTTTGTTGGAAATTCTAACGAGGGCGAAATAATGCACGTTTTCGTGAAATTGCAAGCTTATTTCATTGTTTCCTAATTATTTCTTGCTTGTTCCATAACACCCAGAATTTAATGAAGGCTTTTTTTTAATTTTTGATGAAATTTTAGTAGAAATATGCAGTGGTTGCAATAATGTGCTGCCAATAAGTGGTATGCAACTAAAAAATGGCGAAAGAAATGGTTATTTGGCCGTTGTTTATGGTGCAAATCCGTTTGGTTGTCGTACTGCTGATCTTATTTGTGATTCTGGTTTCTTGGTATGTTTTCTATGTAAATTCTATCGGAATTTCTCCTAATTTTATATACCAATATCTTATTGTAAGTTATGATAAAACAAAACTTTTATAATAAATCTTTCTCGATTGATACGATTAATAAATGAAAATTATTTGACCTTTTAATCCAAAATTTATGCTCCTAAATCTCATCGAGATATTAGAAAGTGTAAATAATCGATAAACGGACTGATATGAAAATTACAACAAGAGATTTTTTAAATAAATCAGGAAGATGCCACTGTATGATTAACTTGCTATCATTGAATTCAAGTTATAGCTTGCTTTTATTCAATGAAAGATTAAATGAGATTTATGAATTGTATTTGTGAATTTCGTCCTACAATATTTCATGGATCATTGCAACTTCATTAAGAGATTTATGACATTAAATTCTACTTCTGCTTAAAATTATTGAAACTATAAAATTATGACATTCTTAATATTTCATACTCTGTAATGAATAGCAAATACAACCTTACAAAATTGCATTTTATCCGAGAAATTATTTGAATCCATCTCAAGTTGAATCAAATTATTGTTATGTTGATGCGTTGTTTAGGTTAATCAAACTGCAATAGTCTATGCAAATGGAGTCAAAAATATTCCACTGGCAATGTCATTAACCGGAAAAGCTCAAGTTACTTTAACTTGTGACGAAAACGTACGTTGGAAAGCACCCAATTCAATAATCAATATTTGGAATGTAACATGCATATTTAGAGGTTCTTTTGATTTCAAGAAAGTTCCAATGATTTGCCTTACTCTTTAATATTGATTAAATTGTCGAGAAAAAAAAGCTGGTTAAATTATATATAACAAAAGAGAATTTAACGACAGAGCTCTTATCAGTAAATGATGAATAATAAATTCGATTCACGTCATTTAGTTTTATTGTTTAAAACAACAAATAGTTCATCCAAAATTTCCACATGGAACAATTACACATTAATCGATAAAACTACTGAAGGATGTGAAAAACTTTCAGTTATTTTGAAAATCTCCATTCTGATGTCATATTATAATCAAATCATTGCTTCAAATAATCTTAGATTATTTACGGATTTTTAAGAAAATAATTATGTAATTGTTGTAGATCAACCAATACCAACTACGCCGGTACCAACAACTGTACCACCGAGTATATTTCATCTTATATCTTTTAATATTTTCAGTTTTAATCGAACAGTTTTAAATATAAACTAAATCCACATTATTTATAACACAAATTTTTGTCATATATTCGAATGATATTGATATTCTAATGATTACATTACATTCTAATCAACCAAAACTTTATTTCAACTGCAATTTTAATAAAATTTACAGAACCATGCAGTACATGCATGAATCTCATAACTGCAAGAGTGAAAAATCCGGCATTAAATGAAGGTGAAGGAAAGCTTGCCATTGAATATACGCTAAATGAATTTGGTTGCCGGGTCGCTAAAATTATTTGTAGTAGCAGTGATGTAAGTAGATTCTATCACTTTGTATGAAACTTTAAAACTTCAATCAATTTTCGCTTTTAACCGCACAAAAAGAACTGCTTTAGCCATTGATGGTATTCTAAAATCGAACGCATATATATATACAAACCAAAATGAAATAAATATGAAATCAAGTTTTTATTTTATTTCATAAATCTTAGGAATGCATTTGCTCTTGAAAATGTACTTTCAATCTTTTATGCATTTTGGTTGGTGGTAAGGTGAGCTATGCTTTTGATTTTTCAAAAAAAGAAAAAAAAAATGAAACAATCAATAATAACTTCATTCCATGAGATTTCTAGTAATATGCTAAAATTTCGCAGTTTTTTGCATTGATACTCATATTGTAAAGCTACGAATTAATTTCTCAGAATTTTTGTATGCATTCCAAGTATAATAATAGCAATGAATACATTCTGATAAAATAAATTGATAAGATGAATAATTTATTAGGAAAATGTGGAAACGATAATCTATTTCAACGGGATGAAAAATATGCCAGTTATTTCAAGCAAAGTTGGTGCTGCAACCATTTTATTGTCCTGCCATGAGAATCGACGCTTTCGAGTTGACAGTTCACGTGCTAATGTTGAAAATGTTACTTGTCTTACGCGAGGTTCATTTCCTTTTATTATTTTATTGAACATTTTTAGAAAAGAAGAAAAAAATTGCTATTTATCATAACTTATAAATTTTTCAACTTCTCAAATAAATGAATGCAAAAACGAATTTTTTTTCAAGATTTAATAAAATTTCAAAAATTTTAGATCTCCCAATACCTACAACAACGAAACCTACTACGACAACACCTGTTACTATACCAACAATAGATAAGAAATATTTGAAATTATTTTTAATCCAATTTAAATTCAAGAAATGATACATACTGTTATCATGTTAGCTACTTAAAGATTAAGAATACATAACATATTTTTACAAATATTAATTTTTCTTTTCATATGTATATTTTTGAAAGAAAACTCTAAAGTCAGTCAATACTTTTTCGGTTTAAACAAAACAAATGTTTACATGTGTGGATATGAACGTGAAATAAATTCTCATAAATTTCATTTATTTATTCTTTAATTCATTATGACTAATAATTTCAGGACCACCATTATGTGCTATATGTGAAAACATTAAAGGTATACTAAGAAAAAATTTGCAATCCAACGAAATGAACGCTCCACTGAGAATTGAATATTCGAAACAAACTGATGGTTGTCGAGCAGCATTTATTGTTTGTGGTTATGAGAAGGTTTGAATATTCTGAATTTTTTTTAACTTTAATTAACCTGGTTTTCTTACGTTCTATCAAATTTACTTTTTTTGATATTTTTATTTTTAAGATTTTTGTCGTAAAATAATTATTTCTTCCTGAAAAAAAGAAAAAAAATTCGACAAATTCTGATAAATAGCCAGGAGCTGTTGCAAGGATATATTTCAACGAGGAAACAATGTTACCATTCATAGCGGATACTAGTGGCGAAGCACAATTAGAACTGATTTGTGGAAACAATGCTCGATGGCGAGCATTTGAATCGAGCATTAATATAGCAAGCATTTCTTGCACCGTATTAGGTAAACAATAAATTCAAAAAAATGATTTCAGATAAAGTACGATGAAGTTATAATTTGATACTATTTGCATTCTTTAAATTTAAATAAAATCATGCCATCTATTTTAGACTAATTCTTAAATGCTTAAATTAACTGATATAATTTTAAAATATATCAGTTAATAATATTGGGTCATAGTTTATCTCAATTATGATTAATTTTCAGAACAAGTAGGCAGATTATTTCAGATATACAGCCGATACCTACTACAACACAACCGAAACCCCCACCTGTAACTACAATACCGACAATTGTAAGCTTTACGTAAAAGGCATTTAGTCGATAATTCAGTGAAAAACTCATTCGTATTTATGGAACCAATTTAAATCTGCATATTAAATTTAAAAAAAAAAAAAAAAAAAAAAAAAAAGAAAAAAGAAGAAAAAAGGAATTGATTTCCCATCTCCTTTCCAGATTTATTCATATTCTTGGACTCAATTTAAGCCTAGATTTTATATTCAAAAAGAAATTTAAGTTAAAGCTTATAGCTAGGCTTAAAAGCTAGCTTTAACTTCCGTCATTTTCGATTTAAATTGAGCTTGCAGTTTCCTTTTCCATATTTGACATTCATTTACAAATTTATAATGCTCAATCTACGGTATTTCATGAGCAAAAAAATTCTATTTCTTAAAATACTTTTCAAAATATATAAATCAAATGGTAACTTCAATTGGTTTTCATAATAATTAAATACCCAAGGCAAAAGTAGTCCTCTCGAATTTGCTTGCAGCTTCAACTTAATTTTTTTTTATTTTTGTTTTGATTTAAGAAGTCTTATATTTTCTTTTTTTTTAATTGATTCAAGAAGGCTTATATTAGCATAGCAAAGCAAGTTCTGTTGTTTTATGCATAAAAAATTTACGTGTCACACGAATGCTCATTGCGAGGAAAAACGTTTGGAAGCAATCGAACAAAGATGATGATGATGATGTTGATGATGAATAGAAGCACATGAAAAGAAGAACCCTAGATGATTAAGAAACTTAGAATATATTGAGTTCAAATTTTTTACATCCTTCAAATTCTTTTATAGCTGCCAATACCGACGACAACACCACGTTGTATAGCAAAATGGACAACATGGGAACCCTGGTCAGTTTGTACCGATACGTGTGGTGCATACGGAAGTCGACAACGTTTTCGTAGTTGCGAGCGAACTCGTGAGGATTGTTTTTGCCTCGGGTATTTAGTTTATTACTTTTTGGAAAGATAAATTTCTCAAATAACCATCTGATAATTGACTACTGTCATCTGAAATTGATAAATGCAAAATTGTATACAAGAAATCAGCAGGTAAATTTAACATTTGCTGCTTGTCATGAAAATTTTTAGTAAAATTACAAATAAATTGTTGAACATATATGGTATGCAATATGTTCAATCATTATCACTAATTGGCATAATAATCATATGCTAATATTTACCTATTTTTAAACGTACTTATATTTTATTTATAAATTAATTAATTTATCATATTTGCATCATCTACATATGTTCAGTTTTCTCTTGCATTTACATCTTAATTGGCCGGCTAAATTAAAGTATTTAAATTTTTTTCCGAAATGCAAAGTTTTTGGCACCTTTAATTTTCTCATAAAATGTTGTAATCAGCCGGATCCGACATGCAATTTATTGCTCAAAAAGTCGCAACTTAAATTTCTTTCCGAGCATTTCTATTTATTCAGTTTCATATCTAACTTTTATTTCATACACTTTAAGTGTTATATTTTATTTTCCATTAACTACACCTGTACAATTACAACATAAGAAATGTAGCAATGGGATAATATTAAAATTTCACAAATAAAAGTATTTGAACCTTCAAACAAAATTGAAATGAAACTTCATCGTACTTTTTCTTTTTGATTGAAATAAATGATCCCGAATATTTAATTTTTATATGCTACATATTTTTATTGAAATCAAAAATTTATAAATGCTATGATCAATTTATTCTTAAGGCGCCTAAGTGAAACAGAATTTTGCAACCTACAACCGTGTTTATATCCACGAAATGCATGTCGTCCAAAATATATGGTTTCTTCAGTGAATCAAAAATTTGCTTGCGTGCCAATTCAATGAATTATTTCTCTATTGAACTGATAGATAAGATATACTTCACGAGATATCATTGATTTAAATCAACCAAATTTATTCCTGTAATAAAATTTTAATAATAGACTAAAGAAATTGCTTCGACAGAACTCGAATACTCATTTTTCCTCAATAAATTTTGTCGATATTATATCAACAAACAGACACACATAATATGTTCATTTTTCTACACTGGATATAATATCAATTCATAATACAGATACTAATTAATGCAATATATTGATAGATAATGAATGGTTTAGTATGAATACAATGATGTAATAAATGATTCGAAATAGATATAATGACATAATAATGGATGATTCACGTTAATAACCAACTCATGTATATAATCCGCCTTAATCAGTTAAATATCAGTAGTTTTATATGATCTGCATCAATCAATCAATTAATTAATGTTTTGGACTGACAATATTACTTTTCGTTCAATTTTTTTCCAATTTATGGCAATGAAAGTTTGCTTGCATTTTGCTTGCGTGACGTGTTATTCACTTATCAAATAGAAAAAAAAAATTATCGCTATTTTAGTTAGTGATAATGACAATGGAGCTTAATTTAAGATATTATTAATATTGATCAGAATGTTTCGAAAATGCAATAGTAAGAATTGCTTAGGCAATGTGAAAAAGTGCAATGCAAAAAAGTCGGCTAATTCAAAGGGGATAAATCTAATATTCGTTTCTGGCAGGCTTTTATTTGAGTTAAGGCAAAGTCGGGAATTCGTTGAGCGCACATAAATGCTCATTTGCCTAATGATATCATTTTCAGTATTGCGTTGTAATTACGTGATGGTAATAATTTAAAAAGAATGTGAAAAGTCAACTATATAGTTTTTATCAGTTATATAGCAAAAAAAAGCTTATTTAATATCTTTCTATAACAAAATAAGGTTTATTTAGCATTGTTTAGCTATAAATATTTGATGAAATTCTGGAAATTTCCGACATTCTGCGAGAAAAAGGCGACTTATTCGGAACTTATAAAATTAAAAAATTATGAAAATTTATTACAAAACCT
This sequence comes from Onchocerca volvulus, assembly GCA_000499405.2. Classification (NCBI taxonomy): domain Eukaryota; kingdom Metazoa; phylum Nematoda; class Chromadorea; order Rhabditida; family Onchocercidae; genus Onchocerca; species Onchocerca volvulus. The sequence goes on along the minus strand of HG738138.1, from coordinate 17,066,623 downwards.
CCGCAAAATTAATGAATAGAAATTATTAATTAATAGAATCCAAAAAATCCGGAAAAGTTTAAACTGAAAACTTCAATCTAAAAATCCATAATTTTGAAATTTCACAAAAAATAAGAAATTTACGAAATTTACTGAAAAAAAACAAAAAACAAAAACAAAAACATAACACTATGAAAACTAGAAATCAAAAGAGCAATAAATATATTACAAATTGACTATACTTTCTAATGTTTGGAATAAAAAAATAAATAGTGGAGAAATTTCCAAAATTGCAGAGAAAAAAATTGTGACGGCTAAAATCTTTAATACGATCATTAAACGTAATGATTAATAAAAAAAAAAAAAAAAAAAAATGTATCCAATGTTTGCGCATTATTTTAAAAATTATTTAACAGCACACAATCATTTCGAATCAGTTAATCAATTGATTGATAACGACGCTTGATTGACAATATTTCTATATGTATGCCATTTCCATTGATTGTTTAGAAATGTTATTCTCTAATGTTCTCATATTTTCCGAAAAAACATTCGAAAAAGGTAAACAATGAGTAATTGTAAGGTAGAGGATGATTATTGATGGGATAGACAGGCAATAACAAAACATTCATACTGTTTATAAATTGCTCACTTTAAACTATTTTTAAAATTTTTTAGCGAAATATTTTTTTCCCAGAATGATTCAATTCCCATTTTTTTTTCTTTTTTTGGCATAAGCATACTTTCAACTTTATCATTTCTTCCATTCATCCTTCAATTATTTCATTTTTGCATGGGAATTTGATGAGAAATGGAAGGAAAAGAAAGAAAAAGTGAGAAGTGGAGGAAAAAGGAATAGAACGAGTACTATTTTTGTTGGGATGTGTCTTTCAATTTCATTTCCCACCCCAGAACTTTTCCATCAAAGCATTCAAAAGAAGAGAATTTTGTTAAAGCATCTTTTTTCTTTTTTTTTTTTGATCCATGTTTGTTTAATGGAAGTTACGTGATCAATTTATTGTATTTAACGATGATGATTGAAAAGTGGAGAAATGGGAAAGAGAAGGAAAAGTTGTATTTGATTTGTTAAATGCAAAGAGCTAAATGGCTGATGTGAAATACATTATTTTATTTAAAATTTTAAAGCTATGCCACTTTTCTTTACTTACAAAACAAACGAAAAAAACTATTTGTTATTCTTCTATGATATTTCATGAAATTGTCAATGATATTTATGCTTCGTCACTTACTGCTGTTATTAATATTATTTGCATCAAACAAATCATTTTTATAATATTTCATGAAATTATTAGTAATACTTGTACTTCAGTTGTTTTTATTGATTATATTTTATAAATTTGTAAATATTAACTGTATTGAAATTATTATTATTATTATTATTATTATTATTATTATTATTATTATTATTATTATTATTATTATTATTATTATTATTATTATTATTATTATTACTAATCATCATATGTGAATTAAATCCGTATTGATAAGCAAATGATAGTTTAATTAGGGATACATTTCCCAGATTTAATATTGTATATTAAATTTAAAAAAAAATTTTAACGATTCCAATATTCTTCGGTAGTTAGACGAATGACTGAATATTTTTCGATGTACAAAAAAGCTACTATATTTGACAGCCGTTATATTTGTCAACTGTGTTCAATAATTTCATTGATTATTTGCTCTTATGACGATGACATTCGTTGTGCATACCTCATGAGAATGGAAAGATGAAAAACCGGTTTGATTTGTCATATATCCTGAAATGCTTGAAGTAAGCAAACAAACCGGATTGTATTACTGAAGAAAGTATAAATGAAATAACTACTAACACTTATGGCAACAACTTATTGATGGTATCAGAACTAAAAATAGGATAAGTTTAAATAGACTTAAATTTAATTCATGATTTATTGGCAATTCTTCAACGATGATCATTGATTTAATCATGGCATTAGCAGGGATTTAACGAGCTGTGAGACGGAAATGGCCTGGTCTCCATGGCTAATCATATTTGTGATCATTGCTTGTCTCATGATTATCGCTAGTATTGTCGTTGCTATACTTTATTTCAAGATTGATACCAAGCGGAAGATAATGTTAAAAAGTTGGTATTCTTTTAATCATTTGAATTCTACGCATGAAACTTTTTCAATCATTTTCACCTTCATGTAAAAAATGGAAAGATTCTACGCTTGAAAATTCGTATTTTCTTCGAGATTTTCCTTTTCTCTTATCAAATATATGCTTCTTTGAGTGCCCCTTATAAAATTTATTTTCCAAATATGAAAAGTACATGGAGAGAAAAATGTTGCTAATTTTGTTGAATCGTCAATACCCATTTAATTCACGCTTTTTTTTATTTGTTCTGCATTTTCATTATTTCATTCCTATTTCAATTTCAGAGAATTATCCCGTGCCACGAGACTTATGAATGATATGATAATCCTATTATTGCTTATCTTCACCAATATCATCGATGTTACTAGTTAAATTATCGAATGATTAACTGATCCTTTGAGCCATCAATCATCGATTTTATACAGTACCAATTCATGCGACTGCTAACCAGCTTACGTTTTTAATTTGCATATGTATATTTTGCTTTATGATTCCGTTAATTATTTCACTTTATTTCTGAAAATATTTAAAGATGGAGGAAAATGAATGTAGTTTAATTTTTTATCTATCTTCAAATCATTTTGATCATAAATTAAATTTCTGATATTCTATTTTGTCATATTTCTTTCCGAATGGTATCTGGTGGGAGACTCAAGTTTTTTCTCAAAGTTTATTTTTTCATTTTTTGCATTTGATTGATGGAAACAGTTGCTGTTTCAAATCATTGCAATATTTATGCTAATGTAGTATACAAAGAAAAGAAGAAAAACTGATACTTCATTTTTGCCCTAAACTTTCATCAATTTAATAAACAGCTAAATCAATCCTGTCTTTTATTTTTCATTCTCATTATCAATTAATTCTAGCTTATTCATTTTTTTGTTAACATTATCAGCTTTTTTTCTCATTTCACATAACTAAATTTGTTTTATAATGTTTAATCCAGAAAGTTTGTCTATTGTTTTGCTTATATTAACCTTCCATATATAATATCGTAAATTTGACCTGTGATAGATATTCAGCTTAATGGATAATTTTGAAAACATATATATTTATCAAATTGAAGGGAATCATTTCATTTTAGATAATTATGCTGAATGCAATATTAATATTATCAGCAATTTACAAAATTTGCTCAATATTTTTTACTTTAACTCTGGGATGTTTTTTTCTAAATAGCTTTTGTTGGTAATTATTATAATCGGTAATACATAGTATTTCATCATAATCATTGCATTTTTGGTTTAATGGTTGCGAATTAAAAAAGAAAAAAAAAGATATTGCTTATTTTGATTAATGTAAATTAATAGCTAGTGAATTAAATTGAATCATTTCATTGAAAATGAAAAAAATTTTCGAAAATGAAAAGAGTTCTGGCTGGAAAAGAATTTGCGACCAAATTAACTAATGTTCTTTAAAAATAAAAATGTTACTTGCTAATCTCTTCAATAAAATGATCCAATTTAGCATTTATATTCGTTAAGTTTTGTAAACAAAACTATATTCGTTAAGTTCTGTAAACATAAATTATCGGAATTATTAACAGTCTTCGAAAGAAAGAAAAAGTTGCAAAATACATAAAAATAGTTTTGCCTACTTTTATCTTTTACTTCCCTTTCTTTTCTTTTCTTGTTGTAACTGCTGTTATTTTAATGCATGCTATGAATGAATAATGAACATGAAATAATTCAGCAAGTAAACAATGTAAACATTTCTTCATACTTTCATGGTAGTTGTTATTGTTGTTTTTTTATGATGATGAGTGACACCTAATGGTGCACACTGTCCTTCACATTCCGCTCCTTGTCGAAATATTTGTTTCGGTTTTAGATCATTTCCAACTTCGTAATTTACTACACCGATACCATTTAACGTTACCTGTGTGACTGACTTATAAATTAACTAACAATAATAAATATTATATATGTTGCACTACCTCTACATAAACAATTACTAAATAGCACAAAAATTACAATTATTTTGTTTCTTTTGAAACAAATATTATATTAAATTAAAAATAAGCATTTTCATTCCAATTCACATATATTAACGGAAATTATCATATAGATCCGTATAAAGGATAAGCTTACCTCTACACTATGTTCTTCTTTTTCGAACTTATTTCCAACTTTTGAGAATGTTTTTATTTGAAACGGTCCCAAACCACATTCATCGGCTTTTTGTTGAAAGATTATCCGCTCGTTTTTGTTCAAAATCTTTCTGAAATACTAATTGATTACTGCTATTCTAATGAACGGTTAAAAAAAAAATTGGCTGAGTCTATTTTATTGGATAAATTATCTATCATTTAAGCTATTATCCATTCAAAATAGATAATAAGCATAATGCTCGTCGTAGCTATAAATTATGTTAGATGAAAATTACAAAAAACTTTGTCTTTCAAGAAAAATAAACTTGATTATATTATGTGGAATATGACATGAACATGCAATCAAAAAAAAGCGTGAATTTTTGATTTCACAAATACGAAATATTGCTTGGCTTTAATTTTTTGAAAAAAAAATGAAAGAAAATTATCCTAAAAAAAACTTCTATGTTAAACAAAAAAATTCAAATATTAAAGAAAATAACAAAACTAACTTCTCATTTGTTTTACCATTTGGAGCAATAATTTGTGCTTTAAATGGCGTTTGAGTAAGTGATTTTACACGTAGAATAATATCACATCCGTTTATTATCTGAACCACTGAAACAGACAACAGACCCAGGCAAAATATTAACGACAGCATCATTTTGCTAAAAAATATCTTCCATTACGATAATTCTTTTGAAATATTCTATTAGATTATATCGAAGAGTAATAATATATAGGATTTAAACGATATCTAAGCACATTTATTAGGGGATGATTACTGTAAATGATTAGATTTTCATCTATTAGTGATACTAATCGGTCAAGTGATATCAAACGACATGATGTTATCTAATATTTAAGTAATAAGTATAAGATTTCCTGCAGTATTATTTTTCTCTTTTTCTTAGTAGCAATATTTATAGGAAAGAGGAAAAATTATGCTGTAGATAACTATCTAATGCTTCAAGTAAAGAGTACGGTTCCTTACAGTATTACTTTTCCTTTGCTTTTAGTAGCAATATTTATAAGGGAAAAAGTAATACTGCAATAAAAAATTGTTTCCGGGAAGTATAACGAAGAATTGCTCTCTCAACAATATTATAAGCTGAGCAACAAAAATGGCAACAATAAGTGAAGTCTTTCAATGCTTCTGCTTAAAAAATTACAATGATAATAATTTTTGATTATCACTGGCTACCAAATAGTCACTACTGATGAAAAGTTTAGTTTAGACTTCTCATCTCATGCTAAGAAAGCGGAATTTATCTGCAGTTAATAATTATTTGCTGATGGGATCTTCTTTTCATCTTCGATCTGCGAAGATTGGAAATTATTGATTCAGTCCTAAAGATACTATCAACTGATACAATTACACAATTGAGTTCACAATAAATTTCAGTTTGACTCTGAAATGATATACTGCAATTTCATATCATAACTTTATCTCAAAATACACACATAAAGCGAACATTTCATTTTTTATCTATATGAAAGAAAGAGATATATACGAATGGATAAAATCCAAGGAATTGTCGATCCGTGGTTCTTGCTTTTCAGATAATAAATTAAAATCCAAAATTTCCGACTCTTCAAACTTGAAATGAATTTAAAGGACAAAAACAGCATATTTGATACACAAACAAGATGATATATATTCTATTGTTGTACTGATAGAATAACAACTAATACAACTGATTATATCAATTCAGATATCGAACCTAAAATAATTCTCAAATCTCGACATGGGCGTCAATCAGGAGATGACTGAAGTTTTAACATTAGTTTTCCTTAAATTAATTGGCGTATGTCTTTCATTCATCCAGTTTATGCATATGTCGACAGTAATGTTAAATCTCGACCATATTTAGATTAGTATTAGAATTTTCATTAGGAAATACTAATATAACGAATTACATAAGTAAAACGGCAAGGAAACATGAATGGAAGGTATGAATCAATAATTAAAGGAAAATAAACAAGAAAAGTAAGAACACCATTGTATTCTAAAAATTTCCGGAAAAAATTAAGAGTTTGAAGCTTAATTTAAGCGATAGAAAAAAGATTTATGAAAGATAGAAATTTTGGATTAAAAAAGATGAGAAATGGATAGAATAAAAGTTAGGTAATCATTAAGATCAGAAGAAAAAGTTTGGGAAACTTATATGAAATGAAAAAATCTTAGAATAAAATTTGATAAAACAAAGGAAGGAAAATCGAAATGATCTATTTGTAAGATATTGTTTTGTGTGAATGACTGTTGAAAAATAAATTGCTAAAATGATATCGAAGAATCAGTATCAATCGGAATTGATTGCAGCTGTTGTTGCTCCTCAACGTGTGATTCGCACAATTCAATCTTTTTTCCAGCAGTTTTGCTTGCTTTTCTTGATATTTATATCATTTAGTGAAACTCTCTCATTCTCTTTTCTCTCTCTTTTTTGCTGAAAAAATTTGCCTCAAAAATAATCTCTTCTTAATTAGTTGTTTTTTTCCCCTCTATTTGCGTTCAAAAATTTCGCAAAAAAAAAAAAAGAGAAAAAAAAAGAAAAAGAAAAAAAGATTAAAGAAGAAATTATAAAGGTTAAAAAGAAAGTGAATGAAATTCAGAAAAAGAACAATTAATCAATCGACCGATTTAATAATTGTTTTATAAAAGGATGATTCCTACTTCATATTCGACATCCATTTTTGGCTTAAAACATCACTCAATAGCCCAACCCGAATAATCGTATAATATGGCAAACGCATAATTCAAGCTATCATTTAACCAAAATAAAAAATAGAATACTCGTCACAGCTACGGATTATATTAGATGAGAATTATTTGAAGATTTTGTCTTTCAGGGAAAATAAACTTGAATACTTCATATGAAATATGACATAAACATGCAATCAAAAAAAAGCATGATTTTTTGACTTCACAAATACGAAATACTGCTTGGTCTTAATTTGAAAGAAATAAAAAAACTCTCCGTCCTAAAAAGATTTTTTTGGGTAACGCATAATTTGTTGATCCTTATTTCTGCTTTTCTCAATCTTTATCTTTTGCAGAATGGTTGATTTAATCAAGTAAACGAATAAAACTATGCCATTACAACATTACGTGCACAACTTTAAAGTGATAAAATCCTCACGTTAAGCTGAAACACTGCGGTGGAATGTCGATTTTCATAATGGGTACGTGGGAGTTATGACTAGTGGAAAAAGTAGTGAAAATTTAAATGTTTCGAAAGAATTAGTTTGGTTGAATGTGTAGCGTCAAACGATGTAAAGGGTTATGAATCTTTGTTTCTGGTAATGTACTGATATAAGATAGGTTAAGCACTGATATAGATAGGATTCATCAAGTTTGTAATAATGTTCCATTCGTAATTGACTGTTTGGAATAGCTGAATAATATACTTGTGATAAATATGATATCCGCATATGAATATTTTAGGAAAATTGTGATGGAATCGATGTCATCACATACGATTTTGTTGATCCAACCCGTGATGCGAGTAGAATCACGTACATGGTCCGATTATGAAACGACTACTGATTGCATGGAAGGTATATGTTTCATCTAAGATTTACTTGATATTATATAACCACTGCTATTTTACATTATCAGTATTTTATCCTATGATGTAATAAATTCTAAAGTCGTACTTCCCCCTTCATTGTTGATTACTTCTCGAATATTTATATTCAAGCAGAATACATAATCTGTTTCCGGTAGTATAGATCCTCCGATTTTAATGTGAGGTAACTATCGGACATGGAACTATTAGCCATGTTAACATTCCCCAAATCCACACTCTGACTATTCAAAAAAAAAAAAAAGAAAAGAGCTTTATTTCAATCTTTCAGGAATATGTAAAATTTTTGAGGAACATTTGAAGAAATTAAATCCAAATTCGGCATCTATAACTTACGATGTGCAGAATTTATTTGAATTTGTCGATCGTTTAGCCGATTTGTCCTGTTTAGTATGGGAAAATACGTTGAAGGCCTATGCACCACATAACAAAGATTGGATCAAGGAACAAATTTACACATTATTACGAAGACAAGCTGCTAAATAATTTATTAATATCATTTTATATACCTAAAGATGAATGGGAGTTCTGTCCCCGTTTTTATTTTATCTACTCTCAATTTTCCTGTATTTTTGCGGTTGTTTTTGATTAAAATTCTTTTCTAAAAAAAATATTGTTGAATGATCTCTTCTTAATTAAGAGTTGTTTTTATATTTTTCGATCCTACTTGAACTTTTTTCAATCACATTAATACTTAATCATATAATTTGCATGAGATGTACTACAGAAGTATAGATAATAAGTTGTTCGTTTGTTTATGATTGCGATCCATAATCTATGCGAAATGCTGAACTTCTTTAATCTCAATTTCCGCCACTAATGAAATTCGTTTCCATATTACATGCTCAGCTTGTACTAATAGTTTTTTTTTTTTTTTTTTATACGAATATATTTCATAGGAAATAAATAGTTATGCAAGTACATTTTATGGACAAAGCTATGTGTACAGAAGAGAATCACAGGGTATAACGAAAGATATATCACAGAAGGAAAGTAATGCGAAAATGCAAAAATTGAAAAGGATGCATCAGAAAACAAGCCGAGAAAAAAAGATTATATTCCAGATAATAGCGATAAGTAAAATACGTAAAAAAAAAAAAAAAGTGGAGATGCCGAAGAAGGATGACAAATGCTATCCTGTATAGTATTGTTTATTGGTGCTTTTCCAAAAATAAATTATATGCTGTTACTGAATAATGTAATGATCCGGTTTTTTGGAAAACGACAACATCATAACTGGATAATGGATCTGTATATTGAAGGAAGTTTAAATGAGCTATGAAACATGAAAGAGAAAAGATGATGAAAGAATATTTCAAACTACCAAAACACCAATATCATTCCTTCAAAATCGATCATTTCACAAGTAACAGCCGACAACAGAAGATCGGGAAATCATGGTTTATTGAGCCAATAATGGGCATCTATGCAGTTGATGGGATCTGTAGGATCTAACGGTGGCAAATGCGCATCAATGCCTTGCGTCTTGAATTGCTCACGCATATGACGTTTTTCCAGGCGGACAGGATCAGTATTTCCTGAATTTTCACATCAGGAATAATAATTTGGGATCTTTTAAAAGAAAATCATGATAATCGAGCAAATTTTTAAAATTTTTAAAGTACTGAGAAATCGTGTACTATACAAAGCAGCTTGCAAACGTACCAATAGTGAATGTCTGAGGGTCCATTATTTCTTTAACATTATTATTACACCCTTCCTCATTACGGGCATTGTTTTTCTTTTCTGTATGTTGCCAAGTGCATATTGGCTGAAATAGCAAATTTCTTTAAAATTAATTTAAGGCAAATCATTCTTTGAAGAAAGTCTATCATATAGCGATTTGAATAAGATTTTTCTGATCTCTTCAAATCGACTGGTTTATTCCGCTTAAATTCATTACCACTTTACATATAAATCAGTAACTTTCTAACCAAATTCTTTTAACTTATTGCTGGATAAGTTTGCCCTCTGAATGCATGCTTTGACTTAGAAAGAGGAAATTCAACTAAAACAAAATGAAACCGTTGTTTTTGATTGAAGCATTGGAGAATAGCTCATTGAAGTAACATTCGTGATGCAAAGTGTGGAATCATATGCCGATGTGGTATTACAATCAGTCTGCATGATAGGTGCTACTGCAGCTGCTGGTCGTGGTGTCTGCACAGCAGTCGAATTACCCGACGATGATCCCGCACTTTCCAACAATTGTGGCATCTGCCCCAAGTTTATTTCTTCCGTTCCTTAATAAAGAATGGAGACAGGAAGTAAGAATTATACTTGCAAGAGTTATACTACACTTCCATTGCAATTATTTTATTTGAAATTTAAACAGTAAATCTGATAACTCCTACGACATTAACTCGTATAGAAATTTTGGGATTTTAAGTTTTAAAAAAAAATGACGAATTCTCTCCAGGCTGTTCCTCTTCACTACTCTATCTGCCATATTTTATCTTTTTCTTTTTTTAGAAAGAAATATTCATGGCTACAATTTAGCTTTGTAGACAAGGTAAAATTTGATTCAAATTAAGAGAGCATACTTGTTGACTCAGCAGAAGACGGATGCACTGTAATCACTTCTACACTTGAATTGCAGCTTTTAATTTCATTTGTTAAATGTGTGGGAGTCAGAGGTACTGGTAATACTACGTCTAACGGGGCATTCATTATATCCTGCAAATAAAATTTTTCTTAAACATTTCTATTTAGGGGAATTATTTTATTGTTATTCTTAAACAAATGATAGTTTCAATCCAATTTAAATAAATAAGTTGATAAGTTAACGGAGATATTTAAATAAATATATTTAAATAAGTATTTGAATAAATATTTAATATTTAAATATCTAAATAAATATTTAGATAAATTATTAAGTGATGAAAATCAGTTGGTTACCACAACTGGAGTAGTGCTTGCTGGTGCAGCTTGATTATTTGGAACAAATGACTGAAAACCTGTAGCTGGTTCTACAGTGTAGGCCATTCTCTAGAACATAATCAGCAAGTTATGTAGTTTATCTTTATCTCAATTAATATTTCACAAACTGATAATCAAATAAGTGTTAGCTAGGATATTTCGAAGCAGTTTTCATTTCAATACAAAATTATATCATTATTTCGAGAAAAATGATTATCGTACGATTTCTTTTTGTGATAAATTCTACGAAGCGATGTTGAATATGAGAAAATACTTACTGTACTACCAACAACTGCTGGTCCACTCACATTATTAACACTTCTGAGGGGTTGATGCCAAGGTGACATTGTTGTTTGAAATGTGGCATCTTGAGAATACTGAAAGATATTAATGTGACGACCTTGACATCCGAATGCTATTTCTTAATATACAGAATTTAGGGGAAATAAAAATTGTTAGAAAATAATAGTAGGAAAACCAACAATGAGATGATGCGCGGGAATGACGGCTGGTTTGACTAATGTCGAAATGGTGCTAGTTGGTATGATACTTCGAAAAAAATTGGAATGCATCTTATTTGGTGCAAATGGAGAATCATAAACTTGGGGATGTAGAACAGTCCCATCAACTGACTTCTCGACATCAATCGCTGCGATAGTATCCAAACCTGGTCCTGATTGTGATGTTAAAGCAAGTTGATCTGACAGTGCTGGAATCGATGCACAAGAAATATTAGGAGGATTATTTGAGAAAACTGGCATGGATAGCCTGGATGAAGTAGTAATATTCTGTGGTGCTGTTATTAATTGTCCTCTAATTGAGCTCGTTGTAGCTGAAGCAGCAAATGGTTCAGAAATACCGTGAGTGAGAGAGATCGGTGGTGGAAAAAGGGTGTCAATTTGTTGGGTATTAGCAATAGTATTATGATTCTGAGAAGCGGAAGTACGCTTATTTACGGAAAAATGATACGGTGAAGTTACAGTATGCTGCAATGCTGAGGATACAATAGTGACTTGTGGATGAGCACCTGATGGTCTTGAAACTTGTAATGAATGCAGCGGTAGTGCCATACTACTGGCAAGCATATACTGTTGCGGGATCTCCTTTGCGATAGTGCTCAACGATGTATTTAGTACAGACTGATTAGACATGTGTGCGAAATGAGATCGCAACGGTATAGAATCCCGATTCTCAGGAAGCTGAGTAGTGCCAGAGGTTATAGCTTGGTTAGACGATATCTCATTTCTGCGAGATATGGATGGAATATCGACGGGATGAGATTTTTGCGTATCGTAAAGAAGGGATATTGGTTGGGTGCCTACTGCTTCTCCAGCAATGTTATTTCGGTAATATTCCAAACAATCTTTCAGTCTCAATCCTTTATAACCTAAAATTAAGTGTTAATTTTGATGCAAGAATAGACAAAATAGACTAGTAAAAAATGGTTTTCCTTTGTGCTTTATTTATTTTTCATGAATTTCAAATAGTTCAGCTCGATAGAATTTAGGCCTCAAATATTTCTCAGAAGAATAAGTATAATGGTAACAAAAACACGGAAAGTCACTAACCTACTTCCTGCGTACTTTCATTCCTGACATTTTCGACGCCTAATGAAATAGGCTGTCCCTCCTTCTTAACATTTTTTCCAGAAATAGTCCATTTTCCACTGGCAGTTGCACGCTCTTCCAATCCCCGTAGCATTTCTTTTTCCTTCTTTTTTTCCTCTTCAACTGCAAAACAAAATTTGTAAGCCATATTGGACTTCAAAATTCTATAAATGAGTTAATCGGGTAACATTTCTTTAAATTTTTTTGCACTGTTTTACTTCCTTGACATCAATTGAAATAGAACTCACAAGCAGTTTCGATTGCTTCAACAACCTCTTCCAAACCTTTTAACATTGAAAATAATGTTGAATAAAATTTTAAGCCTTCTTCTGTCTTTTGCGAAACATCAACGTACACATCATAAGCTGCGGTAAGGGCAAGTACCTGGTCCATACGACTGAAACAGTGAATATGTGTTTTTTTGACATGTCAAAAACAGATAAATTAGAAAGCCAACAGAAAAACAAACAATGACGAAACCCCCTAGATCTGTTACGATTTAGACATACATGTAGCATGGGATATTCATAAAATCTTTTTGAAAAACTTGCTTTTTATTTTCATCAATAATCTTTTTGCGATAATCACCAAAGCTTGCATTTGCATCAGTCAATGCACTGAGTATATTAGGTTGTGCAGCAAGATTCATATGAATCAGCGTGGCAGTCTCTTCATGCTTTTTTAGTTCGTTTTCATACAATCCCTGTAAGTCATAATTTTCCAATCCTTAATTCTAGCAAATATAAGATTTTTTAACAGATAAATTAATCACGAATTCAACTAACCCAATTATCTTCATTTTTTTCCGCTAAACATTTTGCTGTAATATCATCATTTAGCAAATCTTCATTCAATTTCGAAAGTAGAGTACGTCGCTGAGTGCTCATTTCATTTGCCTTTTCCAACATCTTCTTCAACAGTAGTCCTTCCGGGCTATCCGCTGGAAAAAATATTTTTATTTCTAAATAAAGAAAAATAAAAAACAAAATGAAATACCTGGTCTTGTTTGAGTATCCGTTAGTTGTTTGCGTAATTCATTTAAAGGCATCGCCAGAATTTTTAGACTTTCTGAATGAGCAGCTAATGCACGTTGTAGCTCCGCACTATTTGTCCTTTAAACCATATTAGATTTTAGAAATTTTGTTTAAAAATAACTGAAAATTTGAAATTTGCAACTGCATTACCGTGCTTTCATATGGTGGTCATTGACACGATTGAGTTCTTTCATGATAGCGATGAATCCTTCGTCACTTCTCTGCAACAGTATGCAATATATACACATTAAATAATCAACTGTACAGGATTAAATGACAAGAAACGTCAGCAATATTTCGAATTTTAACCTCACAGTCTAGATTAATAATCATTTGGTGAAATCTATTCTGCAGTAATTAAAACGTAACCAGCTGAGGAGAACTGATAGCATCCAATCTATTGCGTAGGTTACTGATTTTGTGATCTGCTTCTATTGAACAATCTCCAACTCCTAAAATGTTTTATTCTTTACTTATAGCAATCTAATGTTTCATTCCCATCGGTGAAAAAACAGATCTGTTGCCCTATGAACAAAAAAGTACGATGTAATTTGTCCAGTAGTTCAGGGAAAGCATCTGGTTGTGAGTTAAATGCAGCACTTCTTTCCAACAACATTTCCGGAAGTTCCTCCATTTTCGAATCATCATCAAAATTAATTTCCTCTAACTGCAGAGATTTAATGTAGTCTCTGAAAATAAGTGATATTATTAAGATATAGGAAAATATAGCAAGTAATTCAATGATGATATATTCAAGTGACAACATATTTTTAATTTCTCTTTTCACAGGAGAAGAAGAAAGCTAATACACAGTTTTTTTATAAGTATAGATAGAATAATGCATGCGGCAAACATAGAAGTTCATTTTCTCACGCAGTTGATCGAATATTAGCAACTTATGGTACTGTCAAGCAATATTCAACAAGAAGCAACATAATGACATTTAGTCGGTTGTTGAAATTTGGCCAAATTATCAATATATAGGCGGAAAATTACTTTTTCAGAGAATAAACAATTTATCAGAATATACATACTCTAATTCCTTATCCTTTTCCTCAATTTTTTCTAACAGTGCACGTTTGAACTTTGCTTTCTCTTCACTGTAAACAGAAAGTGATTTGAGCACATTTCCTGGTAGTAATGCAGCGAAAAGGTCGGGACCAGAGATTGATTTGTCAGTTGGATCGAATCTAACTGCTTTTACCATGTTAACACCCTGAAACATATTTCAACATAAAAAAAAAGAAAAAAGTCAAAAAATGTTTCAGAAAATCGATACCTTTTACTGGGACTACCTAAAATGTTCGGCCGTCTATCGCAAAACTTTTCCTGGAATAACCACATACCGTTTAGTGTATATGAAGGAGAGACAGTAAACAAAAATTATTTTCTTGTCTAAATTTGATTCTGATATTTCACGATACTTATAAAACTTTTGAATATTTCCTTGAAACTACTTCCATATCACAACAAGATGTTCATGTAATGAAAAAAGGAACTCCAACCTCCACAACCGACAGTTCTTCTGGTTTCGGTATTCGATCATGATAAATAAAGTCATTTTCCTTCTTTGCATTTCGCTGTCTATAACATAATTATATAAATTATTATTTTATATTATTCTTTATTTATAATTGACCCTTCAATCGAAATAATGCATTTCATAATTACTTTGGAATATGCTTTTTATGGAAAGAAACTTTGAAGAGCGTTTAATCTTTCATCACTCGGAAGATAATTCTGAAACACTCTCTCAGCAATGAAAATACGAAATACTTGTAGGAGAAATTATAATATCAATCGACAACTGCATACTTTAATGGAACCTCTATCAAATAAAATGAAAAAACTAACTTTTCAAGAATGACATCATTCAAGAAAATGACAGCTTCCTTTAAACTTTCCCGTTTGTCTTTCTCGACTTGTTTCATAGCCGCAGTCACATGTCCCAGTGCAAAGTCGAAATAAGAAACTCTGAAAACATAATAGTTAAAAAGTATAATCAAGCACTGTTCAGTCATGCAACTTCCATATTATCATAGCATCCCTACAAAAGCAAACGAACCTAAAACCCATTTTGTTATCATCTTCTGCTTGGAAGCCAAGATGAAGCATTGCAATCGCCCCGTATATTTCCGATTTCACAATGCATGTTCTCAACCATTCCTACAAAATTCTACCAATATTGCAGCATAAAAAATAAAGGAAAGCGAATAACGCAGAAAATGTTACTTACTTTATATCTCGAAGACATTTCGCTCAAGCCAGTGAAATCGAAATGTTCACGACATTGCATATATACATCTCTCAGATGTATTGCTAACTTCGCGATCACTGTATTCTTGCGATGATCAATGATGCTCTTTTCCAGTAAACATTCTTGCGCCTGAGCCTATAAACCTGGTGAAAAATCACCTATTCTTAATGAAAAACAAGATTATCTAGGCGAGCGCGTATTGTATGTGCTTCGATAGTAAGAAGTGAAAAAATGCTTGAAATAGCTTACCAACAACAGGGTGACATAAAATGTTAAAACAGAAGAGTCGAAATCGAGAGAAGAATACTGAGCAGCATTCATGGAGTCTCGTATCTGTTCGAAAGGGTATGCGGCGCATTGAAAATGAGTGAAGGCGTTTTTGATTGACTGAAAGAAATCTAATTTTGAAATATTCAAATAAAGGCAATGAAAGAATGGAAAAAACTTATATGCTTATAGTGACCCGTAACAGGAAGAAGCGATCATGATTTTATTTTTTAATAAGTGAAAAAGCAAGGCTAACGTCCAGATCAATACGTGATTCATTAGCAGCGATCGCTCCATGTACGGCACCAATATTGTACATCACACAAGCAAGCTCATAATTGATATCTTCGAAGACAGCTGCAGTTGATGTATCACTACTCTTATCCATCCTGTAATTCATATCCTAATCTGATTATCATATATATTAGTCTATAGGAACCGGCCACGCGAAGCGCGGCTGGCTTCAGCAGTCCGAAAGTTCTTAAACATGTACCCATTTGAAAGCAACGTTGTATCAAAATTTTAAATCAATCGATGAAGAATTTGAAACGTTTGTGGCAAGTAACAACGAACATTTATATTTTTATTTATATAGATTTATCATATGTGTACAATTATTGCTACTGCTAATATGGCTAATAGTAATGCTGAAGAGATACACATTTCAATATTGATTCTTTGATTCATCACCTTAGCTATAAGTGATTTACGGCGCATTTCTATCTGCTTTCAAATAGAACAGTCGGAAAAACTAAGAAATAATCGCTGAAATATCACTATATTTAGCAGCAGAGCTATCTATTTTCTTAGTAATCACAATAAAAATAGAAGCAATACGTGTAGTTATTTGCAGCAGTTACTTATAGTCTGTATTGAAAATCATAGTTCCAAACTATGTGAAAAGCTAAGAAAAAAGGGAACAGTACCACGAAAAAGCTACGTTGATAGTATCTCCTTTTTCCATTGGGAATCTATTCTTCATCAGACATAACTGTGCATAATATCGCTTCAATATGTTCAGTGTTTCCGAGTCAGGCAAAAGCCGACTCAATTTCTGAAAAAAAAAAAAGAAAAAAAACAGTTCAATACAGACTTATCAAATTTATCAACTGAAAATATACTTCGGCAGTGATAATGATGTGAACTTCAGAAATATCATCACTAAGATATATTCAAATCCTACCGAGTATAAAAAGATGTTGAGTAGTTAAAAGAAAAGAAAATGTTACCGATCGCATATTTTCAATTTCACTAATAGCTCCATCATAATTCACTGGATCATCTTGATAGTGCAATAGGATATACTGAAATAAATAAATATATCAAATGTTTATTATGTTCAGAATAAATTTACCAATTATATGTAATGGAATGCACGTACGTACCAACTAAAAATGTCAGAATTTTTACCTGTACCAACCACATGTATTAAAAGAAAGGTATAACAATCAGAAACACTCGAACAGGTCAACCATTCATACTAAAAGGAATTTAAAACGAACATATACACTATCAATGAACATTAAAATTAATACATGAATTAATCAAAAATGTAATAAGAAAAAAATGATTCACTTCTACTCGATGACTAT
The DNA here is from genome assembly GCA_000499405.2 of Onchocerca volvulus. Lineage (NCBI taxonomy): Eukaryota > Metazoa > Nematoda > Chromadorea > Rhabditida > Onchocercidae > Onchocerca > Onchocerca volvulus. Next base: position 17,049,150 of record HG738138.1, on the reverse strand, counting down.
TTATAGATCCGTAGTAATTATAACTTCGACCAAATCCTTCTTTTTTAAAGAAAAAATAGAAGAAAAAAGCGACTAACTTCTTTAATTTGTGAGGAAAAATTGTTAGGTAACGGTGCCAAACAAAATTTTAAATCTGGCGTAAGCATCGGTACACGTGGCATACCCTCCATGATTATTTGAATCTCTGAAAAACTGATTTTAAGAGAAAATCAAACGATTGATATTGCTTTTGTGCAGTTTCGTTTTTGATATAAAAAATATTTCTTTTCGCTTTTCATCAACATTAATCCTTGTTCGTGAATTCTGACGTGTAACGGATATCATGAATCACGCGATCTATAGTATATTTTGTAATAGTAAACCAGCAATTAGCTTTTGTCTCATTAAAAAAGTTAGTCAAGGACGACTTACTGAGAGGTATTATAAACTGAAGATACTATACAATGATTTAGTTCGCATAAGAATTCCACTGCATCTCTCGAGATGGCATTCCCCGGAGAAAAATCACCAACACCAACTATCAGTTGATTTTGACTAATCTAGTCTTAGTTAGAAAAATGCGATACTTGATTTTTTTGCATCCGATCGCCACTTAGCAATGCCTTCGCGGCACATGATCAAAATATTTGATCTTCATGACCGACAACATTTATCTCCATCTTGTCAATCTCCTCAAAGTTTCTAGGACTTGTTTGATGTTTTGCAACAACTCCCACCTAGTCTAAATGACAAATTAAAATGCCCAATGAAACTCTTTGCCCAAGGTTGAACCCGAGAACTACCAACTTTTCGCTTTCATTTAAAAAAAAAAAAAAAGGAGCTGAGGAGGCCCGAGTGATATTTTACGGCTAGGTTACGTCTTTAAATTTTAACGTCTTGAAATTTTAATATTTTAATATTCCGACATGGCTCATGGTAGTACAAATATTGGAAAAGATAAAGTCCGGTCTTTGGAGTTTAGCTAGACCCAATTTTTAGGAATTTGGTTAAATACTCGAATGGAATAGTTTAACTGAGACAATTCCAATCCAAACATCAAAAAGTAAAACGTAGTATTGAATATTTGCAAGGTTTTCGAGAGATGCGATTCTCAAGTAGCAACTGTTCAGTTAGAGGTAATAAAATATCTTTGCATAAGTCTAAAAACTTAAACCTGTGCGGATCCATCTAATGAATAATTCATTAATCTCAATTCTTTATTGGCTAGAAGAATGGAGTGAAATAATGGGAAATCAATCCATTTGAGAGTGAATAAATTTCCTGTTCTTCCTATTTATGCCGAAGTATGGTACTTTCGTGGCTAAATAAAAGTTAATTATCAAGTTTATGAAATGATTTCAGAACCTTAATATGATTTGAAATAATGATTTTTCAAGTTTAATTCTCGAAATGATAATTTTTCAAATTTGTGTGTTTTTTTTTTTTTTTTTTTGTTTTTTGAAATGATGCTATTTCTAATAGTATTTCTTGCAGTTAAAGTATTTAAACAGTGCTTCTTGCAGTGATAATATTTTAATAATAGTATTCGAAATAACAAAATATTTTCCTTTTTTCGCTATCTTTTTTCTTTCTTGAAATGATAAGATTTTAAAATAATGTAGTACTCAAAATAACAAAAGGTTTTAATCTCTGAAATCTCGAAAATTTTAAGACGTACTGATATAGAGAGAGAAGGAAAAAAAAAAAGAAAAGAAAAGAACAAAAATGGCAGAGAAAAAGTTTTGGTAGAGTTGCGAAATGCTGCAGCATTAGTTTTCCCACAATTAAAGTAAATTTGTTTAAGTTAAATTTAGAAAAAGAAGAAAGTTTATCTTATCCTCTTCTCTTCCCTGCAAATCTATCCGTTGACGTCATCAAAATGAAATTTTAACTTGAAGAGGAGGATTTGAATTATGGTTAAATCTGATTGTTGTATCTATTCAATCCGGATGATTAATAGGATATGATCGAGCAAAGATTTGAGAAATCCATCCCAACAAATTTCACGTTTTAAAAAAAGAAAAAAAGAGGAAAAGAAAGGAAAAGAGGTAAAGCTGTTGTTTTTGATGGATTTATAGTTCAGTTTTCATCTCTTGTGCTGCAAATCTTGCTGTTTTGATCGTATCATTTGATCCTTCATAAAATGTTTAACATATCTTTCAGCAGCTTACACAATTGAATTTATTTACTTTCTTTTGTTGCTCATTGATCAGTTAGTTTTTGTTTTCTCAATTTTATTTGCTATAAATACACTAATGGTGTTTTCACTTTTACCACTGATAAATATTTTCTAATCATTGGATAGATTACTGAGACTTAATTTTCAACTCATATTAATAATGAATATATGATTAAATTGTCTGAATTTATACTAATAATGAATATATAAATTAAATATATTGATATTATAATTAACTCCTATTAAAAATGAATAAATAATGAATATATAATAATGAATATATTCTTATTATTCATAATTATCTTCTTAATGATAACTTTTTTATTTTAATCATGGGATGGATCATTAATGATTTACTTTTGAGCTCATATTAATTATGAAAATATGATTGAATTATTATATACTAATATTATAATTTCATTTTGGTAAATATCTTCCCGAATAGTTTACTTATTTATTCTAATCATCGGATGGATCATTGACAATTCAATTTTTAGCTCATACTAATGATGAGCTAAAAATTGAATTAATAATTAGTGGCGACTCATATTAACGATGCTTGGATTGCCGTATAGATGAGAAAAATTCAACCTGAGTTCATTCGATTACAGTGTTACTCTTTGATTGTTTATCGCTTGTTATAATAAAAAATATAATAAATATGATAAATACGTCGATTTCCTGCGTTAAAAATTTCGATGTCAATCGACGGGATTGTCGATTAACCTATCTATGCTTAATTTTAAATGATTTAATGATAAAATTTTTGTATTCTATTTTTCTTGATCAGAAATCAAAAGAATATGGTCTAAATCGTTCCTTCAATATTTAGAGCGATGAAAAGTTGAATAATTCATCTTATAGTTCCAAGAAAAAATAACTATTTTAGCCCTGATTGTAATAACTGAAGTATCGGCTTATACCAGCTTTAATCTTACTTTATTTCTTAATCGAAGATATTCGAACGGTAAATTTGCTGTTAATTCAAAGCAAAAATGACGAAACGATGGATAAAAGATCACTTGAACAATTTCAAATAGTTATGCTTGGCAAGACAGAGGACGACAGTAACGCTAACTGCTTACTTCTGAAATACAATTCTACTGAACACCAAATTTTTGATCACAAATGACCTCATAAAAAAGTTCAACTTGAGCAAAATTTAATTCTATGTCCGATCTATTCTTTTATCCCATTTTACCTTTTTCCTTGGTTAAATTGTCGATCAGTCGGATCTCCGATCGGATAATCCGATTATCTGATTGAATCAATCGAATTTTTAGTTAACACTTGTCCAACAACTTCCCTTATTTCTAACAAAGATTTCAGTTAAAATTTTTGCTAAACATCCTTTAAATTCATTGATTTATCATTTTTATCATTTATTTAAGAGAATGCAAAAAACGAAATTGATAGAAAAAATATCGCATGAAGATAATTGTTGCTTCAGCATCAAACTTGTATATGACGAAAATTTTTAGCCGGCTTAAACGCTTATTTATTTCAATCTTTGACAGGAATATGTGGTGATTAATCAAAAATTAATAAAGTGATGAAAAATTAGATTTTGTTAATTTATGCAGTGAGCTGGCTTAGATTCAGATCCGTCATTGTCGTTGTTTGATAATGATTTATTTGAAGTATTTTGATGAGAAAATTAGCGAAAAAAAATCTCGAGATTCTTGTATTTCTCTTTAGCCTGGGCTCTTATCCAATTTGAATGAATTTAACATTTCTCACGGATAATTAAATCTCTTTTTTGGACAAATCTTGGTTTGTAAACATCTTGAAACCATTTTTTGTTAAATTCACAATGTCACACTTCCTTTTTTTATTTCAGCAAATTGTTTCAATCTGTGAATGGGTTGTAGTTTATATTAATTGTAAAATCACGGATGCAATATTGTTGATCCACAGAAATCTTTGAATTCATCAACAATTAGTATTTAAAAAAAAAAAAAACAAGTACAATGTATTTAATTTTTTTTTACTAGAAAAGCGCTTTTCCGTTTTTTTTTTCTGTTTCCAAATTTAAATTTGTTTAATTTTTCGTTCTTTTTTTTTTCTCTAAATTTACTTCCTGTTAGGAATAAAGTAATGTCTTCCCATTTTTGGATGAATCATACTAATAATGCTACAAACAATCTTTGATTGATTTGTTTAACATACTGAAAAATTCGAAATCAAAAAGATTTTACATCTCTCTGATTGATTATGATTGATCATTCTTCATATTTTGATTCAACCATTTCATTTTTGATGTTTAAAATTTTCTCCTCTTCAACTGTTAACTTTTTAGTTGATGAATGAAGTGGAGCAATTAATATATAATGCTCATAGAAATAAAATAGTTATTACATCGTTGAATAACATCTGCCATTTTTATTGTTATCATTCATACTTCGAAGAAAGCTGTCAAATATGTTAGCTCTTCTTTAAACAAAACCACTAACTAATATTTCATTTATTTTAAATAGTATTTTGTTACTCATTTGCAATGTAAGTTTGCAAAAAATTGAATTTAATATTCTATCAGTTTTAAAAATTGGTAGAATATTAAATTCTTTTAGGAATTGATATTTCAACATTTTATACCTTTAGATTTTCTCTCTTCTTTCTTTCATTTTTTCTCACATATTGATGTTTTTTTCTTTTTTCACGTTATTATGCTTTCAAAATTAAGATTTTATTGTGAAAAGGTATAATTTCAGATTAATGAATTCTAGTCATCCTACCAGTAAATTTCGTACTTTGCACAAGAAACTTACGAAAGGTTGGAAAAAAGCTCGTTATGCGCTTTGCGGATTATATTTCCATAAATTACGTGTCAGTTTATTTTTTTGATTTTTCATGCTATGCTTCTTTTTTCTCAATCAAGAAATAATTTTTCAGAAAAGTTTTACTGTATTACGAGAAAAATATTTCTAAGATCATCTGATTATAAGATGATTTATTCATTTTTGCATGTTTATTTAAAACTTCAAATATAGTAAAAAGCATAAAGTTAAAAGTATTAATTCATTTTCTACATTTATCTCATATTATTAAGAAGAATAAAAGATTATAATTATACTAATTTTTAGAAACATGAAATTTCAACAAAACAGTATTCATGCTCTCCATTGTTGTGTAAACCACCGGGAACCAAGAAAATTTGCCGTATTAAGATAAAATCATTATGTGATTCAGGTTTTTTTATAAATTCTTTTAATCATCTTTTTCATGTGGGCTATATTTAAGTAATTCGCAGAATTATTGATATGATAAATAGAATCAACAGTATTATAGAAAGAATGGAATAGGAGAAAAGCAGTGGAAGTTTCATGATCGATACCGTAGTTATCCATCCATTTATCAGATATGCATAAAAATGATGCTTAAATTAAGCGGGAGAAATTTCAAAGAAAGTGAATAAATGTCGATTATCATGGAATAAATTAATTTAACAGTGATTAAATCTTTTTTCGAAAAAAAAAATGTAGGGAATAGAAATAATTGCAATTGTATTACGGTAGGACGAGATGTATGTGACGAGAAGGTACTAATTAATAAACTATTGAATATATCACAAGTATTTTGTTATCGAAAAGTAATAAATTAACAGGTAATTTTGATTAAAAAAAAGGATAAAAAGGGTAAAAAGATTTCAGTTAAGCCAGTAAAGCATGTAAAGACGATGACAAATGAGTTAGAAAGAATGAAGCGGAAAGTAAGTTTAATAAATAATTAAGATCACTTGAGTATCAGTGCATCACTTTTTGGTATCATAATTTTTGCAATTTAATTCAAGTTATAAGTATAACTATTTAGTTTATTCTTTCATATATACATGCACAAAATATTATTTCTTTTTTACAAACATCAATTTGTTTTTATAATTTCGTCGATAACAGTTACTGAAATTAAAGAAATCGATTGTAAGTAGAATTAAAAAAATTGATTATAAATGGAATTAAAGAAATCGATTAGAAAAATCAATAGTATTTATTCTATTATTAATAGAATTCTTGTATAATAACAGTATAATAAACTACTGCCAAATGAAGTCTTAAAATAGTTTGATGAAGATTATATTCAAATTTAAAGGCAACTAAAGATTAGCAAATATGAAAAAAGTAGATTGCTATCTTGATAGTTGATCCATTTTAAGGGTGAAAATTGGTCAGCTAATGATTTTTTAAAATTTCAACATGGGAATTTGGATCATCATGATATAGATGAGAAGCGAGCGATTTGCATGGAATGGCTTCGACAGCTCAATGACATTACCAAAAAATATTATTATCTTGCATGGTTTGTATTATTACTTTTATATTCCGGCCTTAATAACTGTAGTTATTGCAGCCAAACTTGCCTATTATAGGTATGCATCCGCAATTTACACCTGTTATTATCGATTAGCTCCATTAATTATTGATAAAGAGGAGAAGAAGCGAATATGGACTGATGTTAAGCGCGAATATGCCGAAATAATTTTGATGGGTCGTCGTATCTGGAGAAGACCTACTCATCCAACTAGGCTTCGTATTCTCTATGATTTAGCCATGTTATGCGTTCGTTTTAACGATTTGCCGGTAAGTTGTATTTGAAGAATTCAAAAAAAAAAAAAAAAAAAATGTTAAATTAAAGTACCGAAAAATATTCTTGAATTAAGAAGATTTTTTGGTGCTTATGGATTTTTTTTTTGATTCTAGTATTAGGCAGAATCTCAAATTTAGTTAATATAATAAATATGGATTGACAATATACACATTGTATATAAATGATCCAAGTATTTGATCTCTAATATAAGTGTTATAAAAAGGAAATAAGGAGGTAAATTGATTTGAAAATTCAAATTAAATTTGAGATGGCAGTGACGAGATATCTTAAAAGTGACGAAAGCAAATAGGATGGTTAAATGCGCTCATTATTGCTAAGTAAATTCTTGGCAATGAATTTTTCTTTTTCAATAATTTAATGTCGATGTTTGATTTGGTATTAAATTAAACTAAATGAATTTTTGTAGAATGATCAAACGGTGATACTATTCCGTGATTTATTGGACGATAACGACAATTTCAACTTTGAAGTACTAAATGAGATTGAATATGCGCAGTCTATTGATAAGGTTGTTTTTTTATTGTATAATATTCCTCTATAAAAATATGTAAAATAGAGACCTGCTGTTTTTATTGATTCCCATAATCCATATATTAACATCTTGAAGAATTTAATGATTGCTTTATAAATCTATTTATAGTATCCTGAGTGTTAAGGATTAGTTAAGTATTAAAACACAAAACTCTTTGCCCTTGTTTTTCAAAAGTTCTTTTTTTGCTTTTGAAAAAGGAACGGAGATGGTTATGAAAAAGAAGGATGGGATCATGTGAAATGATTGAAAGAGAAAGTTAGGATAGCATAAAATGATAAAAGCTCATTCGAGGAGAGAAAAATGGCAAAATAAATGAACTGAAGAATATTTACAGAATATACTGAATTCGAGTTATTCTTTAGCTCTATTTTCTGCTCTATAACTTACATGTCTTCCATGAACATCCGCCCATAACATAAGAACATTTTGCAGATTTTTGACTATTTGGCATATTTAAAGAGTTATTTCTTCAAGATGATTGATAGTTTATGATTCAATTATCGTGATTTATCTATCGTATTATTTGAAAAGAAAATCACTAATTCTCACCAATTTTTTAGACAGTACGCTTGGAAAATCACGTAATCGATTTATTCTATCAGAGACGCAAATCTACTTGTTCTTATCGTTCCAGTATTCTCTCGAAAAGTAGCAATGAAACACCACGAAGTAGTTTCAGAAGTTTGAAAGTGAAAAATGATTGTATGAAAAGCGCCAAACTAAGAGTAAGTATAAAATATCCATTAAATCTGTTAGTAAATGAATTAGCACTGTTCTTCTATGAATCCATTGACTGAATTGTGAATTGAAACAAATCCGAAAATTTGAAGATAAAAAGCAATGCTCTCTCAAAAATCAGAATTCAGGAAAGCGAATTTCCAAATTTTTTTTTCCCACTTCTTCACAAATATGACATCCAGTTTTGCTAATATTTCAGAAAACTTCATCTGTGTCCATTGCGGACAACATAATGACGGATTCGTGCGCGACTACAGGAATATTAGTTTCAAAAAGCCCACAAATTGCTCATAAGCAAAGTGTTCGTTTTGCTGAAAAACTCAAGGTAGATCAGAAAGAGGAAACAAAAACAGAGAAAACGATTCAACAATACTCAAGTTCAGCAAATATGATAAAGGTGAAAAATACAAATGCTGATATTATGGAAAATATCCCGACAAAAGACGAACAGTTAGTAGTTATAGTAACAAATGCGCATGGTCAAATGATAGATCAAAGGACACTCAAACAACTTTCACTTCCAGTGTTTACTTAACCGGAATCAATGATGTTGACATGAAATTTGCCATAGAGAAGGAATCAAATCACGCAAAAACGAACCGAAAGTTTCCATACATATTATCAGATCAAATGAGAACGGTCAAAACTATTGACCAAAATAAATAACAATGTTTGAATTGTTCGAAGATATTTAACAGGCGATATTTCATTAATAATAACGATTGTTCTCTTTAATACTTTCCATGATATCACTGCCAAAATCGAATTTAAAATTGTAGAGATCTCGTTGATATTATGATGTTTATCGTCGTATTTGATATAAATTTGATATAAGTTTATGAAAACCTTATAATACAAAGAGAATTGACACTTTCTAAATTTTCTTATAAAGAAATTTTCATGGTTAGATTTTACATAAAAGTTTGAATTTGCACAAACTAAATTCGCATAAAAAGTAAAAATAAATGATTATGAACGGACGAGATAAATAGTAAATTTGCTTAAGTGACTAATTAACAAATATAGTTTGATAAGCAATAAAAATAATTCATTTCAAAAGGACCTGATGTAAAGGCGATTCTTCTGTATCTTTGATTGTATCGATAATAATCATGATTAATTGCCGTGCCTAATCATTAATTTTTTATATTACATCATTTTATTTTGTCTTCATTTTTTGCAAATTTCGCCGGATTAAATTAAATATTTAATTAATCAATAATAAGTGAACAAATTAATTGTTAATTAATAGTGTCAGTCAAAAAAACGAAAAAGAAATGAATGATGTAATATTTTCAAAAATCAAGGAGTTTTGATAAATTTTTTTCAAATTATGATAATTTACGTGCTGCTTTATGTAATAATTCATTTGATAATGTGCTTTTTTTTTTTTTTTTTCATTCTTTTTGTCATATTTTGCTCGTTATTTGTATTATTACAATAATGTTACTAATATTTCCCTTTATCTCAAGAATCTGTATATTATTCATTTAACAAATAATGATGGGATATGGTATATTCCTTCTTTCTTTAAATTCTCGAATTATCATTAATGATATCACAATATAGAAAGTAGTATTAAGTGAGGTTCTTGCATCATTTGAAATATATTAATCAAGTTGATATTTCTTATCAATTTTCACCCGTTTTTTGATAACCATACTTTTAATCCTTGAAAAGGACTCATCAATATAATCCTTACCATAACAAATCTATTCCTTTTTTCTATCTATTACGATGTTAATTTTCCTCATTTTTGATTTTATGTCATATCATTTTATGATACCGGAATAATAATGATAATTATAAGAAGGACTTAATTGTAAAAAATTATTCCGGTTCAATTTTGGATAAGTATCAAATCTTTCAACTCTTCAAAAGTAATAGCATTTTTTTTTACTACTTAGTCCTTCTATTTATCATATATCTTATTTAGGATTTTTTTCTATTGTATTATCACTCTAAAAATAGTTTTTTATAATCTCCTTTCTACTCCTTCTTTCATAACTTCAAGTACATAACCCTTAAATATTCTCAAATACAGCTTAGATTAAATTTAGTAATGTGTTAAATCACGCAACAAACATAGATATTTCATATCATATGAAATGTAAAACTTCTCGAATTTTATGCAAAATTATTGCATTCAAGATAAGTAGTGTTAATTAATGTGCAGTATTAATTAATTTATCGTTATTGATAAAATGAGAAGATTTAAAATTATTCTTTTTGTTTATTGATTTTTTGATTGCATCATTGTTTCAAGAAATGTTCAAGCTGTATGTAAAATTTTAAACATCAAGCAGTTGTTCAAAAAGATTTGAAATATTAAGCATATACTGTCATTTGTTCTTCGTCTTCTTCCTCTTCTTTTCCTTCGCTGAATTTTATTATGAACAGCTATGAGTAGTTATGCTCAGCTACCAGCTCATTTTACTGATGCAAAATATCATCGACGTTGTAAAATTCATGTACAGGTTTGTTTTTTTATCACAGTTTTGTCATTATTAATTTGACTTTGTATGTATGGAAGATTCATTAATTACTTGAGTACTCAATAAATTAATAATGTTAATTAATTCGAGATTTCAATTTGCTACATTTTAAAGAATCAAAATGGTAATTCATCAGAAAATTGAACCGAATTTGTTAAATACCATTAAATTAAAAATTCAAAATAAACCTTCAATGGTCTCTTTACATTTTGCTGATAATTATTTTTCAATCATTAAATTTCAAAGAATTAAGACGTTGATTCATCGAAAGATTAAAGCGAATTTCTTTTTGATAATCACTGATATATACATATATATGTATAAAAAATTTTTACCAAATATGTTTTCATGTTCATATTAATTAACAAAAAATAAGTTAACAGGGAAAAATTGATTCGAAATTTTCATAGAAATAATTATAGACATTATTGCTATGTCATGAACCGATCACATTAATTGTCACCGTAGCAGCGATTTCAGTTGGTATTGTTCTATTAACCAATCCAAGTCTTCATCGTAAAACTCCATTATATAAGCAATTTTTTCAAGTAAGCATCATGTTTAACTTCATATCTATTGATGGATGTATACTATTGAAATATGAACCGTGAAAAAAGTGAAAAAAAAGAATTTTAATTTTTTTCAGCACTATGCTCGAATGAGAGCTAGCAATTACCTATTGCTTTATCGGATAGCTATAGTTTTATGGATTGCTGTGCATATCATTCATATAATTACCATTGTTACCAGCATTTTGGCTACACAAGTAAATTTATTTCTGTATAAACTTTATACGGAATACAGTTAATGTTATCAGTACACGGCCAAAATTAATTCAGTGACTAGTCTAAATAAATTTAAAATTATTTTTTGAAATTATGCGAGAATTTCTATTCGACTATACTTTTTTCTGAATCGATAATACATGCATTTTTTGGATTCAGTAGTTTAAGTCAAGCATGAATTTACCCAAGACAATACAATTTCCCGACATATGACATATTTCTTTAAACATTTCATGCAATAATAAAATAACTTTGACAGTAGGACCACTAATCTAGCAATATTACCAGGACCAGCCTAGTCTAGCGAATGTTATCTGGACCGGTTAGCTAAGCGAATATTGTAATCAGATAGCTTAATGATAAATTTCATCCTAATCTTCCGTTCATCCTATACATTTCAGTTGATTAGACCGGAATTGCTGTATCCACAACTTGTAATGCTTATCATATCGGTGGGATTCTATACATTTACTCTGCTATCCATTATAACAATGAATTTCATCGGTTCAACTATCATTTGGATGGCGCCACTTATTGCTTCCTTTTTCTGCTTCTTAACGTTGTTAGTCATTTTAAATTCTATTCGGAACTATCAACAAAAATCGAGAAAATAGGAAAGCATTGTTATCACTCAGAATCAGGATCACAGTAAAGAATCAAATTTACTTTATCAATAATATCGAGAGCTGGATTAAATGTAGGAATATTACTAAGAGGAACGAAAAGAGAAGAAGTAGAAAGGGGTCAAGTGTTGGCAAAGCCAAATTCAATAACACCGCACAAGAAGTTTAAGGCAGAGATATAAGTATTAAAGAAAGAGGAGGGAGGGAGACATACACCATTTTTTGAAAATTATCAGCCGCAATTTTATACAAGGACTACGGATGTTACAGGAAGTATAAAATTGTTAAAAGGGAAAGAAATGGTAATGCCAGGAGATATCAGAAGTATGTAATCCGATGGTTTTCAGTAATTTTACTTGGAACCTTCCTATTTTTGATTATATTTAATCGGTATCTTATATCATAACATAACAAACGTATAAAGAACTGATTTTAACCATTACAGAACAAATCTATATCTTATTGTTTTAACACATCGATATGTAGATGATCGACGAGAAGCGTTGCAAAAAATACTGAGAAACACGAAGACGGTAACATTCAAAGAGATTCGATCATCGATCAAACAGTACGAAGAATATTAAATTCAAAAATTATTACAACACACACATCTTTCGCTTACTCTGTCATTAATTAAATATATATATAATGCAAATGTGTATGTCGATTAAATAGTATTATTATGATGCTTATTACACTTTTCTTTTGTTTATTGCTGAGAGTTTGTTGTTGCTGTTGCTGTTGTTATTGTTAAATATTACTGGTTGATATTAATGACTGATTCTTTTGAAAATGAATAACCAGTACGAAAAAATACTCATTTATTCCCATCAATTAACCATTAATCACCAGAGTTCATGAAAGCCATAAAGGAAAAGTTGTGAGGAAACGAGATCAAATCTAGAAAATGTTGAAAAAATAAGGTCAAATTTACTTCTAAGCATGAGATGAAGGAGTTTTAGAAAGATTCAAAGAAACCATTCCGAAAACAAATGGACGATATCAAGTATCATGGCTTTGAAAAGAAACAAATTTCAAGCTAAATGATAGCTTCAAGTTGCAAACGACTTCAGAATGATGAATGTCTGCTTTCAATGTACGATGAAACAATCAAAAATCAACTGCAATTCGGTATTATTGAATAGACGATAAATTAAAACAGGTAGGAATTATACATCTAATAAATCGATACAAAACTTTGAATCTTTATGAGGCTTCAGCTCATCTCAAAGGATCGAAAAGTCTCAATGACATTTTGTACCAAGGACTTACTATACTCCCTGATTTAGCAGGAATATTCGTTTCCGCGCAATGGACAATATTATAATAGCCGATATAGAAAAGGCTTTTCTATAACTGGAATTACTTCCGACAGAAAGGAACTGCACGAGATTTTTTTGATTAAAGAATGTCCGAAAATCAGTTACAGAAGAAAACCTAGTATATTATTGATTCCAGAGAGTTCTCTTTGGAATAATATAATCACCTTTTTTTCCTGTCTGCAACTCTTAACCACCATCTCGAGAATTATGGAACAGAAATTGCCCACGAAATCAGAAAAAACCTATATGTCGACAACATTATTTTACCAATCAAACGAACAGAAAGCCCATTTCGAATCTATGAGGAGATGAAATCAATCTCCATGAATGCTTCCATAAGTATAAGAGAATTTTTTTCGAACAGCAAGGAATTCAATGCGCAAATACCAAAACAGGATCTTGCCGAAATAAATCAAACGAAGAAAATTCTTGGTATCAACTGGAATCCACACAACGATTCTATTGAAATAACTTTGAAGCCATGGAGCAACCAGGAACCAACAAAAAAGACAATACTGGAATTTATTGTTTCTCAATTTGACCCATTAGGATACTTGGTACCAACGTTGGTATCATTCAAATTATTCTTCCAAACTCTTTGGAAAAAGAATGTTAAGAATACAAGTTTGTCCCATCCATAAAGAATACAAATCTATTCCATCCACAACTCAATCCAAATTTCAAGCTTTCCACAACAGCTTCTACATTTAATTTTTCGAAGCTTCTATAATAATAAAGGATCAAGTTTGATAATTGACTTCAACTTGTCATTACTAATTTCAGATAGCAATAGCTACTGCGATTCTCATTTTCAATGTTCTCATCTCTTTCATAAAAAAATGTAAAACAAGAAAAGTAATATATAATATATACAGCATAAATAATATATCCATAATACTTTTTAGAAGCAAAAAGTATTATGGAAACATTAAAAATATTCTAACTAATGTATAATCAAGCAAAATAAAGCGTTAACAATCAGGTATTTTGATAAGTAAACTTAATCAATTATACTCATTTACCAGCATTTTGCCATTTCAAAATTTTGCAATGAATTTTCCTCTTGATATAAATTATTATTTAACTTGCTAATTTGCTAATTTGATTGGAAAACTATTTTGCTGGTGTGAATTCAAACAGCAATGGAACATCAAACTAAATACACATACAGAATCTTTGTAAAGTTATCGATAATTATTTTATGTTATATGTACTGCAAATACATCATTCGACAGTTTTCTGCAACTCTTTAAAAAGAGACGCATTTCGGAAATCATCGGAATTTGCTGATAATTTTTTGAATTAACTGAAATTCAAATTATTTTCTTATTCAGTTCCACGTAACATATTAAAAATTTGCTGATACGATAAGTTTAGAATTAATTTCACTTTCAAAAATCTTGTAAAAATTGCTGTTTATTATTTTCTTTGAATCTTCAAAGAGTTCTCAACATCCTTCTGAATGCCATTAAGAAAATACTATTAAGACTGTAGGTGCAAAAACAAGAAGTTTATAACTTCTAAGGTCTTGGTTAGTTATATCAACCTATACCTTAGAAAAGATTAATTAACCTCAAATGACGTGCCTGCGCCATTATATGAATCTTTAGTAGAAAGTTAACAGTAATTTTCTTGTAGGAATACCACTTCAGTTAGTGACAATATTTTCAGAAGCAAAAGTTATTTCAAATTCTAAAAATCTAATATCACAGAAGTTTTTTGAAATGAAAATGTCGCTCAAACTTAATCTCAGCTGGGTTGTACCGGAATGCAAGGCGATTATAATCATGTAATTGCTGAGCACCGAGTGGTGTTTGACCTTCATCTCCTGTTTCTCGTTGACGTCTTTCAGCCATTCAGCTTTTCGTGTTCATTCTTTTGAGAACGAAGCAGATCTGAAGCTGCAGAACATGATCTCCGTGCTCGCACGTCACTCTGCTCGAATTTGAGCCATATTTTGCCTTTTTCGTTGTTGATGCCCGATCTTCTTCAATTTGATTTACGATTAATCATCGCATTCCTTCCACTGCGCGAATATGACGACCTAAGTTTGATCTTCTGCGTTAATTCTGCTGAGAATGAAGTCGATCTAAAGCTGCAGAACACAATCGACGTGCTCGCAACCGTGCATCCTCAAGTCTGGCTTTACAATGTTTTGCTGCTTCTGGCGGGAAAAAATTTAGTTTGTCGTTCGGCTGGATTGGAGATTGCTTCTTCTTGTTGTTGTGAATCCGACAGGCCAACAATAGCAGTCGTTTGAATGGCCGCTGCGTTGTCGTACTTTCCTTTTGTGATTGTCGTTCTTTTTTCGCTTCACCACTACTATTGCTCCTGTTGAACTGTCGCTCCTGCTGTCGAAACCGCCTTCGAAATTGAACTGGAATTGAACTGCCGTTAATACTGATCCTGTTAATAGTATTGTTGAAGACACTGATATTGTAGACTGATCGAAGACACTCAACTGGTTAACTTGAAAAGCTACTTTTTATATGGATAATCCTTGGTATTAATAGTGGGCGAAGGCTTATAACACATTAATCATACAAAAAGTGATTATCATGACGAAGGATAAGAGACGGATATTCTTGTTGAAAATTAATAAAACCAGCTGCTCTTATTTCCTCTCTTGACATGATCAAACAAACTTCTTCGTCAATTATCTCTTCAAAAATTCGACAAAGAGGCAATCCAAGACACAATATAATATTAGAAGTCAGAAAGATAATACATAAATTGCTTGAACGAAACATTTCATTATAACTATCACGGAAATCCTCGACATTTCCGCGACGCTATTACGTTCCTCACAAAACAACAAATAAACGAAAAAGCATTACAGTGATGCATCCTCTACCTTACTAATCCTGCAACCAACCGGTACCTCCCAGCGTTCTGTCACCTGCTAGCAGTCTCTACCAGCGATACTGCGTCAGTAATAGCCTTCGTCTTAAGTGGTGGAACCATCGCTCATTCGAACAACGTGCAATTCACTCTCACTCCTTTTTTGTGTGAAATATCAAGCGTTGCATACTTAAGGCCGCATCCAATTTCTTACAGAAAGTAGATGCGGTCAATAGATTTCGTCCGCTCACTTATTTTTACCTGTTACAGGTGTGACATCTGTATAATAGTAGGCATAAACACGCGAGTATTCGAAGCAGCGTTGTGTCAAATTTTCAAAGAAATTGGTTAAGAAGTTTCGGAGATTTAAGATTTAGAGCAATTAACATATACATTTTTATTTAAATAGATGATTGTTAGTTCTGATCGAAGAAATTGTTCCTTGAATCGACTTTGAGAATATCTTTGAGAGTTCTATTCGATTTGATTGAGATTTATTTTCATTTTGATCGTACTGTTTGTATTAATCGTTCGCTTGAAAGTTTGTGTTTGCTCCGGAGGTTATAATCCTAATTCCTTACATAGATGAGAGTTAGTTTGCCTGCTACCATAGCACAATTTATAAAATGTTACTCATAACGCAAAGAGAATTAATTTACAATGTTAACTTGAATACAAAAGGATCTTGTTTTCTACTTGTTAACCATAACACAACACAGTGTTTTTTCTTTTTTTACAAAAATCAAAAGCTTGGTTGTGCCAAAATATTTCTATAATACAAAGTTTCTTCGATTAATTCATCAAATCTTCTATATCCTACAAAATTTTTCAATTTTTCCGAAAAATACACCACGGTTACCTAAGCGATTGAAAATACACTTTTTGACTAAAAAAAATCTTTTATTTATCAAATGTATTGATTTACACTAAATTCGTAGCAGATGAGTAATAATATTAGCATTTCTGACTAATTGATAATAATTCTGACCGCTATTTTTCATTGTTGTAAATTTTTTTCACCTATTGA
The DNA here is from genome assembly GCA_000499405.2 of Onchocerca volvulus. Taxonomy (NCBI): domain Eukaryota; kingdom Metazoa; phylum Nematoda; class Chromadorea; order Rhabditida; family Onchocercidae; genus Onchocerca; species Onchocerca volvulus. Next base: position 17,032,027 of record HG738138.1, on the reverse strand, counting down.
ATTATTGATTTAAAAAAAAAGTAATATTGTAATCTCCAAGCTAAAGTAGAATTACATTTATTAATTCAAAAAGATAAAATTTACAATAGAATTCGTTAAGAGATAACCTTTTCTCGTGAAAATATTTAAATTAAACACATATATTCTAATAAACAATAACTCCAGCAAAAAATTGCTGTGAAAAGCTTGAAATTTGATTGAGCTATGGAAGAAACAGATTTGTATTAATTCCTTTATTCACAGTAATAGTAATCGAAGAATATATAATTGGCAGTACAGTAAAAAATCAGACGTGTAGTGAAGTAAATTGGATAATGTGGATTGGGTTTTTAGAGAAGAATAGGTTGGGAGCTTGGATAAGAGTAACGTAGCTTAAGATCGTCCAGTCAAAGCGAAACCAATCTGAAAAGAAAGAATAAGAAAAAAAAGTGGTTTTTTTGGAATTTAGTGGGGGTATTTTAAATGTCAAGAATTGGGCGTGTTGGGATATAATACAATTGATAATAAAATAATTTGAAGAAAAGAATTGTTCACAAAGAAAAAAAAAAGATGTTAGACAGTTTAATTGAATCCAAAGACGGTTACCGATATACAAGTACAAGATTAATGGCTTTATTAGCTGTAAACAGAAACGTTTAAATGTGGTTGTAAATTAGCATGGGACATAGCACACAATAAAAAATAATTTTACGGATGATTCATTAAAAAATGACTCATTAAAAAATTTCACAAAAATTTTAATTATTTGATTATGTAATTTTCCATAATCATTAGTTTTAGAAGGGAATTAATTTCGGTTTTCCCGATAGAAGTGAAAATTTTACTTTTTAAAAATTATTTTCTTATTTCAATGTCCGACAGGTTATTATTTAGATCATCTATTTATTTCCGACAGATGCAAGATTATTACTTGGATTTCGTATCTTATTTTTTAAAAGTCGAATAATTAATATGCACTTGAACATCAACAAGAAAATTTTTTGTTTCAATCAATTGACTTGGATATAGGCAATCTAAAAAATGCATAATTTTAGAGAAGGAAAAATTTTAATTCTAAAATGAAATGAACCTAAAGAAGGATTTAAAATGGCTAAAAATTTTGTTCAAAAAAAAAATACCGGAATAATTTTAGGAAGCAAATTGTGCAAAATATAAATAAAAATAAGATCAAATTGAAAAATGATATCAATTTAAGATACCGAAAAATACGTGAAGTTATAATTAATTATACAATACCGTAACTTGAGATAACAAATATATTTTTTTGAGATTTTCGATATCTATAATTTTTTTTGTTTTCAGACTACTAAGAATTGAAAGACATATCGTTGTATTATTAGCTTATTTGTTTTATTCATAAAAAGCCAGTGACAAATAGGTTTATTTATTCTTGTAGAGTAGAACTCTATAAAAAATAAATAAACTTTAAGGATTCGATGAATTTTTGGAAAATTTCGCACCTTACTATTTCCTGAAAATAAATAATAAAGAGGTTGAAGAAGTAAAGTGATCAGATCATTATGGTAGATGAAGTGAAACTTTATGGCCAAATCTTTTCAGACTCATTATCCTAGGAAGAATCGAGTTTCACAGACTCATTATCCTGGGAAGAATTGAGTTTTTCTGTTAGTCAATTGTTAACTGACGGTATTCAACTTTCCATTATATCTTACCGATTTGATCAGTCAGAAAGCTGCCAAATAATAACCATATCTTTTTTTACACAAGTTCGACTTTGATAGATCTTTTCTATCCAATTTCTGAGACGAGAGATTATTGCTTGTTGTCTTATACAATGTGATTTTTCGTTGCACGTTACAATCTGTTCAAGAAATCACATGTTATGGAAGATCACATTTCAAATGAACAATTTTTTGATTATCATTGTCCGCTGATCTGATCTCTTCATTTTTACAGTTTGTTTCAAATGTCACAAAATGTTGGATAGATAACAATTCTTCGATATTTCTTGTGAAGGATCAGTTTTGATGATTACTTTTACTTTTAACATTATCAACTTCCGATAACCGTTCAACGAAAACCGAAAGATGTAAATAGTTGTAGATAGGAAAATGTTTAAAGGTCAAATAGCGGGAAGATGTTGATGAACTCAAAGGATGTAACCATAATAAACAGGATATATTAAAGATCAAATAGAGCCATAACAATTATTCAAAACAAGAATTAAAAGTCAAGTAGAGCAAAAACCGTTTCAAATGGATCAACAAGGATAAACATACTTTCCCGCCAAAACGACAAACATGTGAGAGAAGGAAGAGGACTCCCAAAAGAATTTAAAAGGTTCGAATTTTTGAGATTAAAAACATCAAGAAAGCATTGAAATTATAAATAATTTACAGCTTGTTTTAATAAAAGAGCATAGTTGATCGTCATTTTTATCACAATAAGTTAAATTGATTATATATATATATATATATATATATATATATATGTCGAAATGTAAGTCCGATGAGAGTTGCTATAACAATCGCGTGACATAATTCGTTTCAATAACATGCATAGGATGACATGCACTTTAATAACATGATCGTGAGATCATATATTCAATAACATGGACATGATAGCAAGTATTTCGATTTGTTAAAAAACCGAACTATTTTTTAGAATATAGATTTGCCGAAATGATTCAAAAATCTTTGTATTATAGAAATATCTTCATATAGGCAAATTTTTAATCTTTCGCTATAATTAACATATGTTAATTAAATTGTGCGAGAGTTGTAATCTGAGCGGGAATTAAATTCTCAGCTATACTCGATATCCGATCACCACTCAATTTTTTATTATTATTGAGAATTCGGCGAGCAGTGGGGTTCAACAATTTTTCATTAAACCCTACCAGTTTCCAACTCCAAAACAAACCTCGAGTAAACTTCCCTACTCTCCATAAATATAAGGCTCAAGCTATAGATTGTACTTTCGATATTCATTCATAAATTGTATAGTAACGTAGTAGTTGCGGCGATAAATTACGTCAAACAAAGCCTTCATCAATTCGAAAAGTCTTCGGTTCCCTAAAAACCTTTCAAAAATTTACTTTCACGACATTAATTATTATTTCAAGTAAATTAATGCATCTAATCATAGATAAAACAATGATTTCACAACAAATTTGCTCATTACTAATTTTGTATATGAAAAAATTGCAAATAAATCGTATCCATTAGCATATATGATGATAAGTAGCAGCATACTTTGAAAGTTCATTTTTTGACATCCATATCGCAATGAATGAATCATCATCTCTCGGTCAAATGCGTAACAAATTTTTCTCAAATTCCGATGAAATTTCGAAAGTCCAAAGAAAAAAAAAAAAAAAAAGAGGGAAAAAGAGAAGGGCATAAAAGTTAGTGAAGAGAGAGAATGCTGCATTTGTTTTCTCCTCCTATACATTTCGTCATAAAACATTGATCGGTTCATTCCTGTTTTTATTTGTACATACATTTAATATAACGGAAGTTAGTTGCAAGCTCATAATTTTTCATATGTAATTCTAGAGGAATATGTCACGTTATAACCTTTTTGATGCTTTCTGCTTTTTCTTGATCTAAGTGATTCGTCTTATTTATGTAATCGCTTGTTTCTTTTCTGGAAAGTTTCGTCCCATAATTCTGATATTAATTTAGATTTGTCTTACATCATTCTTATCTATTTTATCAAATTAACATTATGATAGCTTGATCAATGCATTGTTATCCAAAAATCATAACAATTACAGTTTCACCAACATTATTACTCATAACAATTACTGATTTTGTCATTATTACACAATATTAGTACATCCTATGCAAATCGATTATTGATTATTGTCCAGAACTCAATCCATCATTCAATTGATTGAATTGCTCATTTCTTTTTCGATAATATTGTTATGTAGGAAAGATTGCGATATCATTTCCTGGCAAAATGTATCATATATTTCTTCATTCAGGTAATCATAGAACTGGTACATTAAATCAGAATTCAATCCATCATTCAATCGATCGAATTGCTCACTTTTTTATTAATATTATTATATGGGAAAGATTTTAGTCATATTATTTCGTAATAAAATTACTACATATCTCCTCCTTCATCAAGGTAATCATAGAATTAGATATTATATCCATGAAGAATAGATTTAAAAATCGATTAGTAGCAGTTAGTAACACTTTTACCGATTAATAACACTTCTTACTCTCCCTTTCCCACACAACTGGATGTGGTGACAGAGAAGAATAATTGTCTCCTGAAAACAACACAGCTGATCGATTGGCAACTATTTGGCATCAGTCCCAGAAATTATTATATATATATATATGCACATGCAATCATCCTTTCGAAATAAAAAAGTCCAATTTATATCTATCCCTGATAACATTTCAGTTTTCCGTATATCTTTCAATTTCTAATTTTAAGGATGACTATGATTAATGATAATAAGAATGAACGAGAAAGTTTCACTGTGAGATCTTATCATTTCTATTATATTTATTATTTTCTGTTCGTTCACATCTTTCCGGAAGTAAAAAATCTAATATTTATTTATCCTGATAACATTTCAATTTTCCATATATCTTTATCAGTTTCTAGTTTTAAGAAATAATGAGGAAATTATTATGAGAATGAACTGAAAAAAATTTCACTATGAGATCTTATCATTTCTATTATATTTCTTATTTATTACATCTTAAATAGTTTTTTTATAATAAATTGCTTGTTTTTTTTTTTAATATGATTGATTAAACTATTCATCGGATCAAAGTACTTTGAAAAACTTAAAAAAAAAAATGCTCATCTTATCACTTCCATCATCCTTTATAATTAAAATTCTTGCTATTATTCTTTCCTTTTTTTCAACCAAAATTAAAAATCCATTTTCGTTTTTTTCAGAAGATGAGCGATTTTCAACGTAAACTAAAAGAAGGTGAGATATTACGCTATAAATCCGGTTTCTTGGGCAAGAAATGGAAAGAATGTTGGGCAGTACTCTTCAGTGATTCTGAATTCATATGGTTTGATAAAAAGGTCACTTTTTATCATTCTTTTTTTAGTTAAACTTAAAATAAAAATGTTTTTCTGTTCTGTATGCATGAATTTTTTTTTTCAATTGAAAAAAATAAAATTATCGGTAAGCACTGGAGTTATAATCATCAATAATTCATCGATGATTGCCTAATTGTTATAACAATCATTAATGATAGTCATATGAATACTTCATGTAATTAATTGTCATCAGTTCTTTGAATTTTTTTCAGACAATTTATTTTCAGCTCTTTCTCACGTACAGTTAATTAAAAATGCAGTAACCCTGAATGTATTGTACATTTCTTTCAATGCTGAAATCAAGTAATCCATAAATATCAATTATTATCATATGTCCTTTTTTCCATATCTATTTCTATTTCAGGGTGATTCGAAACCGGCGGGTTCAGTTTTCCTAAAAGATGTCGTACCGTATACATGTGTTGGACCAATGTGTGATCGAATGCCAGGTTTGTTTTTCTTGAATATATTGTTTGATAATATTACCTTCTTTGTTGTTTTTATTTACGGTAATTTAATTTATGATAATTTGCAGCAAAAATGGTAATAGCAAAGTAAGAATAATTTTTACATGTAGATCAATAAATATTGGGACCGGCCATGCTTCGCGTGTCCGACTTCAGCTAGTCTATATAAAAAAAAAAAAAAGTGTAGACGTTTGTTCAGAATCTTAAATCTCCGAGAGTTCTTAAACACGCGCCTTATCTATATCAGTTCAAAATCTTAAATATCGGAGAGTTCTTACCTATTGCTTTGAGATTTTGACACAATGTTACATTCGAATACGCGCATGTTTATACACGCGTTGCTGTAGCTCAGTCTGGTTAAATGGAAAAAAACTGATACTTTGTAATTTGATTTGTGGTTTGGTTAGATTGGAGATTGATTCTTGCTATTAGGATTCGGCTAGGTCAGCAATAGGTGTGAGGAGGTTTTTTGTATCTTGTGTGACAGAGATGAATGCTGTCGAGGAAGATTTTATTGACTGATAAAGAGTGGTTCTTCGTAACGAAAATGATCAAAGAACATCCAGGCAAATTGATCACTGGGTTATTCTTTCCTTTGTCGCTGATAGAGAAAAATACTGTTCAAGTGAACTGTCGGATTGTTGTTACTGTTCTGTCGCTTTGAACTGTCGAACTGAAACCCGTAGAATTCCAAACTGTTGATGTTGCTGTGTTGATCTTTTCGTTTATCTGTGAATTGGAGCGTTTTGGTGGTAAACGTGTTTCTTTGAAGCTATGCGCGCCACTTTACCTTTAATATTTCTTGATCAGCAACAAACACAACTCCGTGTTCAGCAATCACGCGATTATAACTGTCTTGCATTTCGGTGCAATCCAGCTGATGATTATGGTTTGAGCCCACATGTTCTCATCGGCACTATGAATGAAGTATGTCCTTATTGCAAGCTCTGAAATTTAATGGAGAAACGAAAGGAATGCGTTGCGTCACTGGAAAAATTAAACTGCCTCAGCTTGAAGAACCCTCAGAGCCATTAAAAATTTTGCTTGCCGGATATACCACCGAATCAAAGCATTTCCTATCTAAAATCAGGAAATACAACTTGTGCTTCCAAATGACATCTTTCGGTACAAAAATCGTAACAATTCATGTCAACTTTCAAAGTGAAATGACAAATTTATCATAAAGCCGGCTCCTTGCTTCATTGTCAGATAGGCAGCATAAATTTCTACAAATGTATTTCATCGGTGATAGCAATGATGAATTTAATGTACGCTGCGGAATTCATACTGACATAGAAAAATCCTTTGTTTCCTAATTACAACAGCTTCTTCACGAAAAGCTGTTGTAATGAGGAAACAACGGATCTTTCTTTAGTGAGTTTATTCAAAACAGCAATTAATATGATGCCATCTAAATCACACAAGATTGTTGTTCATGCTAGCAAAACGCCTGCTGGAGAACATGTGCGAAGATTCAATGCCCCAACTATAGATGAAGTGGCAATTGTTATAGTCGGAGATCAATTCCAGCTCAAGATATTGTTATTCACCAGAGAAACGATCAATTGACAAAGATTGCAGAAACTTATCGATGCTACGATGCTCTACAATATCCAATCATTTTTTGGGATGGTGCCAATGGATATCACTTTAACGTTATGATAAATCCAGTCAGTAGCGAAGAAATAAATAAGAAATGCAGCGCAATGAACTACTTTCCATACCGATTAATGATTCGAGAGAACGAAGGCAATAAATTTTGAAATGCCGTCAATTGTTCCACTAATATATCGCAAATATGTACGCAAAAATTGAAACAGAACAATTGACATCATCCGTTTGAATCAGATCAAGCTTCGCTCTGAAGAATACATTCATTTGCAAGATGCAGTTATATATGACAATTAGACAACTAATGTTGGAAGGCTAACGATTTTGTCATCTTCATATGCAGGTATTCTACGTCATATGTATGAGTACGCTCAAGATGTAATTGCATATGTTCGCCACTAGGGCGTCCAGACCAATGCGTTACATTCACATGCAATGCAGCTTGGGATGATATACAAAATCTCTTACTTCCTGGGCAATCGCCGATGAATAGGTATGACATCAAAACACGTATTTTCAGACCGAAGCTGAAATTGCTGATGGATTTCATGGTAAAATATAAGGTATTTAGGTCTTGCGCTGCTGGATGTACTCAGTAGAATGGCAAAAGTGAGGATTGCCACATGCACATATAATAATCTGGCTTTATGACAAAATCACTTCAAACGAAGTCAACGATGTAATATGCACTGAAATACCCGATGCCGATGTCGATAAGGATTTGCGTGAAGTTGTGACGAGAAATATGATACATGGACCTTATGGTTCACTGAATCTAAATTTACCATGCATGATAGACGGAAAATGCTCTAAGCGATATCCTCGAGCACTAGTATCCAACACACAGTTGCAGGAAATGATGGATATTCTTTATACAGAAGGTTAGCAGAGGATGGCGGTAAATTAGCAACCATAAAAATGTGGAATGGTGACATTGAAGTAGATAATCGGTGGGTTGTTCCATATTAGTCTTTGCTATTAAAAATATACAAAGCGTACATAAACTTGAAATACTGAACTCTGTCAAATCGATCAAATACTTGATTACTTTTATTTGTCACAGGTATGACAGGAAAAAAAAAGTAGATTTATTTATATACAAACAGTGCGCCTATTCGAATGCAACGTTGTGTCAAAATTTCAAATCAATGGATAGAATTTACGACAAAGAGACAATTCAAGACAGGATCTAATATTAGAAGTCAGAGCGGTAATCCATAAACTGCTTGAACGAAACATTTCATTATATACTATCATGACCTCGACATTTGTGCGACGCAACTACATCCCAAAAATCAAAAAATAAATGAATTACATCCCTCACAAAACAAAAAAAACATACGAAAAGCTTAAATTATTCACCTTATTGATTTAAAAACACGCGCCTGTTCGAATGCAACACTGTATGAAAATTTCAAATCAGTCGATGTAAAACTTGAAACGCTGCAGAAAGTAGCCGGGTCAATGCAAAAAGTGGGCGTGCGGAAAAAATTCTATCCGCTCATGAAGGCGTGGTGCAGGGCGGAGTCAAAAAATTCACCATCCTCACTTATTTTTATTTGTCACGAACGTGACACTTGAAAAAAAGTAAGTATATCTATATAAAAAGAAAGTCTATTCGAATACATGTTGTTGTATCAAAATTTGAAAACAATCGGTGGAGAACTTGCGAAGTTCCGTGGGCTGTAACAAGGAAATTTTACATTTTTATTTATATAATTGACCTAAAATTGAATAGACTTAACTTATATGTCAGTTAAATACCATATGAATAGATAATTGGATAACATAGGTGACAGTAAATTTTTGAGTACTTTGGCTGATTACTGGTGATTTCTTGAATGTCTTAATGCAAATATTCGAAATAATTCAAGTTTCAAATCCGATTATTGAAAAATAACAATTTTTAATTTGCAAATTTACAGTGCGTCGACCAGAATTGCCACCACGATATTCGTTGTATCATTTAGTCGGTATTGGAATGGATTCTCAAGCAAGCAAAGTTCATTGGTTCCTGTTCTCTTCTGATTCCGATCTTGAGTAATTTTATTTATTTTACTTACGATTTTTAATTCATCCTATTCAATTCTTGCATCTTCCTTTTCTGTCGACAATTCTACGTGAATATTCTCATTTTCAGATCATGGTTTACGGAAATCATGAAAACATTACCAAAACCGAATCCGCCTCCAGCTGATGCTTCAGCTCAACAGCTGCCAACAACTGGATCTAAAGCACCACCGCCAACTTATAGTAAGTTTTTTTCCCCTTCAAAATACTTTCTACGCTCAATTCCTTCAATGTTAGCAAACTTATTCAGCTGTAATATTCTTGCACAATTTACTGAATTTAGGTCCTCCTCCGGTATATCCGAGTAGTCCACCTCAAGTGGCCAATACATATCCTAGCCAACCGGTTTATAATCCAGCGACAAATCCGGCGCAATCTCCAATGTATCCTACAGCTGTGCCAAATTATGGTGGTGGTGCTCCTGGTGGTGGTGGTAGTACCACAGTTATTATTGCTGTAAGTTAATTTATTTTATGACTTTAATTATTTTTATTGTTCCTAGAACAATAAATAAATTCAAATTTTTTCAGTTTTTTTTTTTTGTGAAATGTAAATAAATTTGAATCTTTTCAGGTTCTTATTACTTTTTTTTTTTATAGGATCGAAATGGAGGAGGCGGTTATGGGCCACGATATGGTGATGGTGGTAGTAGCGGCCCAGGTCTTGGAACTGGCATGTTAATGGGCTCATTACTAGGCTTTGGCTTAGGAAGTGTTTGGGGAGGTGGTTTGCATTCTGGATTTGGTTTCGGTGGTCATCATTCTTGTCCTCCTATGGGAATGGGCAGTGGCTTCGGTGGAGGATATGTACAGGTAAAAGTTTAATTGAGAGAAAAAAAAAGAAAGGGCTATTTTTTGCTTGAATTAGGATTATTAAAAGAATAAAAATGATATTTTTGCCTTTTATTAAAATGTCTCAAGTCCTTGCAAAATGTTATTAGTACAGTTAATCATATAAAGAAATATGATAAAAATTAATTCATTAAAAGTTTTTCACAAATTCCGATGAAAAATTTTTGCTAACTGATTAAAAAATAATGAAAAAAAAAATTTAAATAAAGAAAATTTAGGACAACGATACATTTATCACGAATAACTACTATAATATTGGTCCAGAAAGTGGTGGTACAAGTAGTGAACGTAACACGGAATCATCTACTGTTGATGATCCAGTGAACAATCCGAATACAACGCAAGATTATTATGATGGTTATGACGTAGGAGTGGGAGGAGATTATAATGATTCTGGTGATTACGATATCGGTGGAGGCTACGATGATTCTGGCGGTTATGACGTAGGCGGTGGCGATGATTTCGGTGGTGGTGACTTCGGTGATTTCGGTGGAGGAGATTGGTAAATTTACAATGACATATATATCCTTTGATTACACTTTCTTTTTCCTAACAACTATTATTTCTTATAACATCTTTTAAATTGTTCTGTTTCTTTGAACTATATGTTTTAATTTTTTGTAAAGATAATTAATATAATACATTTAAGTTACCTTTGAATTGAGTTAATTTTTTGTAAACATTAATGGGATATTTCTAAGTTATTTTGAGTTATCAAAATATTCTTTATCTTACTTTTTTCCAAAATATCGAAAATTATTTGCTCACTGATAATCATTTTCATTTCCATCATTTTCGTCTCGTCACGGAGATAAAATATGTGTTACTGTCATTTATAAAATTGACAAGAAAGAATAAAATCTTTTCTTCTTTGTTAAGCATAAATGATGGCTGCTTTTTTAATGTTTTTGCCCGTATTCCCTGAAAATTGTTACTTCTTTTTAGGGAAATGGAATAATTAATTTTATATTTAAAAAAAAAAAAATGAATGGATGGAATGGAATTTACCGATTGCTATATATAGGTTTCACTTTCAAGAATTGAAAATAATCGTAAGCGAAAGTCCATCATTTTTGTATCCAATAGTAAGTTAAAGTTTGCCATATATTTGTAATCTTTTTGATCTTTCAAATCAAATGATATTTGTTGTTTTTCTCCTCTGAAATATTCGATTTTTTCGATTCAGTTATCGCTATTTAATTGATGATTGATTAACTGATCCCCTCGTGCAAATGTTGAAGTTTTTTTCTCTGAAATTTTGATGATTTAATTAAATTTCTAAATAATCCCTCCCTTTGAGTTTATGAATTTGTATTCTAATCATAAACAATACCTTAGTTAACGGTTGGATTACACGGAATGATTCAATCCGCAATTTGCTGATGGATAATTTTTCGTTCAGTTTCGCTGCAGTTTAAATTATGTGATAAAAAATGATGCATTGTGGCAAATGATCAGACAGTCATGATAACTTTGTATATTTTTGTTTCGAAATATCTTTTTTCCTTTCAACTGATAAAAACTAGAATTTGTAAATACGAAAAAAAAAAAAAATTTTCTTATTATATATTTTCTGTTTAATCAATTCCGAATATATGTCAGGAACATAAAAAAAAAGAGATCTTTTCAATACTTAATGAAATTTTAGCTCAAAATGTATTTTCTATTTTATTATCAATGATTATTTCTAAGGGAAGACAAAATTCAACCATTTCTATATTTTGAAATGTGAATTTACAATTACATAATCAATTCTTACTAATCAGTTGCATATTGATTCACGTAATATTATGTGAAATAAACTTCGATACATGCAAAGTATAACAACTATATTAATGCATTTTTTCGTTAATAAATTACGGAAAACAAATTGGAAATGCATTTCGTTTTTAAATCCAAGTTATATGGTAGTGATATGAAGTGAAAATGATAGCGATAATGATTAAATAATTTCATTCTTTTTCTTTATCTTCTTTAATATATTAATCAAAATATTGCAACTGTCTGACGTTAGATAATGAGAGACGTTAAATATGATGACTGAATATTTCAAGTAGATCATTAAAACATGTATGCATCTACATATACGATAATAGCATTTTAAATTGAAATTACTCGTTTTTATAATCATTTGTACGTGAATTTCAAGTATTTGCAAAGATCAGTGGAAATTTTAATATTTGCGATATATTCAGTTGTGAATCATAAAATAATAATAAGAAATAATGCAACAAACTTTTAATAAAGATATTTCAAACTTTCAAGAACAAATGCATACATCTAATAAAATTGAGGTAAATAATACTTCTATTCATCTGTTAAACAAATAAGGCAATTATGCTCCTGTTGTACTAAAATAAGAACGTATTAACTGGTATCTGCTTTACCAGTAAATATACCAGTATATTAATAAATAATGGAATTGTTTAATGAAATTATATGGAATATGTATTATCCTAAAAGTTGATGTAGATTAAGAATAATTTAGAGATAACATCTTTAAAACGCTTATTAAACAACAGGAAAGCAATTTTCATAATACTTAATAATCAATATCAACTACTAAATTTTATTTTAATTTCTTACTTATTTTCTCATATCATTAATGTTTCACTCAACGAAATGTAGTTATAACGGAATAAAGCTACTGATTTAGAAATATCGAGATTTCTCTGTATGCTAATGTTTACATTTTCAATCATTCTCTCAGATAATATTAGTATCGACATGATAAGCACCTGTTAATCTAGATAGATCAATCGAACTTGACTTGCTAGATAAAAGAGAGTGAAAACAAGTCTGACAGCAAAAATTACTATATCGTGGATTAGAACATAGTCCAATTCTTGTAACTAATTTACACATTATTTGATTGCCCTTATCCGTGCATGATGGTTCTATCAGTTCTACTTCTGAAATGTTATCAATTTGGATTTTATCAGATTAAAAATGATTGTAATTTAACAGGTAAGACATTTAGCTTTTTTTTTCCTACCAAAATATTCGACAAATAGTAAGTACTATTCGTCGAAATGAAGTACTGAAATGCTAAATTGGTTTAAATTAGATTAAAAACTCATTACTTTTGACATCAAAATGAATAGTATTGGATAAAATGGCGTTTTCTCCAACAGAACACGAATAATCGGCGACATCCATCTGATGTACATTGGTAATATGTACTTCACTATGGTCTTTATTCATCTGCAATCTACTATAATTCATGTGTATTGTGTAATATATATATTTCGAAAACTGGGATTGAAATTCTTAGAAAGAAGCTTTTATGAAATGCGATTTTTGTTATCAAATGATTATTATGAAATTCGTTATTATGAAATGGTTATTATGAAATTCGTTGTTAAGAAATTCTGAAATATTAGGACTTAATCAATTGTCGTAAAAATAATATTCTTTCTGAATAACATTTCTGTGCAAGCTAGTTAGAAAATAATAAAATATAATAAGCTAGTTACAAATAAAACATAACAGATTATCGTAGTCCTGCTGTTCTACATTTGCTATATTGTAATCTTGATTGAAAGCACTGTCAGAGATCAAACAGTAAATTTGAAAATTTAATGAAACCTGAAATTTCAATCAGAAATGCTTACATAAATCCTTCGGTCATCGTTGAAAATTTGAAATAATACCCCATTTTTATGCCATCGTATAGGATATTGTCCATAAGCTTTACACCTTAATGTTGTTGCTGATCCGAGAGGTATCGGATTGTAACCAATAAGGATGAGTTCTGGACGATTTATTTGAATTCGCCTTTTATAAACGTGAACTGAGCTAAACAATAAGCATTTCATACATTTGCTCAGTTTAAAAAGAAAAAAAGATTACAAATTATCAGATAAATAATTACTTCCCGGATAAGGACATCATCTTTTCCGGAATTGTTCTGATTTCGTTAACATTCATTAGGATGTATAAAGTAATTCTAATTTCAAAATGAATAATTACCAATAATTCATGCATTCGTCTTCACTGAAGAAACGATTCTGATTACCTCCACAACCACTATATATAAATATTTTGCAATATCCGACAGATTTGTCAAAATACCATAGCTGTTGATTATCCTGGCATAGCCCAACTTCAAATGGTAACAAACAGCCATCTGTAAATGATCTCTATTTAGAGTATAAAAATTAATCAGATTGCTAAGAGATATTTTAGGTTGCATACTTAATATCAACCGTTCTTGATATCAATACTAATATCATTTCCTAATAATAATCGCTACTAATTATCAATATTAATATCAATTACTAACATTAATCGTTACTAATATTGAGTACTAAATATAAGTGGCTAACGTGAATCGCTATTAATATAAAATACTGAAACCAATCGCTGATATCAATAGATACCAATATCAGCTGCTTATTCTATGCAGTATTTTTTAGGAAAATGAAATGAATGCAAATTAATTGCAAAGCAGTTGAAACTCATAATGTTAGCTGTCAAATAATCACATTTATTTGAAGCAATTAGTAAAACAGATAAAATTATCCAGATTAATATGAAGTTGATTAAATTATCACATTTACTTTCAATTCTTTGTGATTTATTTACAATCATTTGCAAACTTATCTTCTGAAACTCATAATATTAGTTGTCAAATAATTTCGTTTATTTGCGATGATTTGGTAAAATGGAAAACTTGTCTAGACTATTCATCAAGTTAATTGAATTATCATATCTAATTTCAATTATTCCCAAACTCACCTTCGGTTCGAATAACCGTTGTTTTCTCTAAACATCTCTGTTCACAAAGTTTTCGACTATTAAATCGATTACTGTTACCGCGACAACCGCCATATGTAAATTGCAAACATTGTGCTTCACGTTTATCGAAATACCATTGCGTTACGGGATCATCACATGGACCACTTTCTCGATCTAACTGGCAAATATCTGTCTCTGAAATAATTAATCATCGCAAGTAAATCAAGTAGTATTATATATGTATTGATCGATGCATAACAAATGGACTTAATTAACCTTCATTACTGGTATAAAAAACAATTTCTGAGGTACAGAGATGTTCGCATTCCGCTTTTGAGGAGAATCGATTACCATTACCACCACAACCAGTATACATGAATACGTTACATTGGCCAGCGTCCATATTGTAGTACCATTTAGTTACGCCTAATTCACAATGACCACGGTCCATTTTCATCGTACATACATCTTAAAATTTATGAATACTCGCATAATTACATCAGTATTCCGGAATATTCGGATAACGCTCTTAACACTAATTATCTTAGTTCTTGACACTAAGTTGTAATTATGAAGAATCTGGCAAATATTCAGTCTGGTTGTTTTTGTGTTAAAGTAAAAATATCTTCAAGAAATTGGAGAAAGATGTCATTTAAAAAATTATGGTAAATTGTTAGTATCAAAAAAAAAAAAAAAAAAAAAAAAAAAAAAAAAAAAAAAAAAAAAAAAGAAAAAATACTGAAATTGAATGAACTATAAAATTCTTAAATAAATTATACTGATTCCACTACTTTATTCAAATATTCAAGTATCAAATACCGCTATTTCTATATTCTCCACAAGCTCTTAGACAGGCTTCTTCAGAAGTAAAATAATTCGCATTGTGTCCACAACCAGTATAGATAAATGTCTCACAACGACTTGTTTCAGAATTATAACGCCATCTTAAAATTTCTCCAAAACAGGGTCCCATATCTTCCGGTAGTAAACATAGCTCTGTAATTACAAATACATTGATTAATACTAGCATTCATTTAATTCTATACTTAACAATGTCATAGTATCTACCATAAAGAATTAAAACACCTGGTAAAGAGAAAGAAGACTCGAATCCTTGAATATTATCAACCATTAACAATTCTTCCTCTTCATCATTATCATTATTCTCTTGACTAGGCATATTATTCACTACTGCTGTATCAATAGAAACATCAGATTCCGCAAGAATAATCGATGCTGTCGAGGTAGTAATCGGGGTAGTATTGCTTATTGCAGATATTGAAAATTTCTCGAAATTATCATTCTACAAGATGAAAAATGCGTTATTCTTCTTATGAAATACGAATATTATTGGATATTGTTTCTAAATTACTATACGAATAAAAATAATTTATACGTGAATGAAACACCAAATAGTTTTCATTCTGAACATGAAGATTAAGCGCAGCGTAAGCATTTCGTCGGAAATTGCTTTGGAAGCGATGATCAATATGTCCATCAATCGATATAGCATTTGTTTCAAAATCCTGTTAAACATATTACAACTTATTATATACTAATGTCTACTTAATAATTAGTTGTTTTATTATTCGAAATTTCATTCCACTTAACTTCACGTTTTTTCCGTTCACTTTCCTTCATTGGTCTCTGTACTTATTATCAAAATTTTTGTCATCAAATTATTCCATATCATTCAATATTGTCATTACCATCATTCGCTTCCTCTACATAATTAATTATAGTGTATAGTACTTTACTGGTAACCATTTATTTGAATTATCTGATAATTTATAAAATTATGGCTACGGTATGTTTGAAATAAGATTGATCATTTCATTAATTTTCCATAGCAAAAATTTCCAAATAAATGAGCTGGAAATTAAATTTGTAATATTATAAAAATCAAGTAAATTTTTATAAAAAAGGATACCTGAAAATTTGAATGTATAGTACAGTTACCGATGCAATCATTCATGTTATCGAAACCATTTTCATTTCCGATACAATTACCATAAAAAAGTGGTAAACATTCACCAATTGATTCATCATAATAATACCTTTTTGCTGCTGATCTAAAATTATTAATTAACTTGACGAAATCGAATAAATACAAATCATTCAAATTACTAATGGTGAATAACCGGGAATATTTGTTACCTGCATGATTCATCATTTTTCGGTAGTGAACATCGTTGTATTGCCAGCAAATTTTGCCAATTGAAATCTGCAAATGATATTTAATTTAATGGCAGCAAGTATTATTGAGTTATTTGAATATCGGATGCATATGCTATTAAATATCACTTCAAAATGTTATTATACATTAGATAATTATACTGGTTCGATTATAAAAATGGTTAAATTAGTTAAATACAAATACTCGGAACATTATTTTATTGTCATTCCAATAAATTTACAAGACTGTAATCCTCAAATATAATTTCAATGAGTGATTAAGTATGACAAGTTTTGAATACATTTCTAATTTTCGTTAAAATTTTCAAGCAAATCGAAATAATTAAAATTTTCATTACTACAATTATTTGTTTATTCGATTTAATGAACCAAATTACTGCTTGTTGGAAATAGTGTATTCACAACATATTAATCACCAAATACATCTAATTAATTTATCTGATGTTAATTACATAGCTGGCAATGATAGTTTATAAACTAAAAATTAGAATGATTAATTCAATTTGTTATAAATTTCAAAACAAGTTAAAATATGAATATTTCAAATGATTAGAATTTTTTTTTTCTTTATTAAAAACTAATAATGAAATTTATTAAAAAAAAAAAATAATAATAAGAAACAATGAATGATGACATGCAAAAAACACACCATGCAAGGAGAATAAAAGAATTAATATTTAATTGAAAGTTCTAGTTTAAGCAAAATTGAAGCTTTCACATATTATTGCTAAAAGATGCGGAAAAAACGGAAGAAAATTTACCGATAGTTGTCGAAATGTTTCATGATGATAAACAGCGATTATTCTGATTTTTATCGAAAATGTGCAGAAAAAAAAAAGGGAAAAGAGTTTTTTTGTAAAAAACAACAAAAATAGACATTAACTTTATGGGATATAGTTGCATAATCGTTCTGATTTTCTTGGGATTATAACAAGGTACGAACGCAGGAAAAGGAAAAGAAAAATCGTTAAATTAGAAGTCAAATTTTGGAAAGCCTGAAAGAACCAGATAGTTAAAGTTATAATCTTGGAAAATCTAAAAGAGTCGCAGAAAAAATCCACTTTTTCACCTTATTTTCTTTGTGAACATTAAATTAGCAAATAGAAAATAATTTATTATCTTATTAGCAAGAAATCAGTTTATATTTTCTCGAATAAAAAGTGTTAATTAGCAAGAAGAAAAGAAGATAATTTAAAGGTTGAAAAATGATTTTGACGAATATACTGATGGAGGGACCATCTTCAAACAAAATAACAGGAAGAAAAAAAAAAAAAAAAGAATAATGAAATCAATAATTTGATAAATGTTGATTCAAATTATTTCGATGGCAAATTTCAGGAATTCAAGTGTTTGAAGGACAAAAATTCCTGAATGAAAGGGAGAAAAACCGACAAAATAAGCCTCTGATAAGACATTGATATATCAGAGGTTATGGAAACAAACAGGATACATCAACAAATACAGACAAAATCAGATTGATATGCATTAATAGCATTTATCCATCTATAATTTTCATATTCAATGTAATTTAATTGTGTATACTGTTTGATAACTTCATATTTCATTAAGAAAAATTCGCAATTTTAATTAACAAACAAGTAATTAATTGATAAGTTATGCAGCATAACATCTGCTGTCTACTGAAATATAGTCGAAATTTGCAATAAAGATAATTAATCGCGAAATGAATAGTTGGCATGATTAACAAAGTTCGTAATTTATCTTCATTTTTCATTTCAATATAAATTATTATAGAACAAATGATTGATATATTAATTACTCACGTTCTTCGGATGATAAACACTTCATTTCACAATCAGCAAGTTGTAGGAAATTGTTGGAATTGCCTAAACATCCACCATATTCAAAACGTTCACATCGACTTGTATTTCGATTGAAATAGTATCGTTTGTGTTTTCCAGAGCATGGTCCGCTTACTTTCGGTAATTTGCATGGATCTAGAAGTTTTTAGGAACTTTATCACTTCTTCCTTTCCTTCGTTATCTTCTTTTATTAGATGGATCTAGAAATTTTTAGAAAACATCATTTTTTCTTCTTTCCTTCCTTACCACCTTTTTCCGAATATTTTGGGAAATAAATCGACAAAAAAAAAATGAAAGAAAAAAACGAAATTAAGAATTAAATGATTTGATAAAAAGTATTATTATTCTTATTGTATTGTATCACTTTATTTGCAACATTATATTCTTTATATTCCAAAACTGACTGAGTACGCATTGTTTATTTATTTCCCAAATTAAACCAATTTCTAATCAGATAATAATATATGAATAAAATTAAAACGAACCAGTAAAATTACCGCATTCATTCTTGCACTGTTGTTCGCTATCAAAACGATTATCGGTACCATCGCAGCCACCATAATGGAATCGTGTGCAAGTACCATCATTTTTATTATAGTACCATTTAGTGACAAATCGATTACATGGACCAGTATCTTTTGGAAGCTCACATTTCGATACTGATTCGGATGTATGAGGAACTGAAGAAAAACAATGCATTTAAATTTGATATATCTGGAATATTTGCCTTGATTCCACCGAAGATTCAGAGGATAAGTGATTCATTTTTTTTTCCTTTCAGAAACTGCAATAATAAAACGAGAAATAGGTATTACTTTTATCATCTGATATTGGTAGAAGATGTTTGAATGTTGATTCTGGAATAGAAGGCGGAAGAGTCCCAGTAGTTTTTACACCGGAAACACGATTCACGCATAATTCTTCACACTGTTCTTTGGTTTGAAAACGATTAGCATTACCACCACAACCGGAATAACGGAATGGTTCACAGGTACCGGTTGCACGTTCAAAGTAATAACTTTGAAAAGCACCATTACATCGACCAACATCCATTCGTTCATTGCATGCATCACGTGATCGACCTTGTATAAATTAGGAATTAAATTATGAATGAATAAATGATGAATAAATTAATTAAGATTTCAAAATATCATTTCTTTTTCTATCTTCAAAACTTACCTAGCGCAGGGACACCAAATGATCCCGATTTAGGTAACATAACGGGCATTAATTCGTTCCGTTGCACTGCTGGAAGTGGTTGAATTCCGCTTGCTGAAACTGACATCTGGTTATTTATTATTGTCATCAGAGAATTACTTCATTATCCATTTGTCTAATTTTAGATTGTCATTTCAAATCTAATTTTAATAAAAAAAAGTATCGGGAAATTAGTCAATTTATTCAATCATTCGAACTTTTCAGGATCATGCTTAAAATTCTGGTCAAAATAAAATCCATAACATACACGGAACACGTGATAGACGTGACAGGTTGTTTTTGTTTATCTTCCTGATATTAATATTACAATTGTTCTTTGCACATAAACTTCTCAGACATCAATCTCATAATGAATATTATTTGATAATATGTAACATTTAGTTATCAGTGTGATAAGCAATTAATTATTCAACAAAACTTTACAGTTTTATTCATGCTTATTATAATTACTATACTATTATTAATTAAGAAAGCTACTATGGTTGTAGTACAATAATTATAATTATTATAATTACTGTCGTATTGCTAATTACTATATGTCTTCATTATTATAAATTATTATCTATATAAATAAAAATGTAAATGTCCGTTGCTCTAACCCTTAAATCGCCGAAGGTTCATCACCGATTGCTTTTAAATTTTGATGCAATGTTGCATTCCAAAAGGCGCTTTTTTTTATGTTGCTATATCTGTCTATTTTATAATTTCTACTGTAATGAAGATATCTAGTAACTTTTTTTCTCCTTCACCTGTGACAAGTAAAAGTAAGTGAGCGGACTGAATCTACTGACCGTTTGTGTAATAAAGTGGACGTGGCTCTGAGTGTGCAACGCTCGGTATTTCCATATAAAAGGGAGTGAGAGTGAATTGCACGTTGTTCGAATGAGCGATGGTTCCACCACTTAAGACGAAGGCTATTACTGACGCAGTATCGCTGGTAGAGACTGCTAGCAGGTGACAGAACGCTGGGAGGTACCGGTTGGTTGCAGGATTAGTAAGGTAGAGGATGCATCACTGTAATGCTTTTTCGTTTATTTGTTGTTTTGTGAGGAACGTAATAGCGTCGCAGAAATGTCGAGGATTTCCGTGATAGTTATAATGAAATGTTTCGTTCAAGCAATTTATGTATTATCTTTCTGACTTCTAATATTATATTGTGTCTTGGATTGCCTCTTTGTCGAATTTTTGAAGAGATAATTGACGAAGAAGTTTGTTTGATCATGTCAAGAGAGGAAATAAGAGCAGCTGGTTTTATTAATTTTCAACAAGAATATCCGTCTCTTATCCTTCGTCATGATAATCACTTTTTGTATGATTAATGTGTTATAAGCCTTCGTCCACTATTAATACCAAGGATTATCCATATAAAAAGTAGCTTTTCAAGTTAACCAGTTGAGTGTCTTCGATCAGTCTACAATATCAGTGTCTTCAACAATACTATTAACAGGATCAGTATTAACGGCAGTTCAATTCCAGTTCAATTTCGAAGACGGTTTCGACAGCAGGAGCGACAGTTCAACAGGAGCAATAGTAGTGGTGAAGCGAAAAAAGAACGACAGTCACAAAAGGAAAGTACGACAAAGTTGTGGGCATTCAAACTACTATTACTATCTTTTATTATTTACTGTGTATTGTTCATTTAATCCTTAAGATCTATTTCCCCAACAAAGGAAAAATCATGGGACACAAGGAATATTACAGTTCAAGTAACACGACATAGTTTCAAAGGGACCAACAAGCTGTAAGGATAAACATGTTTGCCGCCAAAACGCTCCGATTCACAGATAAACAAAATGAGAAACAAAATGAGGTCAACCAATCATAAGGCGACACGTTGGAGGAGCTGGAGCCCTGAAGGATCTAAGAAGTCAAGATATCGGAGCTTGAGTCAATTTTAGTCGCACAGTTTGACAGCAGCAGGAGTTCAATTCAGGTTCAAGTTCAGATAGAGGTCAATTTCGAGGACAGTTTGGCGATTGCATTGTACGATAGGCAGACTGTATACCTTGTATCCCAATTAAGATGAACGCTTCTTTTTCCGCATGCTATTGGCAAATGTGCCCGATCCAACGTTTTTCCAGCAATTGAGAATTGTCAACGGCGGTTCACACGCCACTTTCCGCAGTGTATGTCAAGCTTTGAATTTATTGGAGAACGACCGACACTGGGATGTATGCATTAATGATGCATGCAACGCGTCACATCCAAATCAAATTCGTACACTATTTGCAATCATATTGACCGCCTGATCTCTTTCGTCTCCAACACAATTATGGGAAAAATATAAATCATATATGGCTGAAGATATTCTCCGTCGAATACGCAACGAAAATTCAAATATGAACATGGATTTCACAGCAAAAATTTACAACGAAGCGTTGACAATGATTGAAGATTTGCGCTTAAAAATCGCGAACAAAGTTCTCAGTCAGTTGAGAATCCCATCACAGAATCGATCTGTTGTTCGTTCGATGTAGAATTGCGTCGTAAACAAACGCAGCTGATCTTTTGTTGTATGTGCAATCAAATATTCCTAAGCTAATGCTAGAACAAAAAGGTACTTACGGTCAAATAATGAAACTGTCAATAACGGATTGGAGAAATCTTCTTTTTAGATGTGCCAGGAGTAATTGGTAAAACGTTATTAATTAGATTGATTCTGGCAGTAATTTGATCTCAAAATGAAATAGCCTTAATTCCTGCATCATCCGGACAGCTGCAATTTTGCTACCAAGTAGAAGAACTGCTCATTTCGCTTTGAAATTGCCACTGAACATGCAATTCATTGAAACTCCCACGTGCAACATTTCCAAACATAAGCATCCGGCATGGGAAAAGTACTGCAGAAATGTAAACTTGTGCCACAAATATTAGTGGCAGTCTTTAGCAAAACTTGCTTGGACATGTTTGAGATAAATACACAATGACAAGCAAAAAATCGAGGTTCTTGATTGATTATTGCAAAATCTGCTTGGAAACATCATACCGTTTCAGAGCGCATTAATATTGCTTGCATAAGATTTCAGGCAAACATTGCCGTAATTTCTCGACCGACATCAGCGGACGGAATAAATGCTTGCCTGAAATACTCTACTTTGTGGCGACACGTAAAGACGTTAAAATTAACTGCAAATATGCCTGTCCAGCTGCAGAATGATCGATCAGTTGAGAATACTCTCACATCAATTGCTGGATATTGGGAGCGGAAAGGTACCATTCCGTTCCCAGTTGTTGATCCGACCTCATGACGAATTTCGTTACCTTATAACTTCTGTAATTTGGTGACATCAAAAAAAAGGGTCAAAAACTATTTCCCAATTTCAAACCAATTATAAGAATCACGACTGGCTGATGAATGAGCTATTTTTGCGGCCAAGAACAAAGACTCTACGAACTTAACAATATTATTCAGTCTAACATTTAAAGCGAGGCACCACATACAAGTCCGTTGACACTGTTCTGGAAGCAGATGAAGCGGTTCTTTATCCAACAGAATTTTTGAATTCATTCGATCTGTCAGGAAATGCCATCGCATTTACTGCTATTGAAAATCGCGTACCATTTATAATGTTGCGAAATATCAATCAGCCGAAACTTTGCAGCGGCACGTGGCTTGCAGTAAAAAAATTGATGAGCAATGTCGTAGAAGCAACAGTCTTGACTGGACCTTTCAAAGATAAAGATGTCCTCATTCCTTGTTTTCCTATGATTCCAACACATACGCCATTTCAGTTTAAGAGATTTGAATTCCCAATTCGATTAACGTTTGCAATCACCGTCAGCAAAACTCAGTGCCAATCTTTAGAACTGTACGGTTTGGATCTAGAGACGGATCGCTTCTCACATGACAATTCTATGTTGCGTTTTTTCAGAGTCAACAAATCAATCAATCTCTATATCAACACAGATAATGTAACAACGAAAAATAATTGCATACCCACAAAAAAATCAAAATGATCAAAATCAGGCTATATTTAAAAATGTCGGACCAAAAGATATAAAACAACTTAGTGAAGAGAATTTCCTTCAGTTTTTACTTTCTGTACTTGAGAAAGTCAGAAAAAAAAATTTAGCGAATAAAAAAAATCTAAATAACGATAAAATAGGAAAAGTAGTTAATGAGTGAGAAGCTAAAGACTCTATTATAAAGTTTGCTGGACGATTATTTGGAGTCAAGATAGATCCTAAGAACTTCTTTGGTTCTTTTAAGCAGACATTGTGAAATTAAACATATTAGAAACGTGCGCTTTCTTTTTTCTTTCTTTCCCACTCAACCAGATTGAGCCACAACAACGTGTGTATATAGAAAATGCATAAAAACATGCGCGTATTCGATGCAACATTGTGTCAAAATTTCAAAGCAATCCGTGAAAACTTTAGAAAATTTAATTTTGAACAGACAAACATTTACATTTTTATTCATATAGACTAATTGTACCCGGCCACGTGTTGCCTAAAAAGTGACAGCACATCCACTTTTTTTTCTCTACAATGATAAATTGATCAAAATTATTTTTTCAAGAAGGTAAACTTGAAAGAGAAAAAAAAAGTTGCAATTAATTAACTTTTAATTCTTTAATTTACATTTAGGAAGGGAGAAAAAACATGTGGAAATTAATTAACTTACAGCTTCTTCTATTAGCTCTAACATGTGAACATCGTGCTTCGCATTCTTCACGTGTTTTAAATCTATTCAAATTACCACCACATCCACCATAAATGAATAGATAGCATCTGCCAGAGAAGGAATCATAATAGTACACATCTTCGTAATTACCACATGGTCCACTATCAGCGGTTGATTGACATATTTCTTCAACAGTTACTGCAAATGGACATTCTTTCTTTGTCAAACTATCAGTATACATACTCAAATCTGCATACGCAAGTAAAGATTACTTTGGAAATAAAAATTTACGTGGTTTTTGAAATAAGAGATAATGATGAAGGTCTGCTATAGCTGTGGTAATGGTTAACATTAGTATACATACACATATGCACACATCAGTAAGGATTATTTAAAAATTTACGTGGTTTCTGAGGTAATGATGAAGGTTGGTGTGATTGCGGTAATGGTACTTGTATGGGTTCTTCCGATAAGCCTAACTGTCGATCATTTGGAATGAATACTGGTAATGGCTGTTCACGTGATGAAGTTTTTCGCTCAATTGCAATAAATGTATCATCATCATCGCTGGATTCTTGTGGAATACCAAAAGGTGTATATTCGAATGGTGATACGCTTGTCATAATTTCATTGACCTAATTTGTTAAATTGAAATTCGATCATTCATTCTTAAAATTTTTTCAAACATTCATTTTTTTCTTTGATATTTGATAAAAGTCAAACTAAGGTTATCATATTAAGTTAATATATACCTTTAATTGTGATGATACTTCGGTTGGCTTTTCGAATGGACCAATATCAGAACAAAAGTTTTGACATTCTTCCCAAGTTTCAAAATTATTATCATTACCCAAACAACCACGCCACCAAAAGGCACCACATTGTTTGGTTGTGTAATCATACCAGTAACGGGCTGATAATTGATTACATCGTAATGGTCCTTCTACTTTTGGTAGGAAACAACGACCTAAAAAACAGTAACAGTTTGAAATGAAATTAATTAAACAATTCAATTTAGTTACTTAGGAAAGAAGGGATGAACAGTAAAAATACAAAAAATGAAAAATAAGAAAGTAAATGAATAAATAAACCTGTCGCTGGTGGTTTCACGCAAATCGTTTCGCACTGTTCCTTAGTTGCAAAACGATTATCATTACCATCACAACCGCCATACCAAAATTGTTTACAACGACCTTCTGCAGTATCATAGTACCACAGTAGTTTATAGCCTGGATGACATATTGTACCCTGATCCTGTGACAACGAACATGAAACTGAAAATTTTGTTAACAAGTTTTAAAAAAAAATATTTTCTTTCCTTATATCTTACTGATTTTATAAAGTGAATGAAAAAATTAATTTAAATAAAAAAGGAATTCTACAATTCATTTTTACTAAATTTAATCACTCTTTTGTCATTTTATTAGTAAACTTTTTAAAAAAGCACAAAAAGTCATGCAAATATTACTAATTTTTTCTGGCGCAACAGAACCGCCTATTATAAAGGGTGGCGGTGTAGTAGATGGACATCCGGCATAATTAGGCCCGATTGCTCGAATTTCTCCATCAGGACAACAACCATATCTTAATAAACATTATCTTTATAATATTTAAGATTATAATATTATGCAAAATGATGAAAAGTAAAAAAAAAAAAGCAAACTTCGAGTACTGGCAATCATCACATCCTTCATTCTTTGGTCCAAGGGCGCTTGTTTCACCGTCTGGACAGCATCCATATCGGGTATATTGGCATGGACAACCTGTAACTGGAGCATAATTACTTTTTCTTCTTATAATTATTTTTCCAAAAATTAGAAAAATTTGATCCAAACTATCAATCCAATCAATCCAAATCGATCAATCGAATGGCGCAAATGAATACAGTAAAAGAAAAAAGCTCAATAGTCCGAAAAAAAAAAACAAATCTTCTTTATTTGGTCCATGAGCGCTTGTTTTGCCATCCGGACAGCAACCGTATTGACTCTGAGCACAGGATAAAGGACAACCGTAATTCTTAAGACCTTTTGCTGCTGTCTTACCATCCGGACAACAACCGTATTGTGCATATTCACAACCACATCCTGAAAAATTCTTCGTTGAAACGTTTATTTTAATTATTTCGACAGATATGTTTTATGAATTCTGAAATTTTCAAAAAAAAATTCTCGATGTAAATGTCTGATAGATCTTTGCAGCGTTGTTTGATAGATTTTTGTAGGTTGTGGTGGAACATTCGTATCTCATCCATCTTTCGGTAGTTTAGATTCAAATACAGAATATTAGTTATTGAAGTTTTTTTATTGTCAAATTTTTTTATTGCAAATTTGGTTTCTTGCGCATAGATAACTATAAATGGAGTCAGATTTAACCTTCATTTTCTGTTCCTTTCGCAACTGTTTTACCATCTGGACAACAGCCAAATTTGGTGGTCAAACAATTTTCACCACAACCGGTACCATTCTTTCCTAATGATGCTGTTTCACCATCTGGACAACAACCGTACGTGGACAGTTCACACGGAAATGACGATCGCTCACAACCTTAAAATACAATAACATTTTTGGTGATTTATAAAAGGGAAAGTGAAGAGATATTTTATTATGATAAAAAAAGAAATGAAAGAATTTAAAAATGTCTTCATTTTTCAAAAAAATAAAAACTAAAAGAATAAAAAGTTTTAAAAATATTATATTCAGAAATATTAATTAAAATAAGAAAGAATCATTTAAATCACTTTTTTAAAAACATTTTGCATTTATGAACCTTCATCCGTTGAAAAAGAAATAAAAGAGCAATATAAATTGAAAAAAAAAAAAAAAAAAAAAAGCAACAACCTGCATAATGCGGTCCAAATGCAATCGTTTTGCGATCTTTGCAGCAACCGTATAACGATGCAGCACAAGTTGGTTCACCACAACCTTCATAGTTTGAGCCTCGTGCCAAAGTTATTTCATCCGGGCAACAGCCAAAATTTGTTTCATTACACATACCTTTAATTCATTATTACATATTGATTCCTTCAATCCATTATTATATATTTGTCCTCTTTAATTCATTATTATTAATTTATAGAATGCACATAAATCGATGTCGATCAAAATAAATGATCATTGAGATGATATATTAGAAAGATGATACTATTGATACCACAGGCATAAAAATCAGTAATAGAAGTCAGTTAAAATTAGTATCGCACGAACAATGCTGAAATACGTACCAAGCACAAACTGAGGACAGCCTAGGTTGTTTTTTCCTTCAGCGGTAGTCGTCCAGTCTGGGCAACAACCAAATTCTGTTTTGGAGCAATGTTTAGTTTCGTTATCATAAGTGGTATTCAAAAATAAATCATCATCATCGACCAGCATCTTCTCGATAATACTAGTATTATCGAAGGCACCATTCTCACAAGCAAGCAGTGCCTTCTCACCGGTTTCATTATTCATTACTTCGCAAAGCCCTTCCTGACTGCAACTTATTATTTAATTAATCAAATTATCATCTATAATATTTCATTTTTCTTTTGTATCCTAATAACAAAAATTAATGACTTTGTAGTAATTTATTCCATTTTTTCGAATAACAGTATAGCATATCTCGAACTCACGAACTCTTTTTATGAGTTCATTTTCAGCCGAACTCATTTTTCAGTCGAACTCTTTCGAGAATTATTTTGGTATTGAGTATTGTTGTTGATGATGAAACAGCTTTAGTATGCTTTTTCCCATTTTCATAGGAATTTCATAATTCAAATTTCAAATGAATATCATTTTTTCCTTTTCTCATTTATGTTATCCGATTGGTACTATATTCGTAGGATATAATTCTTTTTCGACTAGATGAATATTGAACCGAAAGAAACCTAGATTTAAGAGACTGCTCGCTTTCTTCGCCACTTCCCTCTATCTCATCAATGAATTCTGGACACCCTTTCCTGGCCATACTCTGTGCCTCAGTTACATTATCGTTACAGCAGCCAAATAGGGAACTGGAACAATTTGAACATCCAGCCAAATATGGCCCAGTTGCAATCGTTATGTTATCTGGACAGCATCCAAATTCACTATCATCGCATGCTAAATTATTACAGCAAAATAGTAATCTTACAAATATATTTTATGCTCAAGTTTTGATATATTTCAAAACATAATTTAATAAGAGTTTTGCTCTAACTGTACTTGGGCAAGGTTCCACGTTACATTCCTGTTCTTCTGATGGCTTTTCTGTCTCATCACACCATTCCGGAACAGGCTTTTTATCGTAATTTAAGCAAACAATCATTCGATTCTGCGTTCCACCTCCACATCTGAAGCAATTGCTATAGAATCCTTATAATATAATAAATTTTTGACTGTTACGATATTATTCAATGATTTCCGGAGAATTATGCAAAATAGACGTTCTTAATCGTAAATTTTACTGATTATGCACAAAATTTCGACAAAACTTACTCAGCTGAACATTTGCTCCATGGACCTGTATAATAGGTTCCATTACATTTTTCTTCATTTGTACAATTTTTAGTTGATTCTGGCTTGTTCTCCGAATTGCAATGTCCATCATCAACTATCTGAAAGCCGAAAAGAATTTGTTTGTTTCCAGATTTTCAAAACATTAACAGAGCAAATCCAAAGGTCAAAATTAAGATGAAGACAAACTAAAGATTGAAATAAATATGTTTAATATATGTCACAACACAAAATAGCTAAAAAAATGCATGTGATAGTTAAATCAGACTGATTAAAAATAAAACCATAAGGTCATCTAGTTGATGAATTGCGCACACTACTCGTCTTGAATTATGACCATGGCCACATTCTGTACTACATTTTGACCATTCTGATGTGTGCCATTCGTAATTGCAAGGCTAAAATTATTAATAAAAATTTCAATAAAATTAAAAATTTTTAATCCAATGATATTACTGGAATAACATGAAATACTTATTACTTGAGGTGAAGAACATGGCCGTATATCTATCGGAATTGTAGTAGAATTTTCATTAAGACATTTTTCCAATGGATAAGCTCGACCGTTAATATCTTCGCATGTCACACTTCTGCTTTCCTCCGTATCATTACATTTTTCACACTAAATGCCAATTTTATACTTTCTAATAGTTTACTCAAAACACTTGTCTTTTTTTTCTCTTATATTTTTCCTTATTCCAAAAAAATTTCATCATCTTTTATTACATTAGTAATGATTTATAGGAAAACTAGAAGTAATCTACAATACTGAAAATTCAATTAAATTAAAATTAATAAGAAAATGTCGTTCAAATTATTTGATTTAAACTATTCAATCCAAATAATTTTGAATATAATTTTATAACTGGAATAATTTGATGTTCGGTTCAAGTAAATTGGGAGTAAATTGTTTATTGAATTAATAAGAAAATATTTTTCAAATTATTTGATTAAATTATTCGTAGCTTTAAAATTATAACCAGAACAACTTATTTCGATCAGGCAAATTAAGATCAAGTTGTTTGATGAATCAGTAAGAAAATATTTTTCAAAATTGGATTAAATTATTTGTATAGATTCATAATTGAACAATTTCATATTTGGCATCGTAGGCTTGTTTTAAACTAATGGTAACGTGTATAATCACTATGAATCACTTATGATACACAAACATATTAAAATGATCGAAGAATTTTATTTGAATTCTTGGCTTCTTGGTTTTTTCTTTTTTTTTTTTTTGGGCATCTCTAAACTATCTCTTGTAAATTTTTCATTGTAAAATTAGTTAAAACGAAGAAAGAAATAATTTTTTTCTAAACCAATTTCCAATCTGTTGTGACGAAATTGAGTCCTTGACAAGGACCCAAATTACAATGTCGTTGTGTTTCCATAGATTCTTCGTTGCATGCTTCTGCAGGTAACATTTTACCTTCTTCACCTTCTTTAGCGCTTCGGCATGTTACGGAACGATACTGGAAAGCATTACCGCATTTT
Organism: Onchocerca volvulus; assembly: GCA_000499405.2. Taxonomy (NCBI): domain Eukaryota; kingdom Metazoa; phylum Nematoda; class Chromadorea; order Rhabditida; family Onchocercidae; genus Onchocerca; species Onchocerca volvulus. The sequence continues at coordinate 17,001,415 of HG738138.1, read as the reverse complement.
TCCGAACATGCACTCCACGGCCCTGCTTGCCATTCCGGACATGAAAATCTAAAAAATATTTTAATTTTTTAAATTTTATCTGTAGTTTTTATAAAATTTCATTCTTTCTTTCTTTTCAATGTCTATATTAAGAAAATATAAAAAATATATTTTAAATAATGGCCTGAAATGTAAAGCAAAAATCAATATTTGTGATTTTTGCTTTATAATTTACCTGTTACAAGACCGTTGTACGGATGGACGTTCCATACTACAATTAGCATCATCAATGGTGATTCTTTTACCATCCAAAAATACCTTGTGACAATAGACAACACGGTACTGAGTACCACTTTCGCCACATGTTACACTACATGGTTCCCATTCGCCTTGATACCATCTACGAGCAATGATGTAAAATTGTAAAAAAAAATATTTTCGAAATTGTTTTACTAAATTAACCAATCATATAATTTAATGGTGACCTAGAAAAAAATTTTAATTCTTAATACCGTAAGCTTATTTTTGGAGAATTGATGTATAATTGTATCTAATATATATTTTTGGTATCAACTAAACACACCAGCATTCTAAAGAATAGACTAATTACTATTATCATTACTAGACCAACACTACAGCCATTCTTTTGTTGTTTCGATATTTCTCGGTAATATTATTCAAATTTCTCTTCAATTTGATAGCATTTTCAAAAATTAAATATTAAAAAAAAAAAAAAAACCATACTCCGCTTCACAATCAATTGTTTCGCAAACTTTCTCAGAAATAGGTTTGGTGACATTATTTTCATCGCAAAGTTCATCTGATACACGTTGTCCCGAGGTACTCTCGACACAATACGGCGTACGACTTTGAATACCTATAAACAAGAATGAACATACTGATATTATTACAATATTGTGTAAAGTCAAGACTATAGTACAATACCGTATAAGACCAATAAAGGCTATTGTAGATGTAGAAAACGGAGTCACAACGACAAAAAGAATAAAAATTCTTTCCGTTATGTTTCATTGCTTTTTTTTCACCAAAATAGGCTAAAGAAATATTTGATATCTTTTTTTCTTGGTAAAAATTGGTAAAGTTGTCAAGATTTAGTACCTTTTTTTTCTAATTTTTGCATTAATGGAAAATTTACGCAGCTTATTTGGATTTCCTTGGCATATCGATATTTATAGTGCGAATGTGATGCAAAATTCAAATTTAATCAGCCTTTTTTTTTTTTGAATAATAATGAAAAAATTTTGAAAAAGGGGAAAGTAAGATTTCACCTTTTCCACATGTCACTGAACATGAAGACCATTGATCTGCTTTATATACATAGGGGATTTCTTCTTTTAATGGTACCGAAAATTCATATTTAATAGCACCGTCCTATAAATATTTCAAGTTATAAAATGCTGCAGAAATCAGCTTCTCTAATAACTTAAGTTCAAGCTAATTCTGTACATAGCAAAATATGATTGAAATAATTATTAATAGTAAATATCAGTAATGTTAATAATTGTTAATTCTTAAGTGGAATGATAAGTGCTAATAAGTGTCATATTTATTAATTATAATTCAATGTAGATAACTTTTGCTTCCAAATGACCGTTTTAAATTTGAGCATATCCAAATTTTTTCAACATTCACCTATAAATTTGAAGTGATTTCATATTACTTATTCTTATGAATATCGACGGCTATCATTTTGCATAGATTAAAATTTTAGTGATTAGTTTCACTTCTCATCAATCGGATCCGTAGTTTGTAATGGATCGAAAATATGCTTTAATTTTTTATTGGGAATCTTTTCTGACTAAAAAAAAAAAAAAAAAAAAAAAAAAAAAAAAAAAAAAAAAAAAAAAAAAAAAAAAAAAAAAAAAAAAAAAAAAAAAAAGAAAAAAAGAATGGACTCAATTGATGAAATATATATGTAACGTTAATTATCAATTCATTAATAAATAAGTGTAAAAGAAACCCTATTTCCACGTCGAAAAAGTAGCGCAATGATAAGTTCTTCGGTTGTTGGTCCATTAGCGGTCAGTTTTTCGAAAGGATGATCTAAGTTTTTACGAGTATCATATTCGAATAATGTTCCACCAATTTCCAAATCTTTATCTGTTAACTGAATTTGATAATTGCCATTTAAATAATAGTGACCCGATGCATTCTTGATTGCTGAAAATGGATGATATCAAGGTGCATTTATGCATGTGGTAATTTAATATAGGAAATATCGATTTTCTTTTTTTTATGATAATATATTTGCACTTATAATTTAAACAAATTTACCAAGTGAATTAGTTGTTGAATGCAGTTCTTCAACAAAAATTGACGTAGCACCAATTGGTAATCGAATAATATTGTGATAACCGGGTGATAAGTTCCGTTCGTCGAAATATCCTTCGACGGTTTTACACGTTGATCCATCACCACCGCACTTACCACATTTATCATTTTTCATTGCTAAAATATGCCGGAATAACTGTCAATATACATTCAGATATGCTTTATAAATCTACTACCATCAGTTGAGGAGAAATAAAATTTACAATAAATAATCAAAAATTAACAAAACCTGATCCAAGTTTGTTATCACAACCAACAGGTAAGCAGACTCCTTCGACACAAATATCATTGGTTCGATGATCACATTTCGTACCATCTATTACCTAAAATTTACGTAAATGATCCACTATCATCGATTAGTTGATAAATTTCCTTTTTGCTCATCTTCGTTAATTATTCTACATTGACAAATTTAGAATCATTATATCCAACAAAACTATCTGAGTGAAAATTTCAAAAAAAAAAAAAAAATTACTTTATCAGCCCATTTATAATAGAAATTAGCATTATCTGGTTTACAGGTTAGTTCGCATTTATTCTTTCCTGGATACGGTAACCATTTGTAGTAGTTACCATCTAGTGGTGTATCATCGTATTCGGAGCATTGAACAGCCCGAAAATCCTCAATATTACCGACACATTCCTCGATGTTACAGGATACATAACGTGTTGATGGTCCGGTACATTCCCCGCTGAAAGATACGATAGTTTCTTTACAATAACTTGTTTGAATTTTGCATCTTCCAATATTAGACCTTTATCCTATCCCAACATATTATATCTAATCCTGTAATACTTTATGATATCGTATCCTAAGAAACTGTCATACTTGCAAGTTCTTCGTTCCATCTGTACGCCGCCACCACATGTCTTAGAGCATTGTTTCTCAAGAAACCACGGACCCCAAGGTCCAGTTTCAACACGTCCTGTTTTATCCATCGTAATTGAGGTATCATCTCCTTGATATACTTGATAAGCTTGTCGTCTACTCCTCAATACTGCTGGATCACTTTCTAATGGTGAGCCCGGATACAAACTTATTTGCTTCATTTCCTGAAAAAAGAAAAGCAAGTTAAATTGCAAGTGGAAATGCAGTAAAATAATGATTCTTCCAATTAATTGACTATTACTACATTCTCTGAAATTCTTCCGAACAAATTAATCATTATCGCTTTAAAATTTTATTATTTTAAATCGTCATCTCTTCTTTTACAATTAACTAATTTGTAAAAACGAGAAATCAATTATGATCATGTTAATCATATTACAATTCTATGTTAACTTTTTATAAATGTAGATTTTTTTTCAGCCAAGAAGTATTCCAGCCGTCACTTTACTACTTACAAATCAATTCAAACTTAAAGGAAGTATGATTTAGTCGGATAAATAATTCAAAACTTTGAAGTGCTTATATTTCACTTATAATTTTTATCATTTTGCATGTATGATGAAGATGATATACCTGTTTTGTGGAGAAGAATGTGAGGATATTCCATGCTTGAATCGCTACCGGAATGCAGCAAACAACGGCTGCTAACCAATATAGCAACCGCATTTTTTTTCCCAAACTTTTCGTCTATAGTAGTTAACCAAAAATAATTGAAATAACATATTCAAAATCTTTCCACATTTCAACTTAGCAAAGAATAGTGGCATATTTAACAAATAAAAGAATCGACCCAATAAAAATTCTAACTATCGATGTAAAATAATGTCTGATTAACGATCAAAAGTAACGCTTTGATCATCAATAAATAGCAGCAATCGAAAACCGACAAATCGATCAGGAACGAAAAAAGATGACACGGAAGAGGAATAAAAAGAATGCATATATCTTGGCTATACGATTTTCCAAACATAGTTCACAGATATTTATTGTAAACCGGTCAAAAGGATTACTCGGGAATCTTCTAAGAGAAAATGTTGCTCAAATATGTATTACAAATACTAAATATTGCCAACTTTTTATTGTAATAAGAGATATTTTAGAAACGAATGCATTATTATTAAGAAAATGAAAGATTTTCTCAATTTGCGGATTTTTTTTTTAAACCAGTGAAATTGGCACCTACTAAAATATTGTATATTTCATTGTAAAATTATGCACATACATTTAAATGAGCTTTTTTTCAATGCATATGAAAAAATTTGTTCTCGAGTTATTTTTAGACAAGTTTATGAAAAAAAGGATGGCATATTTCATCGTAAAACTTGGAATCCTGAAATGTTTCTGAAAACTCAGGTTTTCATAAACAAACTGTACAAATTTCAACTTTAAATTAGCATAAATAAAAGGTGATAATTAACATTTGTATCAAAATTTTTAAAAAAAGAACTAATTTAAGAATAAAATGGCAAAATTTGTGATGAAATTAATATTTTGTTTGAATTAGTTATGATGGGAAGAATATATGATACTGTAATTGGTATTTATCATTAGTCTTATAATTAAATACCGGCGGAAAAATTGTAATAATAAATGGAAATAGAAGGAATAGTTTATGCACTATCAACTTCCATTTAATTTAAAATATTTCAAGTGTTAAACATTAATTTCGCTAGTTAATAGAATTAATATTCTTTCTTTCCTTTTTTTAAAAGAAGAAAAAAAAACAGAAAATGAACAAATGAAGTTGATAAACTACAATGCATTGATACATCCATTCTTTTGAAAATCAAATGATTTATCCAGCGGTTTTAAATTAAAAGAAAGGAGATAACATAGTTTTATATATCAAATAATAACATATAATTTGCACAATATATGTTTCAGAAATCTCGCGAATCACAATTTTAATTTTGATCCCAAACTTCATGATAATCTTATAAATCGTTAATACAGCTAATAAAAAAATTTTAATTGTTACTTTCATTAATTAGTTGTTAAACGACCAGATTCGTTGAAGATATTATAAGCATTTATATTTACTTTTAATGACTAGCCAATAAATGAATGATTGAAATATCCCAAGTGAAACAAAGATATCAATTGCTTTTCATCGATCTTTGACATTTATTAGTCATTTGCTTATAACAATTGATAAGAAGGTGGAGCAATAAGAATGGAATAATCTAATCGTTGCCCGAAAATGTTTCAAATTTTGAGCACCAAATTGTTCACAGAATTGTGCAAAGAAATCGATAGGACAGAGAATTGCAAAAAGTTGAAATAAATGAAGAAAATTTTTGAAAAAAAAAAAAGCTTAACGGTCGGAGAAAAGTGCGAAGATTAATTGCCGAAAGAGATGGCACTGGTTAAAGCAGAAGAGCTGTCCGACCGTGATGTTTTAAAGATGCATTGGCATCCGTCAACAAACTTATCTTTGTTTAATTACGTCTGCACTGCATGATAATTGCTGATAAGTTACTGATAATCCTCCGAGGGAAATAATGATAGTAATATATTTTTTCATAATTAATTATTAGTTTAGCTTTTTGGTCGAAATACTTGGTCAATACTTAGAAGTTAAATGAAAGACTTAATTATAAATCTAATAATCTCGATATCATTACTTGTCCTTAAAGACATTAAAATACTGATAAAACTAAACTATTGCACCTGTTTGACCTTTTTATTATCAGCTTTATGATTTTTAATTAACGTTTAAGATTCAAGATTCCTAATTAACATTTAAATGATATGAATTTTTTCATGAAATAAAAATAATGGAGTAAACAAATATAATAAATAGCATAAGGATAAACTAAAAATGACGTGTTCTTTCTCTTTTCTCCATCCTACTATCAGTACTATCAGTTTCTACTATCAGTATTGCTTTAAGCTATGCAGCAAATATTTTGCCAGTTTAAAATAAGACTCATTCTTATTTGCAAGAAGATTGCAGGGCAAGAATAATTTTTCATATTACTGAATTATATTAATTATATATCAATTAAGATTCGCAAGATTTGAAGCAAAGATAAGCTCTACCCATTGTAAAAATGATTTGTTTGGCAACAATGCTAGAATTCTTATATCAGAAATAAATTTATATATACAAAGTTGGGTGGAAAGTGGTGAGATTAAATTATTGTTGATAAGCTTAAATTATTGTGCCGATAATGAATTTCATGCTTAAAATTTCCGAATGGAATTAGTCAAGTGGTCAAATTATTACATTAAATTATTCCAATTATTAGAATTCGTAAAAAACTCAAGAAAGAACATTCGATGATTTGCCACATATTAAACACTTTTTAGCTTCAAACTAATAAAAGAGACAGAAATTGCTAATTTATCTACTGATAAGATTGTCTGATGTTTTGACAACTTTATCAGTGAATAATTTGTCGATTAACTGATGAATAAGAGATTTGGTTTAATTAATAGTTTCTCTCCAATATATTTCAGTTTACTTATATATTAATTGTTGTAGCACCAAATATAGCGATAAAGTATTCCTGAATAAAGGAATTCTACGAAAAATTTTATGGAAAAAAAGTGTGAAAAAAATTAACCAAATGAGAAACATTGATTGTATCGGCGATAATCTCAGAATTATATTAAATCATTAATGATTTTGATGAATCTTCGAAATTATTTAATAGAGCAACACGATAAATATCTTGAAGATATTGATGACAGAAGGATATTACTGCATATTTTTTTATTCATTGCAGTTCATCCCAAAAGCGAAATGCGAAGTAACGAAATAACCAAACGCAACTACTCTGAGGATCAGATTAATCATAGCTGCAGATAAAGGATATCGGAAAATTGCAAATCAGTTAAGATGAAAAAAAAAAGTAGAACTGTAGTACGAAAAAAAAAAAAAAAATGAAACTTAAAGTAACAAATGAAGTTGCGATTGAAATTGAGGATGAGCTGAGATAAATTGACCGATTTCAGCAGGTTGCTAATCTCCAAAGTGAAGCTAAATGGAAGAGTTGAAATTCATCATCAACATCATTTCCTCTTTGTAACAAAAGCATCGGATTGATGACCCCTGATCTCTGACCACTCACAAATGATAGCCAACTAGCACTCCAAACTTTCATCTACCAAACTTCTCATCTCAATTTTAATTCTTTATAGCATACAAATCAAATTATATCCTAAATATAATTTTAAATTTAAATTAGATTTTTAACAGACTTTTTTTTTTTTAAATTATTGATGATCACATTGATCATTTTTCATTTAATCAACAGATTAAATGAATTAATTTAACAACAAATTTCATTCTATTTTCTGGTTAATGCATCCATCATTTTCTTCCATTAGGTTATATATGATATCATATCATATCAATTAGTTATTATCTGAGCAACCGGATAATTTTGATTTTCTGTAGATTATTAGAGAGGAAGAAAACATGAATGATTTCGAGGCATAAATATATTCAAGATCCATTTCTTTAGGCATGAATTTCTAGGCGATTTTATTTGAGTGGGACATTTTATTAAACTGATAAAGAGTTGGACATATGTCATTATAACATAGAGATCAAACACTGCACTAATTATTCCTCAGCTGGTAACCATATAATAATTGTAATAGATTTGCTTTCTATTATTCAACCATGCAAAATAACAGAAAGCAGATGTTTACAATCTGCTTCGTGAAAGAACAAAAATGTTGCCATTTGATCTTTTTTTTTCTTTCAAGCTACCGCTTTATAGATACCATTTAATCGGTATTGTTACATAAGAAACAGTTCTTTCAAATTTTTCAAAAAAAAAATGAACTGAGTTGGAATTCAAGCAATCTTTAAAAAATGCCAGGTTTTTTTTTATAGATTGTTTTTACTTATTTTTCATTTATTTTGCTCTTATTTTTGAACGCAAAAATTTTTACATTTTAAAAAATCATAATTCATAAATTTGATACTAATTTTCAAGAAATTATTATATGAAAATAAATTTGACACTAATTTTCAAGAAATTATTTTATGAAAAAAAAAAAAAAAATTATGAAAAGATTCTATCAAAACAAAAAAGATTTTTTTTTTAAAAGATTGGATAAATTTCATGCCAGATCATAAAATTTTAATGTTACGATACAACAGCTTATTTCATATTCTGCAGTAAAACGATCTCGAATCTCTTAAATGATATTTCAGGCAATAGTATCTTCCTTCAGACGCTCTTTGTGACTAATCCAAAATAAGATAATAATATCGATACATGTTTTTCGATTGAAGATTTTTTTCTCTTTCTTTGCTTTTTTTCGAAGGAAGAAAAAGGCGAAAAATTTCCAATATAAATTTTTTGGTCTCGAAATGAAAGAATATTTTAATACTAGAGATAAAGGAAATCTATGATATTCATCCATTTTCTTTTTTTTTGCACTCCATAACAGATTATTTGTTTGAAAATTAGGATTTTTAAAAAAATTATAACTATTGTTTTTCCGAAAATTAATATCAAACTCATAATTTCTTCATCAGTAATTTCAAAAAATCTCAATTTTCAAAATTTGTTTTGTTTATCTCGATGTTCCCCTTGGTTTCTTCCTATTTTGATTAAAATAAAATTATCGTGCACTTATTACAGTCTCAGCACTTTCATTTTTGACAAATTATTAAAATTTTAATTATTATTTAATCATTAAAATTTCAAATAAATCAAAGAATTAAGAAATGAAGCATAGTGTAACAACAGATAGATTCGCAATAATTTATTGATAAATTTTTTTATGTCTAGAAAAACAAACATTTTTTTTTTTGAAATTTATTTTAATAACTAATTAAAAAAATTGTTTTGTATATAATAATTCTTTTCTATTAAGACTAAAGACAACTTCATGGAAAATACCAAATGTCACAAAATGTCAGATTGATTGGTTTTGCGAAAACAGTTAGTGATTGTAAAAAAGTGGCAAGCAGAAATATTATCAAATATTTCATTTACAGTTTTTACAATTTGTCCCTGACTTTGGAAAAAAAATGAATCACAGAAAGATAATATGATAATTTTTTCAACATTTGGTAAATAGAAGTCTTAAGTATCCATATGCTTATTGATAAATTAATTAACATATGCTAGATTGTTTACAGCTCGATTTTAGTTAGTTGATATTGCGATATGCTTTCGTACTATATACTTTCGGCCTATTCCAACAACAAAACTAATCAATATCATTCTATAGATGAATTATCGATGAAAAATATTCATCGAAATATTATATCGATAAATATTGATAAAAGATAATTTTAGAATAGAATAATATGCCATCCGACAGTGCTTCACCAACAAATAGATGCATATATGTAATAAATATGGCAATTGTATATATGTTAATAAATACGGCAAAATAATTAGTGTTAGTTTATTCAATTTCATTCTACTCTCGATTAACTTTTCTTGGGATGTATAGCTTTCTTCTTCAAAAAGCGAAAGAATTCGAGACTAAATTATAATAAATTCGAACAATCAACTTCATTGAACACGAAGTTAACTATTATTAAATATAAATAATTATAGCAAACATTAGTTATAAATTTAAAATTATTAAAAATATTCTAAATCATATGTAGAAGTTTGCAAACGCTCAATTATCAACTGTTATGTTATAATCATTATATCAATTATCATTGTTATATCAATTATGAAGTTTGAATTATGGCATCAATTATTATCAACCATTATCAATTATTATACAAATTACGAATAACTTATGGGAAAGCATTTCGCCCTGGTTTTCATTCTAACGATTATATTTCTTAATTCTTAATTAGCTTATTAATATAAGAAAACTATTAAGCAATGAGCCATATTTCCTTCCACTAAGCATCCAACATAAGATCAATCCATCATTTTTCATTTTTCCGTTTCCTGACTTGGGAAAAATTATCTCACTGCTGACAGCTAGAAGTACCTGCAAGATCGTTTGCTTTCTTGGATTTTTTTCTTTTCTGTGATGAGATCAAAAGTCAACTTTGTTAAATGTCACAATGATAACGCTAGTAATTAATATGCATCCAAGAGAGATCGAATAATTTGGTTACTATGATGTTTTTGGTCGAAATAACTCAAATATTTTATGAAGAAGAATGCAGTGAATATGTTCGATGCGCTATTGTGAAATCATAAGAAAAAGCGCTTTAGCAAATGATTATATAACTTTATATATAATCACTAATATAAGTGCTTTCAGATGGATTCCATCGAAAGAAAAACTGAGTTGCAGATAAATGTTATCGAACTGAATAAAAAATAAGTCATTGAAATGAGTGAATCGTAATTATATCTAAATTTTAGTGAGCTCATTATTCACCGAATCATTTATATACTCTCTCTTCATATTTATTATGAGTAATATCATGGTATAGATTTTGTTTAATAAACTGTTGCGACCTCTGTGTGCTTGGGTCATTTTTTATTCGAATGACTTTAATTAAATGTCTCGATCTCGATAATTCAATTTAATTAATGAACTCTAAGTCGATGATCTATTGAATTGATCGAGTTTTCTACTACGTGAGGAGTGATATAAAGTAGATCAAGTTAGCACTCATTATCATTGCTCCTTTTGTAATATCCGGAAGGTGAAGATCATGGATGCAATTTTGAATTTTAAAGCAGTATTTGTTATGAATACAATAGAATAGAATGGATCGAATAACATGCAGATTTGCAGATGCAACATATAACAGATATCAAATACGTAGCAACGCAATTGCATGCAATGATGAATTCGACAAAAAGGCCCTGAACAGATCTTTTTTTCGTTTATAATTCCCTGCGCGCTTAATCAGCGTGCTTAATCTTCTGCAGAATACCTTTTCCGAAGTTTATCATTCCGTTCTCGATAAGAAATGGTGCCCGAATGTTAAATGCGGTGAAATAATTTTTTTTCTTACTGAATAAGCCCCGATTTAAAGAAAACCGATTGGATTGCAAAAATGAATTCCAATTTTCACGCTTGAATTTAAAATTGAACTTGAAATTAAGCCTGAATCCATCACTAAAATAAGTTTCAGACCTTCATTTAAAAACAGATTCACAAGCTAAAGTTCATCAGACAAGATATCTTATTGTTTGATGTCACTTGCTGACCTTTGTATGAGAATTGATTTAACTATATGATTATACTTTGATATTTGATTTCATTACTGCAGCAAGTTTCAGACTTTTATTTAAAAACAGATTCGTGAGCCGAAGTTAGTCAAATAATCCACAGCATGAGCTCAATTATACAATTATACTTCGAATTATACATAAGTTTAATCTCAGCAAAGTATGAATTTAAATGTAAACTTTAAGACTATGATTTAACTTGAATCTAGGCAGCAGCATTTGTTCGATTCAATTGTTTTTGTATGTCTTTTTTATTCGATTCAATTTTATGGCAAGATTGTAATAAAAAATGAATCAAGAAAAATTGGATTTTATTAAAAAGTATTTAATTGAAGCAGTATATTTCGGAGTTTGAATTATTCCCGTTATTTGTCACTGTAAAATTTACAAAAATTTCCCTTACTTCATGCTGATAAAATTACTAATCTTTTCGAGTAACTTAAACATTGCTTTTGATTGCAAAACTTCAACGAGAAATGTTTGATGTCAAAACTGGCTTATAGCCATCTGTATATAGAGAAAACTTGAACTGCTCTTCATGAATCATACACTAAGTCTCACCTAAATTACTACTTATCTTTAATTACTAGCGGTACAGATCGAAAAACACCATTTAGTCTCACTACAAGCATTTGTTAATAGTAGTAACCACTTGCTACTATTTGTTCTATCCTTTTCAATTTTGCACCTGATCCTTGTTAAGTTTCATTAAAAAATCTTCACCTGGACCAAACTGCTCTATATTTCTGAATTGTCCCTATCATTTTTCGATCTTTACGTGAAACCTGCTTGTTTCATATATAAAGAGTTAGAAATCATTATTCATTATTCATTTACTGAATTAAAAACTTGACCTTTCGCATGGAATTTTCCCAATATTCTCTTCTCCTCATGATGGAATCATGCACAGAATGATTTCAAAATTAATTTAAATATATCTTCCCAACAAGGTTTATCCACCTTTTGCTTTATCATTTACTGATTACTTATTTCTGCAAGAATTTGAAAATTACAATGCGACGAAGTTTTAATCAGTAACAACTGAAACTCAGTTTTAGTGATAATAATAATTTCCCTCAAAATAACTAGTAAATTTCTGCTGACCACTTCCTCTTGACCTCATAAAATTTTCCTCATTAAATACTCCAACTTGATCAAATATTCTCATAAATTAATCTTTTGAAGCGATAATTTTCTTTCCCGTTATGTATATATATATATATATAAAACATCGTTTTTAGCTTTATTGATTGATAAATTTCATAATCAGCTCAAATTTAAGTATCAACACTGAATTTGGAAATAAAATCCAATTCGAGACTTTATTGTTTATGTATCAAATTCAGATTCTTATTGGAAGAGGACATAATTATTACATTATTATTTGTATTAGTGGCATATATAATTGGTTGACATATTGAACGGTGAACCACATGAGAGTCTTAACCAAAAAAAAAAAAAAGAACAAGGGAACTAACAAAGATTATTATTTGAAAAGAAATCATAAAAATCTCGCATCATTACGGCACTTTGATAGAAAATTGCAGACAAAATAATGAATGAATTTTTACCGAGCTCGTAATTGTAATTGGACGAGTAATTCAACTTAGATTTTCTTAACACCATTCATGCACATTCAAAATCATCCGATGATTTTAGTATTTACTAGTTTCTTGTAACCAAATAATTATTCACATATTACAAGAAATTCAAATTCCTCGATAAGGAATATACCCTTTGGGAATGTTTGAACAAAAAAAGTTAAGTATTTCCGAGTAACAATACCTGAGTACGGTATTATTCGGATCTTTCAAATATGACAAGAATCCTACTATTATCTAAAAAGTAATTATAAAAATTCGAGAACAACTTAAGAATAATGATAGTTTGCTTTTTTTTTTCTATTCATCTTTAATTTTAATATATTTAATTATATGTAAGAATTACGCAAAACTTAGTGTGAATTTTTTCTTAATAACTTGTCCCAAAGAATTATTGGAATTATTTATTGAATAATCTTAACAGTACATCCATGTTGATAAACGTAATGACTAATGAAGAAAAAAAAAGTAGGTAACGAAGAAAAAAAAATTAATTACATTAGAGATCGCTCAAGAGTATATATTTGGATAAAATATTCATAATTTTCTGAAATTAATTTAAATAAAATAAACGAAACTGTGAGTGTGAAAAAATCTTACAATTAATTTGTAAATACGTTCAGCGATCAATATTGATAACAAAATCCTTATAACAAAAGTTTATAGTGATGATAATCGTAGATGGCAGTATTGTATTGTCGATGAGATTATTTACAAAAGTAGAAAGGAAGCAGTGTTGATGGTATTTAAACAATTACGTAAATTATATTAATTAGAAAGTAATTACAACAAAACTGCTTTATTAATTATCCTTAATATATCGGAATTGTTTTCGACATACAATTTATATCGAAAGTTGTAAGTTATAAATTGTGTTTCGGTAGGCACTATGATGGCACCTGCATATATGAAAAATAACAATGACTGATTCAAAACATACGATTAATTAAAAATGAAATGAAAATATCATTACTGATTATCTAAGCCAAAAGATTACATTAACTAGCAATTATTCGGTTTCGGATGCTTTAAATTTGACTTTTGCTTTTAAACTAATTAGATGACTTGACTTGAAGAAATGCTGAAGAAGTGATGGCGCTCTAAAGTACTGGTGACAATACTTTAGAGGTCCCTGACCTTCCAAATTTTCATGTAATCGATCTCATGGAAAATGTAATTTGTGATTTTCCGAAAAATTTTATCTAATATTAATAGTTTCAGTTAAATTAAAAAGAAAAGGAATGTTAAAGAGGTGGCGGACCGTCGACATAATCCAAATGTGGTCCTAAAGTTGTTCGCCAAGGTACAAGAGATGATGTAGCAAACCAGGCTGTAAATCCTGCTATCACGGCAACAATAAATAGCATCTTAATAGACCAACTGATATGAGGAATGTTCACACAGCTATCCTGTCTTAAACTTGACGTCGTTTTTTTATCATCTTTCAAATGCACGCGTTTCCTGCTACGTACAAATGTTGCTTTATCAATACTTTTTGCGTGACCTATTTCCTTTTCAAATCTGTAATAACAATTTATTAAAGTAATTAATTTAACAATATTATAAGTCAATCATATCGATGTATTATTTAAATAGGCCGATTATGAGTGATATTCAAGAAATCTTTGTAAAATTTCTCATCAAATTAATCACTTCAATTCCATTCGAAGTTCATATTCAATTTCACAGTTTTCACTATTCAATGTTTCACGGCATACTGAAATGCAAATTGAAATGAATCAAACCTGGTTTTTAGCTGTATGAGTGCATTGGAATATAGGGCTAATTCGGAAGTAAAATCGATCGGAGGTGGTTGTTGCGTGGAAGAACGATGATGAAGTGATGCTAAATTACAACTCAGGTAATTGCATGCTGTTTCTAGACGATTCATTCGTTCCTGACATAATTCCAATTCGGAACATATCTGCTGAAATGATAACATTGATAAGATATTATCTATAATAGTTAATTAGAATAACTGTCGAAAAAAGAAACAATAATCTTGAGTGAAAATTTCAAATAAAAAAAAAAAGTTTGGAATAGCTGCGCTTGATGTAATTTAACCTGCGAATAATATCATGAGTTATCTTTCAAATATCATGACATAATAAAATTCTAAATCCCATTCCTAAAACTGATTTCCTTAAAAGTTGTAAGAAATTTCAGATCTATTCCAAACCTTAAATCTTTAAAATCTTCTTACTTTTGGAAAAAAAAAAAATTTCATTCTCAATCATAAAACTTACCATTACCCTCAATATTTGAATCTCACTAAAAATTGTCATCAATGTTGCTTGTGAAAAAATTTTGGCAATTGACCTATGCTATGGATCAAAGAAACTTTGCGACAGAAATTCGAAAAAGACGTAATACATAAAAATATCAAAATAAATGATTCAAAAAACCATCAGAAGCTAATAAATATTACTACTTACCTCAGAATTATCAGTTCCTTTACGAAGATCAGACAGATCACTTTCAATAGTTCGCATCATCATTTGTATAATTCGTTGTGTCTCAGCCCAATCATTCCATTTATCTCGAATGGCTCCAATTTGTGTCATCAATTGCTCCACTCGTTCCACAGCTTCTTCGTAACCTCGACACAATGGCTCGAATTCTCCCAATAAACTTGATAGATCACCAGAAAATGAATCCGAAGTTAACAGACTTTGCAATTCCTCCTGCTCTTCTAGCAATCGTTCATGAATATCCTGAAAATTTTCTTTAATTTTCAATTTTTCATTCTAACAAAAAGGAAAAAAAATTGAAAAAAAAAAAAAAAAAAAAAAAAAAAAAAAAAAAAAAAAAAAAAAAAAAACGAATTGTAGCATCAAAAATATATATATGTTAAGGTAAATCTATAATACATGATAGCTGATAATCAGGTAATCTGTCATCTATCCCATACACAATAGTTTTCCAATTATCAAATAATTAAGTAATCCATCGCTTATTCTATTCAGAATAGTTTCCAATCTCCAGTAACTAAATAATCTGTCATCTGCCCTACCCAAAACAGTTTCCAATCATCAGATAATTAGATAATCTACCATCCAATTCATCCAGAATAGTTTCCAATCAAATAATCAATTAAAGTATCATACCTTCCATCCAGATCAATTTCCAAGAATTTAAAACTATCTTTTCCTTTTAATCTTCGAACTTCCAACTTTCAACTCTCAACTAATCTCTCTGTTTCTTTCACTTATCTATCATTATTAAGTGCCATCTCACGTATTCATTTTACGTAAAGACATTCCAGATATAACATCATGAGAAAAAGAAAAAAAAAATCACGTTGAATATTTTGAGAGTGCTGTCAACGTCACCCAACGACCTGATTGATGATAGCGTCGAGAACGACGAATCAAGACCACTGTCGTCGTGATGGATCAACTTGAGCGAAGATGCAAACTTTTCAATTTTCGATAAAATAATAGGCAATAGTGACTGTTGGGGTAATGATGCAAGTGGAAATGACGGAATACATTCGGTGCTATTATTTGTATTATCGTTATTTACTGTTAAAACGTTATCCAAGTCAGATTCTGAGAAATGGCGAGATTTCGATGAATTCAACAGCTTCGATATTAATGGTATTGTTCTCGATTTTACCAATTCCAACTTATCATTCACACTAGTGTCCTGCAAAAAGTTTCTATTTTTAAATGGAAAAAAGCAAAATCTCATCACTTCTCCCAAAAGACAAAATGAAATTTTATCAATTCCGAAAAATTAAATGCCAATATAAATGGGCGAGGAAAAAACATAAAGAATCGAAAGGCTAGAATCAAAGAATACGGCAGAAGATTAAAAATCGGCAATTCATCACAAACATACCATTTTACGCAAATAATACAAAGAATCAAACATTGCAATCTTAAAAATTTTATTAAAAAAAAAAAGTATTCCGCAACTTTGCAACTCTCCTCAAACCCATCTTCTCCTACCTATTTGTTTTCTTTCATTATCAAAAAATAAAAGAAAATTCACTGCAAGAAAGCTGTTTAGGATACAAAATTTCTTTTCTTTCTTTTTGAATCGAAATGAAATTGTTACAAGCATACAACTGTGATTGATATTTGACAAAAGATGACAAATATAATCAATAAAATCTCTCTGAACGATATTTGAGCAACGGTGACAAATGGAAGAGAGAAATGTATCCCACATTCATACCTGTTTCCTCCATTATCGATCATTAGCTATTGATATAGCATCTCTTAGCAACCATCCTTTTTACAACAATCGAACTGTTAACAGAAAATAAACTGGTAGAAATTCATTCATTTCTGATAATTACCCTATATGAATGGAAAAGCATTGATGCTGCTTGTATCCATGGAATCTGAAGAATATGGCAGATGGATGGACTTACCGAATGTTTACGGATACATTTTCCTGTAACCGCAGCCACTGGTCGAGCTGTTTTTTCTCGTGTCGGCGTTTTTTTTTCATCCTGCAAATCATTATCATTAATTATTAATTACTGGACAGAAACTGGCAGATTAAAAGAATCGAAAACAATTATTCGTGTATCAAATCTACCTCATTCATAGCATTATTACGGATTATGAATATAAATTGCAAAATTACCATTATTTGAGCAGACATTAGCAAATTAAAAAAATCGAGAATAATAATTTATGTCATTACTATACTGAATTATGAAATAAAAATTTGCAAAATCAATAACTGAACAATTTAAATAAAAAATTGATGAATTATTGTATTTGTATATTATTAATCTGATTAAGGGACGTAATTATTATTATATATTATCAATACCAGAATTAATAGCGCTGAAGACATTAATTAGTTGATTAAAATTAAGAGAAAAATCTATAAGATTAATGATAAATAGATACTGGTTGTATTTCTTATCCCAATCACTGATAAAAAAAAAAAAAAAGAAACGTACAGGAATGTAAGATGAATGTAATAAATGAGTGGGAAATGAAGAATGCGAACTACCAAGTTGCATATGAAAATCATCCTCAATAGTCAGCACTGATATATCTTCTCGATCATCATCCTTATCATCCCATCCATCTTCAGCTTTCGCTGGTGGCTGAAATATTTTCTTAAATTAAATTTAATTTAATAAAAAAAGGCTCAAAACTAACTATAACACATTTATAATTAGTAGCATATCATTTATTTGTTTTTTAATCTTTTTTGTATGTAAATAATGCCCTGATATAATAAGAGTAAAATGACAATGAAATTTTGAAAAGGCACTTAATTACGAATGAAAGATTAAATGATATAATAAGTGTAAGGTGATAACGAAGTTTTGAAGAAGGCACTTAATCACAAATGGAAGATTAAACAGATGGGTGGAAGAGAAGAACGGTAATTAATTAATGCTGCAATTATATCAAATGAAGGTCATTTCATAGCAACTAGCAAATATTATATATAATATCAAATTTTTGAAAAAGAAGTGATTTGCATGGATTTATTCATTGTTTTACTCTACTTTTCATGAGAATAAATGAAAGCATTATCAAACAATATTAGATACTAATAATACTAATAAATCTAGGATCTGGACAATTTTTACATGCTATGATTGTCATGGATGAAAGAGATAATGAAAGAAATGCTGAAGAATGAAAAAAAAAACACGAAGAACTTTTCCCAAAATTACCTGAGCAATTTAAATTTCATGAGAATATAAGACAAGTAAATGGATCTCGTTTACAGACATAGGAATGAAAAAAAAAATTTTTTTGAGGAAGATTAGCCTAAAATGAATTGACAGAAATAAATCATTAGAATGCTCCATATAATAATAATAAAACTAAGCTGCTAAGAAATACATTATTATGATTGGTTCTAAGAATCTAAATTATTGGAAAAAAAGAATGTTACTTATCGTTTCTAAAATTAAAGTACTAACGTCACAATAATCAATCATGAGTACGATAGCAAATGTCACTGTAATGGAAACACGAATTACACAAGGTCAAAAGTCAATATAGTTTCATAAAAGAAATGCAATGTCATGGTGACTATAAGTTTCGAAAGCATTAAATCAACTTTAATTTGCTATAATAACTAGCTAAGAATCGTCTATTATTAATTAGACTTAATTGATTTTTATAACAAACTCTATAATCATCCCATTCATACGGTGGAGCATCACTCTGATCTGGTCCTGTGGTATCACTATCACGATAATTACTGGCACTCCAATGCGACATTGATGCACATGGAGCTGAATGGATTGATGCTGCAAAATATGTTCATTTATTACATGAATCTTTAGCCAGTAATTAATTTTAAAACGTGATTGTCAAATGTAATTACTTAAAAAACATAACTGTAAAAAAAGTAATTGATTAAAAAAATGTAATAACCACTATATTAATTAACTTCCCAATAACTACTTTTACTTCTAGGAAAATTCAGCTGTTATATTTTTGAAAAAAAAAAAAAAAAACTGTAATTTAAGATCATCCAGAATTTTCCACTAATTGTCTCAGAAATCAACAAGAGAAACAACTGACTGTCCATAAACACTCCGAGATGTTCACCATCAGACATGGATCGAGGAAGACGTCGAGCACGTAATTTACGTCGAACTTGATGCTTACTACGCAGTGTAGTTCTTAAATAGTGAGAGGATGGTAAACGAATTGAACCTAACGATGCAATCGCATCATTCAGGTGAGGTATTTCGGACCATGTCTGTGAGCATATACTATATTCCATATCCTGAAATCACTAACAATTTTAGAGTGCAGCAATTTATTAGAAATACCACTCGCAAAATTTACATAAAGAAAGAAAAGGATTAAAAATTAAGCATAAAAAAAAGACACGAAATTACTTGCTTCTAAAAATTTAATCATTATTTTAAAGAAGAATAAAACTGGGAGTAGAAAAAACAAAAAAAGATAATCGAGAAAAAAAAAAAAAAAAAAAGGACAGAAAAGTTTCTAAATGAATTTTCATGATGAATAACATTGAAGCAAAGTTGAACGAAATAACGGGATAAAGATGGATAAGCGGATTTTGAATAAAGAGAGTTCAAGATCAGCAACCATGACGGATAAAAATTGCGAATGAGCGAAAAATACAAAATAAGATGAGGAAATAATCCAAATTCGTCAAAAATTAAAACAATAAAAAGGACATGCAAAATTTTAAACAAATTTTCATGATAACTGAAGAAGAGAGGTTTTTTTTTTTTCTCGTTTAGAAGTTACAATAAAACTCACCCTTCCTAATGGATCGTTGGAGATCTTCATCACGGATGGGAAACGATCAGATGTGCTAAGTCGTCCTTTGCGTCGTCTTTTCAAAGAAAATAATTTCACGTCCAAAACTGATGGCGGCGTAGCAGTTTTGGTTTCGATGATCGGATTCAGATCCGTTGGTAATTCATCGCTTCCTTCACTAGATGCATCGCAAGAATGCTGTAAATAAATAAATTATTTAATTTACTTCAAAAGATGAGAATTCTCATCGAGAAGACCCGCAATAATTAGGACAAGTTAAAGCAACCCAATGACATCTATATTCTTTTATCGAATCAATTCTAAAAAGCCAAATGATCGTTTCAGTTCGGTGTCGCATTTTCTGCTGATGACAAGACTACCAAATATGAGATTATTTTCAATATTATCATCAATATGATCACCATTACTATAAAAGCATTATTATTCATCATCAACTACTGGCTATCCAAAGGAGAAACGGCAATGAATTTTACAGTAAGAAAAAAAAAATGAAAAAAAAGTAAAAATAGAAAAAAATTAAATTTTAGAAAATAAATATTGAAATAGCAAACCTTATCATCATCATCAACATAGCCAAGAAGCCAATTACGCTTGAAAGATAATGGATAACAAGTTTTGCCATATTTAAATTCACGCCACTGAGTACCTTGTTTTTCGATTCTTCCCATTTTCGGATTACCATTTTCATCATCATTTAGCATCGACAGTATCTCCTGTAATTGCGTTTAGAATAAGTTGTAAGGATTGTTCCTCTTCATAAACTATGCTAGATCTATAAAAAATCATAAAATTTTTTTATAAAATTATATTTATAAGATGTATTATAAATAAACGTACCTTGATGTCATCATTAGAATCCATTTCAGGTTCCTCTTCCGCATTCACAATTAAGGAATCGGTGAGTACATGCATATCTGTTGGGCAACCTAAGCTTTCAGCAGGCCAATCTGACATTGATATCCGTGGAACTTCCGTATCTGTAGCCCCTTTAATATATATCACATCTTATATTCATCTTCTCACAGGTAAAATTTTAAAAACTATATCTTTCCAGTTTCTTCACGAAAGAGGTTACAGAAGAAAAAGCTTGGATTTTCTTGGAAAAAAAAATCTATCTTTTAGCAATTGTGAATAAATTTCTTGAAGTTAAGTATTTGAACGAAATTCACATTTTTGTACGAACAATTCATAACGTAGCTGTTTAATAATCAATTTAAATTCAACAGCTGGTAGAATGATAGCTGACTAATAGCCTGCAGATGTTATTATATCACAAACAATAACATACGTGAATGACTAAGAACTTTCAACTTTATAGGAAAAAATTTGATAGCACAGAATCTTGCATTAGATAATTTACCAGTTTCATCCAGTGGTACTGTTTTGTAGAAACTTTTCACTGGTGAATATTGAATTCGTTGTCGTCGTTGTTCATCCACATCCGTTGGGAAGAGCCATCTTAAAATAAATGTATTCTGTAATATTTCATTTATTTCCAATATTAAGTTACTAAATATTGAACGATTCAGTGAAGAAATTTTTCATCGATGAATAATGAAATGATTCGAACAAGAGGATTCTAATGCTCATATATAAAGTTTTTAGACGATAAAGAATATTTTAATTCACATAGCTCTCGAAGAGATTCGTTCGCTTCTTCATATTACCTATTTCTATGAAACTAAAAAATATAAACATGTCCACTATCTCGAAAATTATAGCAGTTGCAAAATTATAAAATGGATACTTCCAGAGCATAAGCATTTCCTACAGATGAGACTTCTGAATTGATGAGGATATGATGTTTTCAGTAATAAATAGATTAATCTAAAATCGTAAAGCAAGTGATAAAATCTTCCCATGGAAACTATTACGAAACAAACTGAAAGAAAATGAATAAAAATTTGACTGAAACAACTGAATCGACAAATAAATAAAAATTTGATTAAGACACAGTTGAATCAATAAGCTTACGTTAAATGAGAATTCACTTCTTGAAAATTCGTGTTATCACTCCACGAACTTTCAATATCGGAATGATGATGAATTTTGGTACAATTATTGGTTATCGTTGTTGTTGATGAAGATGTTGATTCATTTAACTTCATTTCATCGTCATTTTTCCATGAATGTTCTTCCCTAAATTTGAAAATCTTTCTATTTCCAATCAATATTATCAATTATTTGCTTATTTAATTTTTTTTCTATTTCATTCAATTCGACAAAATTTTATTCCTTTTACTACTAACTTCATAAATCTATTTATCTTTGCTTATATCATAATTCCATTCTATCCACTCAACAAATTTCATTTTTTCTTTTACGACTACTAATAATACGAATTCATTTAGTCAACTAATAAGAAATATTAATAACAATCAATCAATAAACTATAAATTTCATCCATTAATATAATATGTTAGAAATTTAATTGCTATAATGGAATTCAATTTTTTATTGAAATATTTTTTCATATTATATCAATTCCAAGAATATTTGTTTTTAATGAATAAAACAAACTCAGTTTGTGGCATCGTCTTGCAATCAATACTTTCGTATTCCTCTTCAGCGAATGGTATAATATCTTCGTTGATTTCTTGTTCTAATTCATCTGACGTCTCATTTCCTTTTAATTTTTTATCACTACTGTTAAGAAGACGTCGCCGTTTCACCTGTGGTTCCCGTAATTCAGGGTCACTTTCTGATTCGTCATCGCTCTATAAAATATAACAACACTGTTAATATTTTTTAAAAAAAAGAAAAGACTTCGTGTCATTTTATTTCATTCACTTCCAAATTTATCATTCATACTTTTTTAATCCTCAGTAATTTCTTTCATCATATTCCCTTACTCTTTGTATTTTATACTATAGGAATATTTTCGTTTAATATTTTCTTTAAAAAATCCATGAAAATATCGATCGAATCATAAATATTTCACATAAATATCTCAGAAATTACAACAAAATTAGTATATGATAACACAGACACTTGAAATATCGTAGACAGATGCCAGAATAAAAGCTTATCAGTAAATAGTTCGATTTATTAAAAGAAGAGATATTTTTACAACGAAATTACCGTAGGAAGATGTTTTTTTAAAAAAAAAAAAGTGCGATTACGCGAGTATATGGAATGTGATGCCAGAATTTGTTGTAGAGAAGTGTCAGGAAGAAATGTAATCGTGTGGTGATTTAAACTTGGTATTAGTCGTCTTACTACGATTTATTCCTATACTTTTGCTATTTCCAAAAGATTTTATAAACATCACATTTTATTTGCATAATAAATACATTCTCAATATTTCTTACCACAAATTATTTCATGTACAAATATTGACTATTTGCCACTTTCATCATCATCAACACAACACCAATTGTACTATTGTCATCATCGTTTACATACTATTATCACGAACATTATCACTTATTATTTGTCGCACAGCATTGAAATTTCAAAGATTATGCTTTAATCATTGGAGCAATTTTTATCATTAGTTTCCCTTTTTTTTTTTCTTATGTTATTATATTCAGAATTTTATCCAGTAACAAGATATAAACTAAGCAACCCTTCAAAGGGTGAATATGCAAAATGAATCCTTCCTCTGAATCACTCATTCTACAACTTCATCAAATCTTCCATCTGAATCATTCATTCTACGACTTCATCTCAATCGCTTACATTTCTTAGCTAATTAAAACATATCTCAATCATTACTGTTAAAAATTGAATTTTTAAACTAAAGTGATTCTAGAATTAATTATACGCAGCTTTCTGTTTCCTCCAATCATGTAATGATTGACCTCTTCCTTAGAGGATCACATCGACGCAATAAAAAATGCATTTCTTCTATTTATATAACAATTAACTTTTATCTTAAATGATCAAATCGACCGCAATATGAGATTCACATACAACAGCTGCTTAACATCTGTATCATAAAAAAATGAAATTTATACTCCATCTGAAAAAAAAAAATTGATTTTTCTTTTTGCAGAATTCCTACAGTAAGATAAATGTTTCGAATATAAATGTAACGTTATTCAATTGATAAACCCAATACTTTTTTTTGAATATAATAGTAACGGAAACATTATTCATCGATAAGATTAGTAATATCATATGATGATAACAGTGTATTTCTTTAGTATCTTTAGTATTATTTACTTGGCATATTTGTTGCAATCGTACTGTTTACTTCAATTATGTTCTGCTTTAAAAAATTTCAAGTAAAAAAGAAATGGCGGGTAGTTGGGATATTTTGAAAATCTGAACAAAAAAAAAAGCCGCCATCTTTCAATAAAATCTCAATTTTCTTCTCAGTGCATTTTTGGATGAAAACACTTAAGTCATTATGGCAGGAAGAAAATATAATTAAGGAGAATTGTAACAGTTTGTTTCATAATAGATGAATTTTTCGCTAAATTGCATTATGAGATTGATAATAAATCTAGTGCAAAATAAGACTGAAATTTTGAAATTAAAAAAAAAGAAAAAAAAAAAAAAAAGGTAAATAATGAATTAAATAATGAATCGTAAAGGACCTATGTATATCTATTGATCTTGTTACCGTCAAATGTCGCATAACGACAAAAAGTACCTTTTTCAAGGTAAGCAAAACAAATGAAAGCAAAAAGATGGTGAAAATAAACAGCTTATCGTGAAAATCGGAAGTGATAGATAAATTACTGAAAAATGATGGACTGGAAAATTATTTTTTTCAAAATAATCTAATAAATGACACCGTGAACAAATTAATTAAAAAAGTATCTTTTCCAAGGTAAGCTAATAAATGAGAACAAAAAGATGGTGAAGATAAACAGCTTGTAGTGAAAATCGGAAAGGTGATTTGATAAATTATTGAAAAATAATGAACAAATTGATTAGAAAATTACTTTTTCACGAGATTAATAAATGAGAGCAAAAAGATGGTGAAGGTAAATTTTGCTTATTGTGAAAATCGAAAAGGCTAGGTTATTGCACTGCGGTACATGTTGATAAAAGGTTATGCAGAATTGTGAATAGGATAATTACAAAGAATAGTATCAAATAGCACATCAATTAATTTATGATTAGTAGATGCATGTTTGTTGATGGACAGGTGTCCAAGAGAGGGAATGAATATACGGATAACAATTATCCGGACGAGAAATGAAACGCTTCAAAATTGAAAATTCAATAATTACGAAAGGCTTTTAAAAAGGAAAATTAAAGTTTTACCTCTACCCATTAATTAGTATCATATTCATTTCAGCAAAATATATTTTTGACGTAAACAAGCTGTATTATCTTTGCTAAATGCTTAACGTAAATAAGCTATATTACCTCAGACAAGTATATCATTTTCAACTTATTAAATTTTTCTGTCTTTTTTTTTCTTCAAACAGCTCGGCCAATAATAACTGATCTAAAAAACATTCATACACAGATTAATTTTAAATGAAAAAATGGGGATGAAGAATATTTTAAATCGACATCATAAAATATAATCATGTGATTGCAATAAATACAAACTAATATGATCATTAAAATGTAATTTCCAATGACCAATTGATAACAAATTTATTTCAGGGAAAATATATTTTCGATATAAGCAGGTTATATTACCTTTGACAAGCACATTTTCCATCTATTAAATTCATTTATTTTTTTCAAACAACTAAGCTAAGAATAATTGACCATAAAAAGATGAATTTTAAATGGAAAAATAAAGATGATTATTTTAGCTATCGATATCATAAGATATGATCATTAAGACTGCAATACAAATCTCCATGATCTTGAAACTAGTCTGATCCAATTGTATTTTTGAGAAGTGAAAAGGAGAACAGGAACATTATGGGTCGAATACATGTACATGATCATTTATCAACAAAATCCCAACGGAAATCACGACATTTGCGACAAAAATTCTTCAGTTAACGAACAACTAATTTCGAAAGGAAGAATAACTTTTATCAAAAGAAAGTTGTCGTTTTGTTCCTTCGCTAATTTTAAGACCAACAATCACTGTTTCACATAACAAAGAAAGTTTATTTATATTGATCGAAATTTTGATTTCTTTGCAAAACTAGTTTTGCAATATAAATGTTAATCGCCAACAACATGATGTTTGTTTGCTGATTCTCTTGACTTGTAAAACTGTTATTCACATCGATACTTTCACTAGTTACTATTATAACGAATTATTTTAATAATCTTTAATTGTAGAATAAAATAATGCCATTAAAATAATTCCTACGTTCACTTCTCTTTTTAGCCATATAACAACAGATTGTCAATATAATGGAATTAAAATCGATCGATTTTTTTATAAACTGCTCCACTGGGAGCCAAAAAAACTTTTTTCCTTCTTGAAATGTCATGAAACCTTATTGGAAAGTTTTCCTTCCTTATTGTTGTGTTTCCTAATATGCAAAAAAGAAAAAAAAAACATTTTGCTTTCTAACTTCATCAATCTATGCTTGAAAAAAAAAACAAACTTTTTTTCTTCACTTTAATTATTTGAAAGATAAAACGATCAAAAAATATTTTAACAATGCCTTCATTAATGTAGATGAGATAGCACTATATATTCCTAACTTTCAGCAATTTAAAAATTAAATTTTTTTCCACATTTTGGTTCTAATTTTGAAATTTAAAAGTCGAAACATAATTTTTAAATTAATTGGTATAGGAATATAATTATTTGAAAGACAAAACGATAGCCGCTAGCTCAATCTATATTTAATGAGGATTTTGCTGAAACACTTTTTGATTATTTTATCTTTCAAACAATTAGAAAACGAAATTTTTTTGATTTTATCTCGAAATTAAAATCAAAATCATTTAGAAATGACCTTTTTTTTTTTTTTTCTTCGATAAAAGCTATTTCTAAATAAACTATTCGTTACATCTTAAAATTGAAAAACCAGAATGCATATAAACGATATGTTTTTTCATTGATAAAAGTAAATGTTATCGCCGAAATAAACTACTTGTTAAAATAATTTACTATTAAAACGTTGCTTAACTGCTATCAAATAAACGGAAAAATAAGGAAGGAAGATATGGATAAGATGAAATGAAAAGAATGAATGTATGTCAGCAAAAGAAATTTAAATGTAAATATATATAGGGCAAATGACAAAAAGAAAAATGTTATCGATTTGCTTATTTATGCTTCCGTTTAATTTGAAAAAAAAAAAAAGAAGTTATTCAATCAATTATTGCTTCAAATAAGAAAAAAAAAAAACCTTCCAATTTTGTGTTTATTTAAATGCAAATAATATATTATTATTGAATGGAAACAGCTGCTTGTCATATATGACAACTGTCACTTTTCCTTTCAAATTATTCCTTTCAGTTTGTCAACCATGGAAAAAAAGAAGTTTAACAATTTGTTTAGCTTAAAAATCTAAAAAAATGGTCTAAAAGAGAAATATATCTGTATAATCAATGATACAGATACACAGTAAGGCAAAGGGGTTCTTTTTAAATAATAATAATAAAGAAAGTAAAGACTTCTGGCTAAAAGGATGATCAAGTTGAATGAAGACGAATGGTAAAGTTTTATGAATTCATGAATGAAATTTAGGAACAATTACTGAAGATGGATTCGCTCTTGGATTCGATTGTCATGATTAGGCCAAAATTGTCCTCAAACTAAATTCGTTTATAGTATATTATTTAATAAATAATAATAACAACAATAATAATAATAATAGACGAGATGAATACTTAGTATTTCATAGAGTAAGACATGAGGATATTACAAAAGAACGACGCATGATAAGTTGTACGAAAAAAGCAGACGAATTCTAGGAATCAAGAATTATCAGATTCCATACAATAGATAATTTAACCATAAATAGATTCCAGGAGTCGAAGATCAATCATCAAATTCCACACTACATAATCCTAGTTATGGACAGATTCCAAGAATAGGAGATCAATTATCACATTCTACAATATATAATCTTAATTGTAAGTTAATTAGTGACGCAAAGTTTCTCAAGTCGGCAAAAAAAAAGAGATTGAATGAATCAGGATTGAGATAATATTAAAATTTGATAAAATCCTGCGAATGACGGAGGAATATGAATGGAATGAAAAATATGAATTCGCGCGTTAGACAGTATTCTCGTCATATAATGACAAATGCAAGAGAGCAGACGGGTTAAAATGAGGAATGAATGAATTCGATCGATTTAGAAGTAATTCTCCGTAAAAATTAGGCCATTGTGCATTGAGCCGAATAATAATCAAAATAATATTAATTGGAATTTTGGTCCAAATAATTTTTCAGCACTGAAAATTCCTCACAAGCATTTTGAGCAGTACAAACTAATTCCAATTCAATATTAAATCGAAAATAAACATGAAGAATTAATATGTCCATGTTAATGAATAATTTAAAAGTTAAATTTTCATTTCTGTTTTAAAATCTAAGCAAAATTTTTAGTAAAAAAAAGGATGACAAAGAAATGTCAAATACATCTTAATCTTTTTGAGAGAATGAATCAAAATTTCTCGTAATTCTTTTGCTGCTCATTTTCCTTTCATTCTTTTTTTTTTTTTTAAGTCCAGATTCTTCTATTTGATGTTTCAGAACAAGAACAGAAATGAAAAATGAAAGGATAAAATAACAGTTGGAAAATATCTTAATCAAAAAAGTTTCTAAGTGAAAAGATGAGAATAAGTTGCTGAGGATGGGGATAGGTCAAATCAATGATAACTTTATGGAAACTGGGCTAAGAGATGGATACTGTTGGATGTATGAATTGGCAACTGAAAAAAATGGAAGATTTATTTCATATATTGTACGGCATAAGGGAATAAAACCGGATATGAATTCTTCTGCTCTTTTAAGTATTATTATTCATAAATAAATCTAGATATTTCGATAGAAATGAAGATATTTTAATTTTAATATGTTATAATAATGTGGAATAATTATTAGTAAAATTTAAAAAGAAATAGTGTATTTTGGAGAAATGCTGTATGTTATTTCTGATATTTTATCATTTAATCAGAATATTTTAGTTAATAGACTGCTAAATAAAGTTGATCATTTCCCAATTTTCTTGAATTTTTTAGATAATCAGCATTGCATGCACAATAAAACTGAGCAAAAATGTAATTCAAATAATCTGAAAAAATTAATTTGAAACAAGAGATTGTTTTAGGAATTTGAAAAATCTGCTATTTAAATAAATACTTCTACAGCATATGTTAACATTTTTCCTTCTTTAAGTTATCTGAATCCGCCAGTCTTTCTGAATAATCTCAATAATCTAAGTTTTTTGAAAGATTTAAAAAAATTTAAATTATTGACATTATTAAAATCTTGTCCAGAGAGTCTAAAAATGACTCAGATGGGATACAAAAAAAAAATCCATTTCTTAGAAGGATTAATCAAAAAATCAATTTGGACATCTAAGAAGTCAATTCATTCTGACTGTTTTTAAATAACTCAATTCTAGTGCATAATATTCAGCACTTAGTGATTTAAGCAGCCTAAAATCCAGTTGAAGAGTCAAGAAGCACTTCTGACTTCTTTTAGTAAATCAATTCCATCTTGAAGTATTATTGTCGATAAGATAATTTGACAGGATTTAAATAAAACATACAGGATAAAGATGATCCAAATGACGTTCAACTCGACATTGTACTGATAAGGACCGAATCCACAAATGGTACCAGCGTTTTGTCAATGTTTTCAAATGTCGTTGTCGTCGTTGAATCCAACGATCGGCTCCTCTTTCGTTTATCTCCAAATTCCTAACAATAAAATATTTTCTATTTGCAAAGTAATTATTCAAAGAAATGATTTTTTTATGAATTGAAATTTTTTTAATCACTTCGTTATTATTATGCTTTTCTAAAAACTTCGATTTTTCATTATCATCATGTGATAATTCTTGATACATGCGAAGACTAAGGCAAAATATAATTATATAATTGGCCTGTTTCTTGACTAAATTTGGGCGAAAATTGTTTAAAATTTGGTAAAGAAAAAAAGATATCTTGAATTAAGTTAAAAATTCTTTAAAATTTAATTTGGAAGAAAAATAATTACCTGGTAATAGTTCGTTGAACGTTGTTTACTAAAGTATGCCCTTCAGTTTCGATTTGTAACTGGAGAATCTGAAAAAAAAGTAAGAAAAAAATGCATATAATCGAACTATTTGCTATTCACTTTTCAATGAAGAAATGATAAAATAATTATTTAGCAAGTGGGAAGGTCTAAATTCGAAATCATTATGAATAATCCAATCTCACAATATCTAATCAAATATGCATGACATATATTTCTATTTCCTAATCATTACATAATATTAATTAAAACTTTTAGCAAAGTTTTCATTTCTACTCGTTATTTTATTACGTTTGAAAAGAAATTATAATATAGGATGGAAGAAAATAAGTGAGTTTGACTGTATTAAATTTGAATAATGAAACTGACTATATTAAACTTGAATAGTTAAATAAGTTGTAACATTCTTATTACTTAATGAAAGTTAATAGAATCTTGAATCTTCATTATTAAAACATAAATGATAAATGATTGCCTATACTGATAATGCAAATGATATGATTGTAAGATAAATTCATTTAGAAAACAATCATAAATCATTAAATGATTATGATAGGATAGCTGATATCAAAAGGGATGGGAATATTTTAAGCAAAAGGTTATCAATGGATACGGAATAATCGAGATTAACTATATTTTATGGGTAATACAGCAAGGTCACCAACCGCATTAATAATATTTTGTCACGCTATCTAACATCGTATATATGTTTAATGTTCGAGTGATTTTATAAAGAAATATATTCTTTTCAAAGAATAATTTCAAAATGAAGAGAACAGATAGGAAAAAAAGGGAAAAGAGGAAATCACTTTAATTGACTTTATAATTATTTCAATTAATTTTATAACAATCATGAATCATTTAGTACTGCTATACCAAATGATCTCGATTTGCAAGAAAAATATGCAAACGAAGGAATGAAATAACAATATTTTTTGGATTTTATGTTTCAAGAATCAACTTTATCATTTCTTCAAGGTATTTATCTATAAGTCCGAACAAGAATTAATAAGTTCATTTTTGAAAATTAATTACTACATAAAACTGACTAATTCTGTACATATTTCCTAAATTATCATATCCATCGAAGTATTTTCGAAAAAAAAAAAAAAAAAACTACTTTTTTAAATTCAAGGTAGGAAAATTATATTAACAGCAATAATGATCAGTCATTCGTTTGAAATGTTAATTTATCAAGCTGTTAACCGATCGATTGTTTAATCTAATCTAATCTAACTGAGCAATCAATATCCGATATAATTAGCTAAACAATTAAATTGTTTTGCAGATCTCTTGAATTAAATAGTATGCCACTGTTCCCAGTATTCTAGAGAATTGCATGCAATCATAAATAATTGATACAGTGGTACTAAAATTCCCTCTATTATATATCCATCATACTAAAATTACACGTTTACATAATATTGTATTATAATAAACACAATTATTACCTAATAGCCATGTATTTCAAAAAAACAAAAAAGCAAAAAAACAAAAAAAACAAAAACAAAATTTGAAATCATAATTAATTACTTGAACCAGTTTTATTTCAATCATCTAATATATGACAATATTTTCTTTTTTTAATCTACTTGAAATT
Source organism: Onchocerca volvulus (assembly GCA_000499405.2). Lineage (NCBI taxonomy): Eukaryota > Metazoa > Nematoda > Chromadorea > Rhabditida > Onchocercidae > Onchocerca > Onchocerca volvulus. The sequence continues at coordinate 16,969,531 of HG738138.1, read as the reverse complement.
TCTAAATTATTATACATATATTTCTATCATATAATTCCGAAAAAATTCAAAATTAGTTAAATTATTATTACTATTTCCACTATCACTTTTTAATTATTTTGTATATATTCCTGCCATAAATTCAGAAATGAATTAAATATTAGTAAAATTATTATTCCTATTATCATTGTCATTTTTCACTAATAGTAAAATATTAATATGCATGAAAAAGGTAAACATAGATAGATGAATAAATGATTTATATGTACAGAAATGAATAGCTATTAAGTACAATCATTTCCTACCAAACATTAATAACAACAACAACAACAAGGGATAAATAAATAAATATGATTACGGATTAGAGGAAAGGTGAGGTGATTGAACGAGAACGGATGATAAGAGGGTATCATCGATGTGAGTGGAAGAGAGAATTATATTTTGTAAATAATACCATGAATTATGGCAAGATGGTGACATACACTATTGACAAAAGTAACATTGTATCAATCGTCATATTTGTGCATACATTCCCAAGGCTAAATATATGCATTTTATACATTATATATAACCATTAAATTATTATTGAAAAGGAAAAAAAAAAAGAAAAGATAAGTAATACGAATTTGTAATAAAAAATTATTCAATGAAAAATAATAAATTTATTCAAAAAAAAAAAAAGATATATATAAATATTTTAATTTCACTTTTTTTTTGATTGCAAAAATTTTTTTGCAGGACAAAAATTTGATTCATTTTATCATCATCAATTTCACAATATTATCGAAATTGAAATAGGAAAAAACTCCGTTTTTTGAGAATATTTAAAAGATAAATTCGAATAATTTAAAATTATAATTATGATTATTTTTGATCGAAAAAGATTCTAAGAAAATATAAGCAATTCAGACACATGTTCTTTTGGTAATAAAATTATTCAAATTTATATCGCACAGTAAAATTTACGCTACAAATTATTAAATAACAAAACATTTTTCATAGAAAAGAAACAGCAACGAAACATTAAATCATTAATTCCCTACAGTAGGAAATTTATTGGGAAAGTTAGATGTAAATTTGCGTATCCAATAGGCAACAAGAAAATTGTTTAATTAGAAAAAAGATATGATCAATAAGCTTAAAACTTTTTCAAACTATGACTTTAATATGATTTCAAACTTACTTGCTGGCCATTCCTTTTCTTCATGACATTTATGCTAATTTTTTCCTATCTCAAATAAACTCATACTGTGATTCATATACTCACATTTAAATGATTTGTATGTCAAAATCGGTAATTTATTTTTCATTTGAATACTCGAAATCAAAAAACAAAAAATAAAATAAAAGAATTTTATAAAAAAGGATAAACTTTTCTAAAACAAAATTTCCGGGTAATTCTGGAAGAGGAAAAAAGAGAATTTCAAACAATATTTGCAATTTTATATTAAACATTAAATTTTTGCTCAATATTATTTCACATCTATTAATTGCTAAATTTGAACTAACAAAAGTTATTTTTTGTGATACACCTATAATTCAAGTCAATACATGTGTTTTCTTTTATTTTTTTAGTTCATATTGCATGTTTATCCATCTGTTTATAGTTCCAATTGCAAAATAAATTAATGTGAAAATAACGAACTTTATTTCATGTTTATCAAATGAAAAAAAGATCGAAAATGAAAAAAAAAAAAAAAAAAAAAAAAAAAAAAAAAAAAAAACGGAAAAACCTGTTGGTCGGCAGCCAAGCGATCCAATTCTTTGCGGACAAGTGTAACCTTCGTAAATTTCGCTTCCATTATGGAAAGTTTCTCGCTCATTGCTTGTAGCCATTTTCGAAGCTCTGATATTGCCGTTGGTTCACATTCTTCTGAAATGATGAATAAAATTAATAAAAATGTTTGGAAAACATGAACTTCATGCTTAATCGATCTGTCCTTCAATTAAGCTTATCCTTATATTCCGCTTTTTCTCGGTATTCCGGGGTCAAGATTCTGATTTCTTATCGAACATCATAAAGACTGATTCTATACTGTATCTGACTTTTATTAGTGAATTATTGCACTTCTAAATTACCGGTGCATGTAGAGGATAGCTTTTTCCATTCATCAAAAAAAAGGATGACATTCCGGAGAGAATTTGAATTATAGATTAATCTACCTTTAGCAATATTTTCAGCATTTACTACGGAAGATCGTCGATTCAATTTCAGATGTTCCATAGCACGGTTGATCGTACTTAATCTAAAATATATTTTTTTGATTTCAAAAATGAAATTATGTTTCAAAATCTGACAACTAAAATTAAATGCTAATTCAAAAAATTAAATTGTTCCATTTGAAAAACTATCTAACATCACAAGAATGTACAAGAATTTTTAAGAGTAAATTGAGACACGGATCTTTATATTTATCACAGATGAGAGACCAATATACATAAATTCAGAAAAAAATCATTTATTACTTAACTTCATTAATATAATCAACATTTTGGAAAAAACTAAGTACTTATTTAAATATTTTCAAAATTGGATTTTGCGGAAATAAAAATAAAGCCTTGCGTAGTTCACAAAATATTTACATAGAAACATAAAGATAGCTTTATTATTTGTCATGAGTTGCCAGGAATTTTCAACACCAGTATAATTTATGAGCCTCAAGAGCTAAACCTCGACTATATTTCAGTGATTCAAATTACAACTGATGAATATTGTTTAAAAATATTAAAGTGAAAAAAAAAAGAAATGTAAAGTTAAGTACTTATTTAATCGAACAAGCACCTTTTTCTTTTGTAAGATCAAGTACTCACTTAATTGAATAAGCAAAGTACTAGTTAATATCACTATCATTTGACACCAAAATATCAATATAATCCGCAAAAGTATTCACCAGAGTACCATTAAATAGGTAAATTATTCAAATCCAAGCAATTATTTAAAACAAACAGAAGAAATTATAATAGTCATAAGTTCCGGAATGGCGGAAAATGAAATTGCAAATTTTTGGATATACGAGTTATGTAAAATAAAGCAATGCGGAAGATTTTGGATTGTAGAGATGCAGACTACGGATTGCGGAACAATCAAAAGCGGAATTGATAGACAAAGCCGCAAGCTTGTTTTAACTTACGAAAGTCACTGATCAAATATCAAGTTATTGAATCGTTGATATAACCAGAAATATTGAAATCGTCCTATCGTTTTATAATTCTAATATGTCAAATTGAAACAATCCGCACATGATTATCAATGAAATAAACTTTAGCACTCAAATTATCTACATAAAATTAATCAAAACAACAAAATAATGTAGCTTTTGCAAAGTTAAAAACCATAAAATAAATCAATTCTCTAAACCATTTACCCAATGATACATATATAACACATAACAGATATTTAGTTTAAAATATTTCAGAAAGTTTCTACATTAGATTTAAAATCCGAAGGGAAATGCTTTTGTTAGGAATCTTAAGTCCAAAAATTTAAAATATTAGAGATAATATCAAATTTAGTTTGAGTTTTCCGGAATTTTAAAGACTATCCTACTTAAATTTTTTACTTATTTTCAGGATAAATAGACCACGTAATCATTCTCCATCTAATTTAGGTGTAAATTTCCTAATTACCTTCTGGTTTTCCCGAACATTTATTTTTGATAAATTGTAGAGTAACGAATGGATTCGATTTTTTCCGGAGAATATTAGCAAATCTTATTCTCATAAAATCCATTCAGTCAACAGATCTGTTTGATAAAAAACGCTCTACAAATAGAAATTTCGACATCAGCAAGCAAGAAATTTTATTTCCCTGAGATAAATAAAATGGGCTATTCTTTCTATCGATTAATCCATTTCCAAGTTCTGACAAATAATGCATAAACTTGGAAGCTTTTAAGTACGGTATTTAAATATAATAAACTTTTAGCTTCTGATTAATGGTACTTCATACAATTATGATAATTATATGAAACGTCACGTTACACATCATTAACTTAAAACTACAAGTTAAAATTCCTGTGTTTTGATTTCTAATATTTTTTACGTGAATGATGAATAAAACATTTTTTACAGAATCATTATAAGCATTATTCCTTCGATTTTCCTCTTCTCTAAAATCTAAAATCTTAAACCATTATTCTCGCATTTTTATATTTTGAGAGAGAGTAAAAGGATAACGCAGAATAAATATTATGGTATTTCTCTTCTTTGCATATAACTCATACTGCCGATTTTGGATAAATAACTCAACTATGAACTTAAAATCGGATAATGAGTTAAAATTTTGGAACTAAAAAGAAACGCATAAAGTTGTCGATTAACCTTTGGCACATTGATTTCCTCCAATAGAGATTGCTGAATGGAAAATATGAAAAACAGTTTTAATGAAACATCCATCAGAAAATTTCTCAAATTTACTAATCGAATAATCATTGAAATGGAAATTTCAATGATTATTACGACTAAAAATTTTGAACCTTAATAAATTTTCTTCAAAAATTTCAAGAAAAAAAAGAATTCAATTTTACTTACTTCGAAGTGATCAAATTTGACAATTGCGGAAGGGCATCCGATAGTTTGGTACCCTGTTCGATAATTTCCATTCGGCGACGCAAAATATCACTTTCGTTAATTACCTGCAAAAGTGCAAAAAATTTATTCTCTTAGTTGCATTTTTCATCAAAATGAAAATTTCAATCACACAAAATGAAATTGCTTTTGGATACATGTGTATATTGCAATAACTATTAATGAAATATTTTAACGATAATAAATTGATTTATTATCCAACGATAATTGTTAGAATATTAATAAATAGTTTAACTTTCAATTTCATAAACTGGAAATACGTAGAAAAAAGAAAAAAAAAAAAACGATGAAATGAAATAAATAAATTTCAATAATTTCGAGATGGAATTCAAACTATTAATTTCAACAAATTAACTGAATGATTGGTACAGACTAATTGCACTAAATTAGCTAAAGTGATAGGGTCGGATTTTAAATGAAATTCAAGATATATGATATCCTAGGATGGAAACAAATATGATAATCAGGAGAAAGAAAAAGAATACTACGGATGAATGCAGAATCGAATCAAAAGTATTGATAATTTGAGCAATGATTTAATTAAACTATAAATTTATATTCTACTACCATTAAATAAATGAATAAATAAGTAAATAAAGGAATAAAAAATAAAAAAATAAACAAGTAAATAAATAAATATAATGAAATTTAATACCATTGAATCAATTTCAAGTCGAAGGCACTAATGCAAAATTTAACTGTAATCGGCAAGTAAAGTCTTAAATTCTTAATCGAAATTCCGGAATTTAACAGGAAATAGGAATGGTGAAGTATTCAATTCCAACGACACATACATCTGTCAATTCAAAAGTGCTCTTTCATTATCAATTTATTCACTAAAAAGTAAATATGTTTATGTGATCTAAAACAAAATAATAGTGTAATACATACAGTGCTTTAACAAAAAGATATTATTACAATTTAGAAAAATGAAAAGGATAAAACAAACTATTCAATTTGCTATTTCCAAAAACATGCGATTTCAATTTATGCAATAAACAGTTAATAATATAAAGGATGAAAAAGAAATGAAAACGAAGAAAAAATTATTTCTAAAATGATGGAAAGGAAGAGTTTCAAGTGTTTTGAAATTTTTTTATCCTTGAATAGCAAAAAAAAAATCTCATAAATAACTCGCCCATATTTAATAAGAATTTCTTCATATTTCTTAACTGTTCTAAAATATATTTCTTTTCTCAATTATTCTAAAAAAAATATAAAATAAATACTTGGCTTTTTTCAAAGAAAAAATTTTAAATACTTGGTAAATGCTTAATCATTCATTAAGTATATCAATAATTTAAGACCCGATTTAAAATTAAGCACTATGTTGAGCAGAATCCCGAGATATTCTGAATCGAACAACTGCTACTAATAACTTCGAGATTATTTTAATATTGTTAGCATATAGTGTAATCTCGGGACTGTTCTGATGCCTTAGAAAAGAATAAATTTTTTCACTATTGTCCTCTTAAATATGATCAAATATTTGATGGTGAAGAGAAGAAGCTATTATTCTAAAATTGGATAATTTACAGGAACCAAATGACCTAAGGATAAAATTATGTTTTCAGAATTCTCTCTGATTTTTTAATTTGACCAAATACCGAAGTAGGATATCGTTAATGACTTTAATTTCAGGTCATTTAAATTAAATATATGCAACAAAGAAATAGATAACAGAAAACAAAACTTGTTCTAGGTAACCAAAAACTGTTCAAGTAATCTACTACTCAATTAATTAATTCACAGAATGAACTGATAAAACAAATTACTGCAGATATTCTAGGTTATTCAAATGATTCAATATAAATGATCTAGGTAAATTCAGCAACAAACTACTTTTGAATCTGGTTAATGGAGAATCAAAATATGTAAATTATTTCTTGATTGAACATCATAAATAAAAGTCATAAAAGGTAGTTCACACTTGGCAAACACTTCAGGTAAATACCTCACTTCCGGGACAGAAGAATGAATGATTTGCAGAAAGAATAAAGACAAATTGTCGAACAATAAAAAGTATGACTTTATTTGCTTTGCTTTATGAATTTTAGTTGTACTTATAAAGAAGTAATTCCGCCATTTAGGAGAATGGATACATTTGATAATTTATTCTGTGATTTTGTCGCCTGTTTATCGAAGGATTTATGATCGATCGACGGGTAACTTATTTCACGCATTCAGCCATTTCTCAGTCTTTTCAACAGTTTTAGCAATTAAAATCAGGATTTACTTAAAGACGACATGGTCAAGTGCCGAAATTATTTGGAGATGTTAAAATATAATAAAATTAGTTGTAAGTTATACATCTATTATACCCACTTAATCAACCAGTTGAGAAATGAAATATGCATTTGATTATTTTGATTGTATTTCTAAAAAAACCTATCAATTAAATGATTGGAATTTCGAGTAAAAAAAAAAAAAAAAAAGAAAAAGAAAAAGAAAAAGGAAAAAACATTTCTACCAATTGAAGAAGCATCAATTATTACTCAATTATCGAAATCAAACAGTTGAAATAAAATTTAAAAAATTGTGCGAATTTTGTCTTCAAATTTAAAAGAATTAAAAAGAGTTGGAAACATATTTTGCAAGGGAAGGATGCAGTAAAAAGGATGTTTAAAGTTAAAATTCAGTTCTGCGAACTGACAAACATTTATCATTTTAAATGTAAAATAATGAATTAGATCCTGTTCATTAAAATTTAAATTGAAAAGTTATCACTAAAACAACGAACAAACGGATCATTATAACAACATCAAAGCAAACTTCTATCCATAATAATGGCAATGATAAATGGGGCTATTTACAAGAAAGATGAAATATTAAACAAAATTAAGTCTAATAAACACAGCTGAACAAACAAGAAAATAGGAAGAATTAAAATAAGCAACCGATAACTAACTGATAACATTAGAAGCCACGAATTACGAAACCAATAAATTGATTCGTTTTACTTCTATGGAACAGCATAATTTGATTGAAAGGTGAGATTTTTTCAATTTTTTATTTTATATCACATTTAATTAAAATTGTTAGGAGCGTAACTTGGTACCATAAAATTCATTTTTTATATTTAATAAAACAAAAATTTGTAATTAAGTAATTAAAAATCATGCAAGGAATAAATTAGTATTCCTTTTTTTCCTTCTCTCAACTGAATCTTATGCGTTGCACCTGTTTTGACAAGGTCATTTAACTCATTTAATTTTATCAAAAACAAGGATGACAAATCTTTGTCTTTTAGATAAGAATTTTGTAAAACAATTTTCCTTAACTGAGAAGAACAAGTTTCTCATACAGTTTGAAGAAATTTAAAAAAATGAAAAAAGAAAATTTAAAAATGAAATGAAAAATTAACTAACCGTTTGATGATCGATGGCATTCAGGATATCATTGTATAATGTACTACATGCTTCACAGAATAATTCTTGTAATAAAATATTGTTATCAATATTGATGATATTAGTTGTTGTTACGGTAGCAGCAGTGTCGATTACAATATCCTGTAAATTTGTTCCAGATGACTAACATTTTCCTGGCAATGAAATTCATATCTTATTGTTTCACATTTTATAAACAACATCTCAAATATATTTTACCATAGTAAAAGAGAAACACAGTATGAATGATATTTCTTAAGGCCTATTTGATTAAATTATAACTGACTGAATTTGTTTATGAATAAATAATCCATTACAACAAAACTATTATTATTTAAATTGTGAATAAATGTTAAACTCTCTATTGTTTATTCTTTGTCCCTCACCTTTCCTATTTGAATATAATTATAAATTTCTTTTACTTAGTTAATAAAATTTTAGTCAGCTATGAGAAGGGAAAAAAAGAAAAAAAGAGAAAGAAAAGAAATCGAAATTTAAAAAGGCATTCAATACAGACATAAGATAATGACTGAAAAAATCCAACTACTTTTCGTTAAATAATTGAAAGAAACAGATATTGTTAAATTTTTGGGTACAAAAAAGTATTAAAAAGATTGAAATGATTTTGAATATTCGATGTAAACAAAAAAGTTATGAATATTTTTTACCGGAAAATAAAGTTATAAAAATACTTGAGTGAATTAATTTTATTTAGTTCGATTTATTTCATTGTTCTTTATTTGGTCAGTACTTCAACTTTTGAAATTTTACAAAATTTCCTATCGACACTATTCTCTGTTCCTATAAAATTGATTACAAAAAACGATTCTATTGAAACAAAAAAAAATTCTTTTCAAAATATTTGAAGCAAAAGAACTTGCTGAATTATCGCAACTAACATTGAAATTTTTTTCATTTGATGATAAAAACAAACGTTAGTAATTTATAATATAAATTAGAATCAAAATACCACATTTATTAGAAACATTATAGTAAGATCAACCATAAAAGATAAGAATAAGAATATAAAATAGAAGCTAACTGCAATAATCGAAGAGAAAGATCTGAATATTTGAATAAAAGAAAGATCAAACTGATTAACCAAACTCTTAAGAAATAATGGAGACACATCTACTGAGCATTCAAATCTGTTTGATTACATTTTGAAAATAAATAAATTGAAATCGAAAGGAAATTGAGAACAGCTGGCTAGGTCAATTTTATCACTGACATAAACAGAAAGAATTTGCAATAAAATGGAAAAATATTACTTTACAGATTACAGCTGACAAATGATTTCTAATTACCTCATTAACTGGTATAAGCTTATGTGAAAAAGGTCAGTGAAATCTATAAATGAATTTATAAAGGTCAAATTCGGATTTCTATATTAAAATCATTCGTAATAAAAACTAGTTAATTCTTAATCCAATCATAGGCATTTTGTTAACAATAATATGAATATTTGATATTCATTCTCGGTTTTCAGTAATATTTACTAGCTAAGTAATTCCCTTAATTCTCGTAATAAAATTTTCGTTGAACTTCTTCGAAATAGTCAAATATTTAATAATCAAATATCTGTATGCAAATATAACAATTAGTATTCTAAATTTTATTAGAGGAAAGAAGGTTGCAATTACAATATATTGCATTTTATGCTGTAGAGAAAGGAAAAAAAAACTAGTCTTGACATGATTTCTCATAATTTAATAGCGATAATTAATTAATATGTGTGAAAGTTTTTATGTGGGAAAACTGATTATAAAATAAAAATTTCATGCATGTATGAAATAAATTACTACATAAATAGCACATCATGTATTATATATAGTAAGATATAATCTAAAAAATATTTGATAAAATTAGAAAAAAATCTTCGTTTTAAATTCGTGGGCTATTTGCAAAGTTTCTCTAAAATATATTTTTTGCAATTTCTGACTTTCATCCTATTTCTATATTTTGATTAATGGAAGAACAGGTTTTAATTTTTTTTTTTTTTAAATAATATTCTCGAAAAATTCTGATACTTTTATTATTGTAGTTTTTAATCCACTAAATAATGAATAGATGATGAAATTCACATTGAAAATTAATTAATTACTAATCAGCAAGCATTTTCATATTTCTTCACGCTAAAATTAAGATGAAAAATGATGTATTTATTAATCTAGTAATCTAGTTGTTAATTTCAAACGTTATTGAAATATAGCTATTGATAGGGATAAAAATGTGGGATGAAACTGGTTGAACAAAATAAAAAGGAAAGAGAAGAATCATACTGAAAATATCTGCCACAAAAAGATGAAACTAGTTTTCTCGATTACTGAAAAAATAAACCAAACTTATTCACTACGATTATTGGGCAATAAATTTTTAATTAAATACCATCTCTTTCAAAAGTGAGAATAAACAATAATTTCAATAGATCTTTCCTTAAACCATCCTAGCAGTACTGGATTATCCCGGACAATTTCAGCAATGATGATAGTCATAAGTTTTCATAGCAATGGCGAGTTCTTGCTTAAGAATCTATTGCAGCATTTTTGAAATTGTGAGTCATATGTAAAAATACATTTTCAGAATTGTATAATTAATCTGTCAATTTAAATGTGATAATTTTTTTTGCAGTCTATCATTCCATGCAAAATTATCAATGTGAATAAGTGATATCAGAATTTTTTGAAAGATTACTTTATATCAATCCTGCGAATTTCCAGATCCCGAGTATTAGCTATTAATAATTTCAACTTTACAAAAATCTATGAATCGCTTATCAGTTGTGAACGCGCTATATGATCCAAAACTGCAATATCGTTTATTACTAATTATAATTATTGCATACTGAAAGTTTTACAGAAGGAAATCTATCGGTATCAGTTAACGGACGATTTATTGTCAATCGTCGACAATTTATCCTCAAACAATGAAAATAATTTGACGGAATTAATGATAACTTAAAATGACATTGCAGAAACTGAAATTTTAGAAGAAAAAAAAGGTCCACTTCTTTTTTTCAAAAATTAAAAAAAAAAATTCGAAAATTTTAAAGGTATCAGCAAAAAGCAAAATTCCTTCTTCATCTAATGATAATAAATCACTGTTAACAACGTAGCACATTATTGCTGAATTGCTCGATCGTACCGCCTTAAAAAATTGGAAGTTTCGAAAATCACTTTTATAAAATAAAAAAAAAAATTTTATTTTTCTTGACGACTTAACCAATTTTATCTTACCACTTCATTGAGCTAATAACAACTAAGTTTATATCTGTACAATTATTTTTGTACCCGTGAAATTTATTGTATTAGAAATATTATTTACAATGTGATCTAATATATATCGTACTTCATGAACCTAAATACGGATATAACATGTACCGTATTGATAAATTACGATTTGTCTCCGATAATAAGCATCAAATTGGTATGGTGCAAAACTATTGTCCTTTAACATCTCAAAAGAATATTGATGTTCAACAATAAGTCAACTATGTATACGATACATTACTGATAAATGGATTAATCGCATTAGGTATACCCAGATAAATGAATTAACCGAAAACGATACCTACAGAATATACAGTATACTAATGATGAGTGGGCTAACCGACACGTACGCATGAACAGATCAATCATTTGCGATATACTATGGATAAATAGGTAACCAAATACGGTACGCTACAAACAAGTAGGTCGGCCATATACGGTACACTGCGGATAAATGGGTCAACAGAATACGGTGCGGTACGAAAACGGATAAGAGCAGGCTTATAATTTTTTTATTTTTCGGGGAAGGACTGAATAAGAGTAAATTTCTCAATAACCAGTATCATAATGTTCCTTTGCACAAATAGGATTTAAAAAGACGAAGGTGAAGTTTTGGCGGGAAAAACGTTCAGCGTGTAAATTTAAAACCTTAAATTTGTCACAAGTTATAAAATATTTTTATATAGAAAATATGAAGACAATTTCAGAAAGAAAAGTAAGCGTATTTTAAAAAAAAAAAAAAAAAAAAAGTGTTTTTTCCAAAAATTATACACTTCATCAAATTTTGTTAAAGAAAGAAAAAAAGAAAGGAACTTGACCAATTTACTATACAAAATTTTATACAAGAATTTTTAGAAAATCATTTTAAAAATTTGAGTTTTTTTTTTCTATCAGTTAAGAAATTTAGCTAGCAGAAAAAAAAGTTTTTTTCAAAACTTCGGTTTCCTTCATTTCACTTTCATTCTGAAGAAGGGAAGAAATTGTTTCAAACGGGAAAAAAAAAGAAATACATCGATATGTTACTGCTGATAAGAGCCAACAATCAGTCAGTTAAGTGAATCTTTCAAGGTCAAATGAAAGTTTCCAGAAAAAAAGAAAACGAAAAAACAAAAATCCCATCCAATTTAATTCTTCATAAAAAAGAGAGGGTATACTGCATTTTTTGAGATTACAAGTTGAAATCATAACAAAATAAATATGTATAATTGATCATTGCATTTTTAAAACATCTGCGGTAATTTGATATTTGCGAATATTTTGTCATTAATTACATGTATGTAATGGAAATACTCATTAATTATATATAAAGAATATCTGTTATTAATTACATGGATTATTTATTACAATAATGATGATTTTATTATTTTAGCTAAAGAAAAGTGAATATGATACCATATAAATGAATATTTAAAAGATATCATGTTGTTATATTCTTATCATTTCGTGATCTGTTAAAGGAAAATTTCAAACTAGTATTTGGCGTAAATTACTCACAGGTTTACACATCATATACAGTTTACACATTCAATTATTTTACAGATATTACATCATTGGATTCTCCTTGTTTGTTTTTTTATAAGTATCCATGAATACGTGGTTCTTTCTCCTTTAGAATTCTGAATTTCAATTATAAAACTTGTTATAACCCCTAATTTTCTCCTCTTATACATTTACAAAAAGAAAAACACTACGCAAAATTGAGTAGTTATTATGTGATATATTTCCCTTTACAGTATAATAATCATAAAATATGAATCATGAAAGTAAGATAATTATTCAGAAAGAAGTGAAACTTATATTTATGATGATGAGACTTTAGAAAAAACTCAAATTATGAAATCACATCAATTAAATCAAACGTATTCCTCCTTGTATGAATTTCAAAATGACCAATCCATATTAAATTTCGATTTCAAATATATAGTGGGCGATAAAAATAACTGAGATGCATTTCTTGCAGCGTTATTGTCATTATCATTATCACCATTAGTGCAACTAACATTACTATAAGTCACTGCTCAATAATTATAATTATCACGAATGCATTGCTATGCTATTGCATTTAACAGTAAAATGAAATTTTAGAGTTTTAGAGTGGTACAGCATATCTCGAAAGCTATAATTGTGACAACGAGAATTCCAATGATAGATCATTTGGGTCACGTAATATCGGTACAAAATTCTAAAAATCGGCCAATGCTAATCGCTTAGACCATTGTGTAGCACGATGGCAGATCTTGAGAATTACTGGTAAAATCTATTATATAAAAACGCTAATTATTTCATTAACTTCTATTTTTAAATTAATATAATCGATAATATGTCATCTGCCAATATGAATGATAGTATATTATTGTACGATTCAAATTGGAAATATTCTTCAAAAAGGAAATTAAAACGAGAAAATTCGACTTACCGTACCAATGTTACTTTCCAGATTTGTTGGGTATGATAATAGAATATCACGATATTCACAAACATCCATTCTTTTCGATTTCTTTGTTAATTATTCGTTACTTTGTATAAATTAATTCCGAAATACGGTAATGCTCAAAATGGAGGCTTTTTAAGTCGTCTCTCTAAATGTGTGATAGAGACTAGTAAAAAGCACAGCTACCGAATGTTTAAACAAATAGGAAGTTTTATTCGGCTTTTCTTGATTTTAGTCAGAAAATTTCTTGGAATTTTTCCGGATGAAACCATCCTCTTTGTATGGTACTGTCATCTGAATGTGCTAGACAATGCAGAAGATTTAAATCCGATTAATCAAATACTTCTCGAATATCATCACCGTACTTTAGTGTAAATAACACGCCCGTCTAAGGTGCTCCAACAGATTCTGCAATTAAATATAAAATTAATTGAATTATTTATGGATAGATATGTTCACGGCAGCGGCAATAGTATTAGTATAAAAATTATCAATAAACTTTGAAATCGAAATCTTTCATTTCCCTTTTCAAATACAAATATTTCCAACGTTCTGATTTGATATCAGTTTAAACTTACCACAAAATTTCTTCATGCTAATACCCATGATTAGATTTAATCTGGAAAACTTCGATTTCCTTTCGAAATCACCAAATTAACAAGTTTTCCGAAATTTAACAAAATCATTTTAACTACGCAAAAATCTGATCATGAAGCGTATAAATTCAATGAAAGTTTTAGAAAGAACTAATCTAAGGCAAATTGAATAGAAGAAAAGCAAGAATAAAGGTCAACATAGGGTCACATAACCTCATGGTGACCAAATGTTATTGGTAAAATGAAAATACTTCCTTTCCGCAAGATTGATTACCTATCAACTCGGATAGATTGTACTACCATCTACGGTAGAATCTGTGTAATACTAGCCAATATACACCCATCATTACTTATCATCCTTTGTTCGATGTTCCCTTCTTTGTTACCATTTTTGATAGTAAACAAAGCATACGGGGAGTATCTATTACCGGCATCAACGGTGTGAAAATTTCATTTTAAATAGTACCAGTGGTACTATGATTTCTCAATAAATGGTACCAATGGTGCAGGAATTTTTCACAAATGGCACTAAGGATGTAAAATCCTACTATAAATGATATCAATTTTACCATAAATGTACTCATGATTTAAAGGTTTTATTGTAAATAGTACCAGAGATATAAGGTTTCGTCATAATTTTTTTTCTTATTTATGGTAAGATTTCACTATAAATAGTACCACGGTGTGGAATTTCACCATAAACAGCACCAAAGGTGTAAGATTTCACTATAAATAGTCTGGTGGTATAAGATTTCAGATATATCAAATGATACAAATTATGTGACAATTTCGCCATAAACGATACCAATGATATGACGATTTCAATGTAAATGGTACCAGTGATGTGAAATTTCACTATTAATGGTACCAATGATATGATGACTTCACAATAAGCGGTACTAGTAGTGTGAAAATTTCATTTTTTAGTGCCAGTGACATAGTTTCAGTTTAAACGATACCAGTGATGCAATTTTACTATAGGTGGTACCAATGATACATTTTCACTTTAAATGGTACCAGTGATAATGCAAGATTTCAATAGAAAGTGATACAACTGTAAATGATTATTGCTGATATCACCCAAAAAAAAGTGCAAAATGATTCATGGAAGAACGGCAATCACAAAAACGCTACTCTTTTAAGGCTTTTAACTGGAAAAAAAATTTTATGGTACAATGGAATTTTCATTTTATATCATGAAATAAACATACATTTATGATGTTAATATGAAAAAATATATATTGATTTGTTCAATTTTGGTAGGAAATGTTATCAAATTATTCCATTTTTGATATCAAATAATCTTCCTTAACCGTCTGATTCATCGCGGAATGTCTTTTCGAGTTTGCATGAATAATTTGACAAAGCGTTAACATTCCCTATCATTTCAAACATCATTGTATGGAAATTGTACTCTTCATCAACACTGATTAAAAAGAAGCAAATAACATATAGGAAATATTGAAATTTTCTTTTGTACAATCAATAACTAACATGATATTCCTAACAAAAGCAATCTCTAAAGCAGCTAGCTCTAGCACAGCCCATCAGCCTAATAAGCTTAGGACGATGATCATATCCTGATACAAGGAGCAATATAGTTAATACTACAGGCTGCTTTATCCATGGCCCATAAGCCTAATAAGCCCGGGATGAACACATTCAGAATCTATTTCCAATATGCAACAAAATGAATGCTATGAAAATCGTATTATCACTATCAATATTATTACTACTATTATCATTATTAAATAAATATTTAATTAATGAAATATTCATGAAATCTGATTAAATGCAACATCATGCCCACGTTTTATAATCAAATTCTAAAATTTGCCACCGAATTTATTTCAAGTGAAAAATTTTTTATTAAATTAGAAAAATAATAGAGTTGATGATATTCTGATTTGAAGGATACCAAGGATGTATCAAAGTAATATAATTAGTAAAAAATGATGGGAAAAGGAAATAAATAATAGTAATAATAATCATTATATCAATTATGAGCATCAATTTGAATAAGTTTTCATCTAAAGAGCCGTGTTTAATGGCCTGTTATCAAATAATTATTTGAAATGTTTTAGTAACAGTTATACCTGTTATACAGGAAATGATAAAATCTCGGAATATTTAAAAAATGAAATGAATCCATTCCAAGTGAAAAATTTTTTATTGAAATTAAAAATAGACATCATTATTATATTGAACGAATTGGTGCGAATCGATGAGATGAAATGAAAAGTTGGCCAGTGTGACTCTTTTTTTTTAATCTGAATAAAATATTAAAAAAAGGAAAAGAAGTTTTTGTAAGAATGACCTTGATGTTAAACATATTTTATTTTATTTTTTTAAATAGATTTCTTACGATATCTTTTCCCACTTTTATCGAAATGTCCCTCTAATTCTAATCTTCTTGATGGAATTATGTTAAATGGAAATTTAAATTTACACAAGTGTTTATCACTTTCGATTTACGCATCTATCTTTTCGAACTTCCCCAAATAAAAGAAAATTTATTAATAAATAAAACTAAATGGTATAAATTGGCATAATTGGATAACAAAAAGTAATCAAAAAATAAATAAATTAGATTAAATAAAAATGATTTGGTATAATTAAAACTATATTAATAAGTGTATTTTTAAACTCTGAATTTTACACAACACAAAATGAACAATTTAACGGAGATTAAATTTAAACAAGTGTTTATTACTTTTGATTTATGCATCTATCTCTTCAGAACTTCCGGTAAGACAAAGAAATTTATTGGAATAATATTACTCTTTGAACTCCAAATTTTACACAACGCTTAACGTAACATTCACTGATCAGTTAGCTATGTAGAAGTGGAAATATCCCCGTTTTTCGCTAGTAATTAAGATTCATTATTAATTAAAACTTGCTGAAAAAACAAAATATCTAAATATCTAGCAATTCTTTGGATTCTATTTTCTAATAGCACAAAATTGATGTTAGCTTTGAATCGATTTTCTAACAAAAAAAAAAAAGTCGTAATGTCAACTGTCACCTCATTTCAATCACTTCCTAATTGAATCTTCAGATAGTAGATAAACTAAAACTTTCAAAATTTTAACTAGAATACTTACCTTGAAGATTTCTATATATTCTAATAAAAACTATTACTGACTCTTCCCCATTCTCGACCCAAATGTTAACTATTACTTCATTTCAATCATTTCCTGATAAAATCTACAGGTAGTAAAAGAATTAAGGAAGTTTTCAAAATTTTATTTGGAGTATTCACCTTGAAGATTTCTATATATTTTAATCAACTATTATTAATCGACAATCCCTTTCCCATTCTCAAAAAATAAAAAACATTTTTCGTAAATTCCAAATTACAACAAAGTCTTTTCCTATCTTCAAAGCGATCAGGATGAGTAAAGGCAATACAATTTTCGGCATTTATATTTTTTCGCATTTTGGCATATTTGATTGCTCGTTTTGTTCATTGCTTTGTACCATCTTTTTACTTGCATTACATCGAAAACTGGGAGATTCGATCTTTCGGAACTTTGACAGTTTTAGTATAAATCTAATTCAATCCCTGTATAAGATATAAAACATTTTAGAAAGGACTTTTAGTGCAAATCTAATTTAATTTCTATATAGAATATGAAACATCATGAAAATACTTCTAGTATTTCCTAAAATCTAATTTAATTTCTAAATAAAAAATAAAATATTTTAGAAATGACTATACGGAATGAAAATAGTTCTGATAGTATTTCAAAATCAGTAATTTAAATGATAAATCATTAGTAACAAGTATCATTTAATATCAGAATAATACCAGCAATATGAAAAATGATTGAAAAAGAAAGGGAACTACAAGAACGAATAGCAAGAAGAATGATTTTAGAAAATATAAATTAATTTTAAAAAATTGAAAGAAATTTAAAGAAAATGAAATTATTGGGAAATATTGTAAAGCATTACAGCAAGATTACTGATTATGCAAATTACTTATAGCACAGGATTTTTGAAAAATAATACAAATGATAAACAAGCTGATCATCCAAGATAAAATGATCAAAATAATCAGTAAAAGGGTATTACTGTAATGATATTGCTCCTACTATGTACTGACTCAGCATATTCATTTATTATATTCACACGTTGAATTGATCCAAGATAAAATGATAACAATGATCAGTAATCTTGATATAATGATATTACTTTTATTACACATGAAACTTCCGTAAGACAATCAGACATTCGTTTAGTGATAGGCAAAAAGAAAGCTCTTACATTGTTTGTGAACTAAATATAAAATTCCGTATTTAAAATGAAGAAAAAAAAAAACAAAAGAAAAATCTTAAGACATCTGTTTCAGCTTTTTCAGATTGTGAGTCACTTTTTTTAAACCGTAAAATTTGAAAAAGAAAAGTTTTTTTAATCGTAAAAAAAATTTTAAACTGTACAACTGCTGTAATTAATGCACCTTTATTCAAGTGATCTTACGCGTTTAACAAAGTGATAATTGTAAAAACAATCAAATCCTTTTTAAGAATTTACGAAATCCTAGTAAAGGGAATTAAAACCGAAACTTCTTTATTCAATTAGTTTAAAGTATGGGGAATGAAATAGAAATATCGATGGTAACTTTGAAAGAAATATTTAGGCATATAATCATTGTTCAAAATCTTGCAACTTTTCCAAAGTTAAAAACCTTCTTTTAATACATTTAAACTATGTACCTAACCTTGTTTCTTTTTCTTCAAAATACAAAATCAATTAAAAATCCAAACAATAAAACAATAAACAATATGTATTAATGGCATTCGACAAATAAATTAATCATTAAGTCAATTTTTTTTCAAAAATTAAACGAAAAAAAAGAATCAAAAAAGGAAAAAAAAAAAACTTAATTAATCTTTCTCTTTCAGAAATTGAATATTTAAACGACAATTTTAAAAGTCAACAATGAAAACAATAAACAATAGGTATTAATCGGCATTCGATAAGTTATAAGCTAAATGATAAAGTTTAATTTCCCAAAGAATCGAAAAAAAAACGACAATTTTTCTCTCGCAATAGTGAATGCCTTTTCTCTCTTAATGTTTGTTTTTCCTTTTTTTTTTGTCCCAACAATTCAAAACTATTTGACAATAAAATTCACAAAATCTCGACTAACAGAAGACAAATGGAAAAGATCGAATATTTAACGAAAATTTTAAAAGTCAGCAAATAAAACAATAAATAATAGATATGAAAAGCATTCGATAAGTATAAAGATAATCCATTAAGCTTAATTTTTCAAAGAAAAAAAATCGAAAAAAAAAAGAGGAAAAAACGAACTAATCTTTCTCTTTCCCGAAGACCGATGTCAATTTATGTGCAAAATATTCCGTCCTGTCCAAAAACAAAATTTTTTTTAGTATTTCATTACTTTTCTAGTATCAATTCCTTTTTCTCTCTCCTTCAGTCCGTTCATTTCTGACATTTCCCAAATTGCTGCCTTTTTTCTGTTTTCAATATTCGTTACATCGATGGTTGATGACAAATAGTAAATGAATGCCTTTTCCTCTAAATGTTTGTTCTTCCCTTTTTTTTTCTCCTAACAATTTGCAAAACTATTTGGTAAGAAAACAAAATTCGCAAAATTTCGATTAACAAAAGATAAATGGAAGGGTAGTAAATAGCTGCTAACTCCAAAGCTCAACTTTTGCTTACACAACAAAAACAGTGACTTCTTATGTCGAGAATTTCAGTGATCGATTAGAGAAGAAAGATATCTTCTATCTATAATTTATCATTATTATATGAAAGAGATTGGTAAAACTTAAATGCTATTAGAGAAAAGATATAGAAATATTATTCAGAGAAAAGGCATCAAAAAAAAAAAAAAAAAAGTTGCTAAAAGAGAAATATTATATTATAATCACCTATTTATCAATCTTATTGCAGGAAAAATTCCGCTTTCCTTATCACTTAGAAAGAAAAATATTTGTTTACTATCATCCACTTATCATTTATTGAAAAAGAAATATTATTTCGTTTATTATCTTTTGTTTACTGGAAAAGAAATACACCTTATTTATTACTACTTATTAATAATCACTTACTGGAGGAGAAATATTCGTTTACTATCACCAGTTTATCATTTACTGCATGGAAAACATCATTTCATCTATTATCACTTACTTATTAGTTATAGGAAGAGAAATACTTCTTACTATTACCTTCTTATCACTTAGTGAAAGAAAAATTCTTTATTAACTCTATTCATAAATTATTAGAGAAGAAACACTGCTCCGTTTACTATCGCTTATTTGTCGTTCATTATTATCATTTGCTGAAAAGAAAGTATTATTTATATCCATCATTCTGAAGAATGAAAAGAACTGGAAAATGATGAAGGAAGAACCGGAAATTTAGCCGGAAATTAGTGAAAAGATAAATTTATTGAAGAAGGAAAACGGATAACTGGATATTATATTCAAATAAAACGGTTTTGAAATAATATTTGCAAATAAGTAAGTAATTCATACTTAACATCTAAGCAGCGAAAAGAATGATCAGCAACAGATTATAATATCTAAAAGTGGAAAGATGACCTCATATCACATATATGGAACAGATTTTCTTATCAATAAACTTAAAAGTTGAATACATACGTCTTTTTTTTATTATCATAGCTGATAAAATGTTGAAATGTTATTAAGGAAAAGTTTAATTTCGTATTATTTTCCAGGAAAAAGAAAAAACTAAAAGTATATTCAAATCAATTTATCATTCATTTCTCATCATATCGTTTAATATGAGATACCAAAGCTATTACATAGCTTTATTTTTTTAGTTATTACTACTTTGACTATGTAAAGTATGAAAATATAATCAGATTAGATGGATAAAATACTCAAATTTAGATTTGAAGTATTGAAATATGACAAACAATGCTATCGTTCAAGTGATATTCGTAAGAATCGTAGAACAGTTTTTGGAAAAAGAAAAAAAGAATGAACTATTCTGCTTTCTTTTCGAAGAGTTCTCTTTTCTTTTTTTTTTTGACTTTTAAAATGTGTCCGTTAATTATTTTGGGATAGTTTTCCGCAAATTTTGAGTCGTTAAACTTGCTTTTTTTTAAAATAGCTGTAAAAAGTTTACAAAAAGGTTTGGAAACTAATTAGTTAATTATAGGCTTATTTCAAAATAGTTTAACAAAAAAAAAAAAAAAAAAAAGGTGCCGTTGCAAAAGCCTTTGCTACAACTAATGATAAATGTAATAATGCATAAGATGAATTCTTTAAATTTCGTAAAATGAACTGAAAATGCCATTGATGCCATTCATTATTCAATTCTATCCGAAAAATTTATCCAAAAACTTCCTTTATCTATCTTTCTATATATTCTTTTTCTTTTTTTCTGTGAAATATTACAATCAAACATTTTGCTTTTTATTGATTCACCTAAAATATTAAACTTACCGAAAAAAAAATTAGACATTTCGCTTTTTTAACGGTTTACCTAAAATGTCAAACTTATCCAAAAAGTTGTTGGTGACTTACTTATCAAATGTTTAAGTTTTCTTTTTGGATAAATAAATTTATCCAAAAATTAAGCATTCTGTTTTTACGGATTTATCTGAAATATTAAACGTATCACCTGACTGTCACTATAATATATGTGTAATGTCCACAAAAACAAAAATGGCGAATAGAAGAATGAACAATATCAAGTGATGGACATATCAGTAACAATAAAACCCAACGATTGAGGTTAATTGAGCTGAATGAACGCAATATGCCAGATCTTATCAGTTATCTTTTCATCAGTATTATCATTTGGTGGCTATATGCCACAATTTATTAACTACCATTTCCTGATGATAGGTCCAAATTCTTAATGTACAAGAGAGAAAAAATAAAATATTACCTCTACAGCATGGTATAGCAATGATCAAATAATGTACAATAATGATACTATATTTGAAATTTATTTAGACTAATTTTTCAAAAAATTCCAAAATTATTTTTTCCGAATGATGAAGTAGAAAATGAAATTTTAAAAGAGTTAATGAGGTGGAATGATGAAAGTAATTAAATATTGATTTTCCATTTAGGCAAACTATTTTAACAAAGAGAATTAACTATCGCCGAATATTAAATGAATATATAGAAATTGTATTCAAGTATCTTGAAAGCCTAGCTATAATGGCAAACAGAAAGAAGCAAAATAGCCAAGAAAATGATTATAATTTGAAAGTATAGAAGTTGAAGTCCAAAGATCGATTCATAATGAAATTATCTACAGTGGTTCGTGTATTTTTCCGGAAATTTCCTTATGAAAAAGAATTGATATATTAACTTCACTAATTTTTAATTTTTTCAATTCAAATATTTATTCTATTTCGGAACAGGAACCGATGATCTTAATCCTCTTTTGGAAAATTAAGGGTAAATAACGCAGAAGCACTTTTCTTTAGTTCTTCACAAAGGCACAATCTGTTCTAAATTAAAATTTTTATTGATTTGTATCGGCTAATTATTTATCAGTTTATAATTACTTAAAAAAGATAACAAAGCAAATAAAAAGTGCATTGCCTGAAAACTTTTAGTTACAAAGCAAAATTGTTTTCTTTCAGGAATACTTCATGAGTCATTTAAGTTTTCAAGGTCATTAAGGTCATATTATAAGTTTGAACGAAGCATTTAACATCATGTAACAGTAACTATTCGATGACTTGTCATCGAAAATTCCTTTTTTGTTTTCTTTAAAAGAGAAAAAATATCATAAAATGGAAAGTAAATTTAAATTTAAAGAGGAAGGGAACATCAAAGTGATGTTATTCATCCTTCACCTTTCAATGATGGTAGATAAATCGGATGAAGATGAACGGATTAAATTTCGCTTAAATTTCAAATCTCTCACTAATCTCTATTCAACTAAAACCTTCACTATAATTGTGTTACAAATCCGATATTTGATATTATATACCGATATTTTTATTTTAGATTATTCATGTTTACTTAAAATATTGAGTAGACGGTTAAGATGATAATACTTTTTTTCTTTTCTCCTTAGATTAATAACACAAGTACCAAACAAATAAATAATTTCTTTAATTCATCTAAAATTTTTTAGGATAGAGAAGATAAATATATAATAAAAGATATGATAAATGACATATTATAGATACTTTTATCTCTTCTCCTTTTAAATTAATGATAAAAATATCAAAGAAATAAATAATTTTTTAAATTATTTATCTCAAAACTTTTTAGCATTATTAAAGATAGCAAAGATTAATTGGTATAATAAAAGATATGGTAAATAACAAGTTGTAGGTAATTTATTCAGCTTGCAAAATTTAATTAGAAAAATTAGATCAGAATTAAATTACCCTACATAGTAAAAGCGACAAAAGTTGCAAGTGCTCGAAAATATTTTTAAAATTGAATCTTTCAAGTTCAACCAAATGAATAGCATTTATTAAATCTGAAAAATTCATCTGAGATGCCAACTTTTGAAAAAACAGAAGAATAATTTCAAAATCTCAAGTAACCAAGCTATTTCATTTACGCTATTAATATTGTATCAAAGTTAAAATTAACTTTTCTCCTGAAACTTCGAATGAAATTGAAATTAGCAAAAATATTTACTAAAATAAAAAGATAATTCAGGCGCTTCTAGCTTCTGAAAACTAAATATTACCAGCACTTTTTAGAAGAAAATGAAAAATAATCAATAAATAAAGCCAGTTTAATGAAAGTTTATATAAATAGGATGAGAAAAAAGTCATTAATTTTTTTAGTTTATAAAAATCAAATCATATAAGAAATATGAACTTTATATTTCAACACATCATTAATGTTATCGTCCTCTTCTGCTTTAAAGAATAAATCTTAAATTTGCTCTTCTGACTTATTTTCTGAAATTTGAAAAGGACTGGAGATAAAAAAAAAAACAGAAGAGAAACCTCTTCTCAGTTAAATTAATCTTATTTAAAATAGAATATGATATGATAAAGTCTCTTGGGCATAGCATTTAATTCCTATGTTGAAATGCTTGGCTATTTGATTCATATTCATCATTTGGCCAATTTATCAGTTCAAAATATCAAGCATTCATCAACATTCATAATCAAGCTTATATTAGTTCAGCGAAAAATTTTATCACATTTTGTAATCTTAAATTTTCAACCAAACAAACGATATAAATGTTTGCGCAGAATAAATAATGGTGTAAAAATGAAACAAAATCAATGAAATGATCCACTGAATTCCTGCTGGAATTCAATGGATCATTTCATTTTCGGATAATTAAAAAAAAGAAAAAAAAGAAATTTGAATGTTCTTGGAAATCGTATACTTAAAGAAAGAAATGGTTCAATTTGTTTAAAATGATATTTCAATTGATGATGACATGAATGTGTGGAAGTTTTAATAAATCAATAATTTATGGAAAAAAAAATTATCCGAGATTATTTGGAAAAAAAAAAAAAGAAAAGAAAGAAGAGAAATTTGACTATTGCAATACACTACAATCAGAAATATTAATACTAGACACATTTTAACATTTAATCAATAATGAGCAAGTTCAAAAAAATAAATCATGAAAAAGTATATTTCAATATGATTAAATAGTCAATGTGATTTACATAAAGCAAACAAAATTTTTAATAAATAAATTAAAATGGGAGTGAAAAGTGATATGTGTGAGTGTGAAAAATTTGCAAATGAAAAATGGAAAAATGAAAAGAATGAAAAAAAGTAAGAAACTTGACATAATTGAATGATCAATTTAATCAATAAAAGTATTGAAATTAAATAATAAATGAATATTGTGAAATTTTTTTTGAAAATATATTTTATAATCAATCGATATATTGAGCAATAAAATTGACATTCTAGTCGGATAGATGAATTGATTGAATTGATTACACAGATAGGTTGAAAAGTTCAGGATATTGCTAGTCGTCGTTAGGTGGGCATTTTCATTTTCAAAATTTTACAACTAATCTCAATCGATGCCGCTTGCTTTCCTCTCACATAAATATCATAGAATAGTGGTAGTAATAGTATTATAGTGTCGTAGTAATAGTCGTAAAATTTGTGATATTATCTCTAAGCTCAACTGTCCATGTGTCACATCTATACCGATCAATACCATTAAAGATTAATTTTATAATTAAATACAATTTCGAAATAAATATTAAGCTAGTGTTCAAATATTTGCGATAAAAGCTATGAGAATAATCAAAATTGCTTAATCTTATCAGCATTTATAGCGTATCATTTGCGTAATAATTACTTGATATCAAACAATCCTTTCACGATAATTTCCATCAAATAATCTATCAATCATAACAAAATAACTTCATCCCGCTCTTCTATCAACCAGTGATATGATCAATTCATCAAAACTGCAAAAATGATGAGTGCTACTGCAGTTGCAATACGATAACAATGATGCATCGCTGCAATGTTGAAAATGATATAGTAAGTGATGCAGCTGCAGTTGCAATCAGTATGGTGATGATATGGTTGTAGCAGTAGTGACCATTTGTATATGACATAAGCCGTAAAATGGCACCATTCTCTTTCTTCTTCATCTTCTTCTTTCCTCTCTCTCTCTCCCTCTCCTCCCCTCTCTTTCCCTTTCTCTCTCTCTTTCTCTCTTTTATAGTCATCTTCCCGCTCGTAATTGAGAAATTTAAATTTTTGAACAGTGTGTCAAGCAATGATAACCATTAAATCCAGTAAAAGGTGTACATTCTTTCAAATGTTTCCCTCTCAGAGAGAAGGGGTGAAGAAAAATTAATCTTGAAAAGAAATAGGGAGAATTGGTCCAGAAAAAAGAGAAAGAATTGATCCGGGAAAAATAAGGAAGATAGACTTCGAAAAAAATCCGGAAAAGAGATAGGAAAAATTTTGAAGAAACTGATTTTGAAGAAAAAGTATGAAAAAGATAAAGAAATTGATCTTGAAAAAAGAAGAAACGAGAACTGACCCTTAAAAAAGTTAGGGAGAATTGATCCAGAAAAGATGAGGGAGAAGACTGATCCTGAAGGGAGGGAAATGAGAATTGATTTTTAAAAAGGATAGGGAGAATTAAACGTAAAAAGAGTAAGGAAAAAATTAGTCCCAGAAAAAGATAGGAAGAAGATTGATCCGATAAAAAAGCAAGAAGAAGATTGATCCGGCAAAAATAAGGTGAACTGACTCGAAAAAAGTGAAATTGATCTTGAGAAAAAAACAGGGGGAAAATTGATCCAGAAAAGAGATACAGGAAATTGGTTTGGAATTAATCCAGAAAAAAAGATAAAGAGAAGACAAGTTCGGAAAAAAGGGAGGAATATGGAACAGACCGAAAAAAAAAAGAAAGTTTTGAAAATCAATCAGGTTATAATTTTTGTAGATTTTCCGGATTTGTCTTAAAATGGGAGAAAGATGGAAAGTATGGAAAGGAGATATGTAGTAGAAATACAGAAAATGCTGAAAAATCTTGATCCATTTATAGACCAATAAATCAGGTTATTCATTACTTTAAAAATGGAAAATCTCCAATCTTTCTTCGGTCCTTTTGTGCTTTTATGCAAGGAATTCATACCATCTGTCGCTTGTCATCTATCACCTGCAGTGCTATCAATGGTCTGTTTTTTCTTTTTTGTGCCTTTCTTTTCTTTTTACGTAATATATTTTTGTTTTCAAATCGATAAAAAAATACTGCAAAAATTGTAGCAAATATTCTTTTTCTTCCCTTTTTGATCAATTTGGTTTTAAACTGATAATTATTATCGCTATCATTAATCATTATAAGCATGGTATTGATAGTATATAAACATTCTGGCAAATTGTTGCTGATAATAGATTGTAAAAAATAGTCTTTCTTCTTTTTGATTAATTTGCTACTTAAACTTGATAGCTGTTGTTGTTATCATTAATTACTATGATTATAATATTGATAGTGCTACATGAATTATAAAAAGCAATTATTTTTTCGTTTTGATCAGTCTACTATTTCAAGTTGATAACTGTTATCACAATCATAGTAGTATTGATAATGTATTGTAAGGATTCATGAAAATTATTGATAATAATGAATTGCAAAAAGTAGTTTTTTTTTCTTCTTAATCAATTTGCTATTTAAATTTGATTAATATTATCACTATCATCAACATTGTCACTGTAGTATTGTAAGATTTTTTTTTTTCGATGTGTTAATAATAATAAATTGTAGCAAGTAATCCTTCTTTCTCCTTAATTAGTTAGTATTTAAACTTGATAAGTATTATCATCATCATTGTAACACTTGATGATGATAAGATATAAAAATCTATGCAAATTATTGATAACAATAAATTTAACAAGTGATTAGTCGTTCCTTTTTTTCATCAATTTGTTATTTAAACTTGGTAATTATTATGATATCATTGTATTAACTGATAGTGATAATATTACAAGGATTCATAGAAATTGTTGATGATGATAATTAATGGAAAATGATATGTTATGATGCCTGTTTATATAGATAGCTCATCATCTTGGAGTAAATTCTTACGGAATAATGATCGAGGAAGGATTATACGAAAGGTTTGTTTGAGTTGTGAAGTAAACAAAATAAGTATTGAATTGAACAGAAAAAGGGAGAGAGAGAGAAGAAGGAGGAAAAGTGGGGCTATCGAAGATACAACAATTAAATCAAACCGAATTTTCAAATATTATAAAGGAGAACCTTTTCAAGCGGAAAAAGGGGACAAACAAATCAGTGATGACTAAGAGATTGCTATGTATATTTGTCACCCTTATACAAACTTCTATCAAATCACTTCACTGATTCACAGTTGATACTTATTAAGTTAATTGATTATAAAATGAAGAAAAAAGTTAATCAAATTTTATGAATCAATTTCTACAATTTAGATAAACGAACATATCATAATATTTCACTCCATAATATATTCATTCATTTAATTATTATTATTTTGATGTTATTACGATATAAAAGGAACAAAAAAAGAGAAAGAGGAGATAAAATCGCGAGATTTTGTTGGTTATGAATGAATAAACAAAATAAACATTTCACAAATTTTTGTTTTTCTTTTCATTTTTTTTTTCTTTTTCTTCGACAACATATTATTAATGATCTATTCATTTTTCTTTTTGTTACCAAAATATATTAGTTTGAAATTTCATATTAAACAAAAAATATCATTAACACAATCAATTTGCTGTCATATTATAGATGTCAAAGTAAGGGAAAACTTTTGGAAAATACTCCTATTCAAAAAGCAAACAACACGACAGAATAGAATAAGCATACAAACATATTTGTTGATTTCTTGCATAAATTTCATTTTTCATACAAAGAATTTAAAAAGGAAAGAAAATAGAAGATTGAGTGTCAATATAGCTATTGATGATGAATACAATTAAAATGAAATTCGATTTTAGTTAAAAGTAGAAGAGAAAAAAAATGAAAAATTAAATGAAATAGATTTTAGTTAAAAATCAGCGAGAAAAAAAATGGAAAAGGAAAGTTATATTTGAAATTATGACAAAAAACATTTATCAAAGGAAGTAAAGAAAATTTAATAAAAAAAGGATTGTATGCGACAAGTAAATTCTTCCGATAAATGAATACTTCGCTATTGCTATTACATATACAATTTCGTTCAATTCTTTAATTAAACTAATCACCATGCCAACCGATTAAAAAAAAAAAAAGAAAAAAAGAGAAATAACGACATCCTAAAATAAAAATAAGGAGGAAAAAGTTTTTGTAGTGATAGAGATAAAGCATAACTCTTTTGAATAAATAATAGTGAAAATATTTAAGAAAGATTCTGAAGAAAAGAAACAATTGAGAATGATAGTTCGTTTGATAATTTTAAGACAGAAAGGTTCTCATCATTCCTCTTTAAAAAGTATGTTATCTAAATTACAATTCTATCTTACTATTATTTTTTACTTTTTTTTTGCATAATATCATAGTGTTACATTCATTTTTTACTATTCGTAATCTTTGTCTTTTTTATTATTATCCAGAAAAATTTGCGCATAATTTGCAGAAAAGTAAATTTCTGTGTGGATGAACAAGTTCAATATTACTTCCGGAACGACAAACAAGAATATTTCTTCCGGAACGACGAACAAGTATCAATACTTCTTCCGGAGCAATACACAAGTATTCGTACTTCTTTCGGAAAGATGAATAAGTATCAATCTTTTTTCAGAAAAATGAAAAAGTATTAATATTTGCTCAGTAAAAGATACAAATGTCAGTATTTTTCCTGGAAAAACTCAAATTTATATCATTTCATTACAGAGATAATATTGATGATAACTTATCATTTGCCGTTTACAGTACTGGATTTCGCGAAAGACAAGAATGACAATATTTGGTGAACAATAAATTAATTCAAAAAAATGGATGTCAAGCAAGGTAATATATTATCTTAAAAATAGCATACTTTCCTTTTTTTTTTTTTTTTTAAATTCCACTTAATGTTTATCAAACCTAAGTTTCTGATAGGAATTTTCAGTCTATAATTAGCTTACTAATTACGAATATGAAAAGGAAAGAAAGGGAGAGAAAAATGCCATAAATGTTTTGCTACGTATTCAAGTGGATATTCAAGCGATAAATAAAATTTCAGATGTCATTTTCTATCAATATAAATGCTTTCACATCAATATGTACAAATGAAAAATGAAAATAAATTTTTAAATGGTTTCTCTGAGTTGAAATAACCAAATACATAGAAGTAATGATTCCAAATTTACACTTAGTTTTGCATGCATCCATTTGATTGTAATATCCTAACAAATTTAATCATAATTCGTTAATTTAATCACATTCATTTTTTGTAGCACAAAATTTATTTCTTGTTTGTAAAAAATTAATTCAAATTCTTTACCTCCTCATATTGCATCTTCCTCAAATCAAGAAAATCCTGGTTAGAAAGTGAAAACACCGAAAAAAAACATGCAAATTAAGGAACTAATGATCATTTAAAAAAATAGTTTTAAAAACGCAGAATAAGTAATCATCCAATATTTAAAACTACTTCTTCGAATGAAGTTGATAGTGAAAAATGCGATGACAACAGTTCCTTATTTTGTCCACTTCAAACCTGTAAATATAATTATTACTAGAAAGGTGCAAATATGAAAATGATACTGTTAGAAGTTCATATACCGAAAGTTTTTCAAACTGATACATCAGCAAAGTGAAATACAGATCGATAATTAACTTACCTAAGAGTATACTGCACGTTTAGTTGCTTGAATTGGAATATGTTCAAAGCCACCAATCAAAAACTGCGAACCAATGAAGATAGCAAGTGTTAATAAGACTAACAAATATTGTAAAGGATAATAAAGAAACACATATATTAAGAATACTGATGTAAATAACCAATATGTCATTACAGCTCCGTAAACCACAATAGATTTGGTTGTTAGCTGCAGAATAATATCATTATATCATCGATAAAGCTCCAGATTTACGAAGATTCAAATAAATTTTCCGAATTAAAATTTTTTTGCATTAAGGAAATTGAAAATTAAACATTGAAAAATTAATGTGAAAACATAAAAATCCTGATGACAAAACTGCCCATTTCTATTTACACCATTCCTATTTTTCTGCATATGTGATATTGAAATTTTATCAACGTATTAAAAATGAATATTCGTAGTATCTAAATTTTAAAAATACGAATTTAAATATCAAAACATCAATTGATAAATAAGCATCTAATTTGGAAGTATATGTTAATGTAATGATAACGACCGATAAGACTTACCTTAAAAACTTTGTCGCAATCTGAATCAATTTTAAAAACTCGATGCTGGACGTCATCAGAATTATAAAATTGTGCAAGTTTTTCCTCTTTTGCTTTCCAACGATTAACAAGCCATTGTGCAATCAACTCATCATCTTTCTCAGGTAAACTATCGACATTAACTTTACTCACATGAAAATGAATATTCTTTGGACATGAACCATTGGAAACTAGTTCGAATTCGGATTGTACAATTGCATCCGCATAAGCAACTGTCACATCGTATATGGTCTTTATGTATTTTACTGAAATGATATCATTTTAATGAAACTTTGGAAAAAATCAATCAATCGGACAGCAAATCTCCTGAAAAAGATACAAAAAAAAAGATGTACGAATTAATGAAGTAAATTAGAATTAAATTATAAGAATTATTCAAAAGTTAATCTATTTCGAAATTAATTCTATCTAATTTGAAAGACAATAATTAACCTTGTCGCATTTTCCTCAACATTATTGTGAATCCTGCTGTTCTAGGATGAAGCACATAATTATAATGCATTAAACCTTGTTTCAACGCAAATTGCCGGCTTCTTTCGGTTGCTCGATAATCTTTATCAGTTCCTTCAGGGAAAAGAAGCAACTAAAAATATGCGACACAATGATAAGTGACAAACATGACACAAACAAGACATGATAAACATGATACTTTTGGATAGATACGATACAAATAAATGTAAGGCTACTATGTTAATTGTTTTCTTAACTAATAAAGATTGCATAAAAGTTAAAACCAAATAACGTATTATCAAATCGTGGTCGAACAACGAATAATACGTACATTTCATCTCATTTATTGGTAACTGATATAGAATCAACTGCTTACCTGATATGCATGTTTTGAATTGGCATAATAATCGATCATCTCCTCGATATGTGCTTGATCTTTTTCAAAGCGTCGTGTTAGAAATAAATAAGCATTTAAAGTCATAGCCCAACCAGCTCCAGGTAAATGTCTTATTATCGCCTGTTACAGAATGAAAAAAAATCAATAAGTTATTAATTTTTCGTTTATTTATGATAATTTTGCGTATTAATTTTGACGTTGTTGAGACGGAAGGAAAAATCTCCAAATCCTTGTGAAGAAATCATTAAAAATCACAGCGGTAAAATCAATAGTAATAGTACATCGTAAATCTATTAATGATACGTTTTAATCATTCAAGAAAAAATAATTCGAATTATCAAAATTCAATTATTCATTTTAAGCAAAACCTTTAAAGATATTTTTTGTGACGTCAAAAGCCAAGGATCTATTCGAATTAGAGCATTCCAAAAAAATAGCCAATCTAAACATGTCCGATGATTCATTATAATCAA
Source organism: Onchocerca volvulus (assembly GCA_000499405.2). NCBI lineage: Eukaryota > Metazoa > Nematoda > Chromadorea > Rhabditida > Onchocercidae > Onchocerca > Onchocerca volvulus. The sequence goes on along the minus strand of HG738138.1, from coordinate 16,937,147 downwards.
TGCGGGTTCATTGTGATCTATTTTAGAACCAGAAACTGTTATACGTGCACCAAAAATTATTTCAATAAGGCCCTAAAATTAAGATGTGGAATAATTGAACATCAAAAATAGATAAAACATTCTTTTATCGCTTATTCACTCCTTTTTATTTGCTTCTCTTATTCCTTTTATCAAGATTTTTGATTAGTTTTAAAAAATTTTAGACAGAAGAAACAAATACAATGAAACTGATTAATCTTTGTCCTCTTGAAACTGATTAATCTTTGTCCTCTTGAGAGGAGAAAGTGATTGATTCAATTATGAATTATGATTAAATTAAAATAAAATTAACATAATTTGCTAGAGTTATCAAAGATCCAAGTGCTCTCAGAATTTACTAAAAGATTATTTTGCTTTCGAAGGAAAGTTTAATTTCGATTTTCATTCATATTTAAAAAAAAAACTTCATCTCGTCATCTTTTTCTCGAAAAATCAATTCAATCCAATACATTTACATAGTTAGTATTTAATTATTGCTATATCGTTATGTTGACAATAAAAAATATAAAATAACCAAATGAAACTTACACAAGGCATAAACATCCAAAATCCAATGAGTCGATCAACCGTTCTCCTCCATAATGTATGATGGAGAAACATTAACGGTAAAAGCGGGATAAGAAAATACATTGAACTTAATACTGCCGATACGAAAATAAACGTACAGAAAAGCATTCCTCTAATTTTCATCCACCATGTTGTATGCGTTAATTTTGGTGGCTCAGCCATTATTCAAAAATCCAATAAAATTTCGTCTAAAAAAGAATTTCTTTCAAAGAAATAAAAAAAAAAAAAAGGACGAAGATTTACTTACAAATTCAATCGAAACTAATGAGTCATTTCAGTCTTTCATGGTTTAAATGAAAGGAAAAAGGCAAAGAAAAAATGATAAATGAAATGATAAAGTTACTTTTCCTTTTCTTTTCCTCTCATTTTTCATAGCCAATTTACTTTGTTTACTTAAATTCTTAAAATTGTCAACTTTGTCATTACGGATTAACTATTTGAATATCATGTCAACAACATGACTTTTTTTCATCTATTTTATCTTTCATTCTAAGCTTTTCATCAATTTTCCTTTATCACTTGGGATTCGTTCAATAATCGTGCAATATTTTCCAAATTTCATCAATTATCGTTCAAAAAAAGGAAAAGATCTGAAAACAGTTCAAAAAACAGAAAATAATTCAAATAATTCGGAGCAACAAAATTATTCCATCTTAATTATCATTTAAGAGTTACAAATTCAAACGAATGATTAATACAAAAAGAACAAATATCATCAAAATGATTATTTGTAAGGATAAGACTTGAAAACATGATCATGATGACTTAAAATAGAGTTTTTAAACAACGAAATCATTCTAGATGGCTAAAAATGCTATTAATATTTTTATTAAAATAATCCAAGCATCAAAAAGCCTGCATTATTTGATATATACCGATAAATTGTAAATGATATATGATAAAAGCAATGGATGATAAATAATGATGGGAAAGTAGAAAAGATGATGAGAAATAATGAAGAGATAAATCTATAAGTAATGCGAGAAAAGATGTAAGTGGGATCAGCACTTGAAAAATATGCAAATGTATATCTTTCTTTGCAAAAATAAGAATAAAATAATAAATACAGAAAAGACTGTTGATTGGATAATTAATGCTAATCATATCTTACAAAGGATATCGATATGAATAACTATTCGCTGAATGATAATCATTTCTTCAAAAAAGTGATAATTGAGAAAAAGAGAAAAAAAAGCTCAAAAGTACAAGACATCCATAATGCATTATTTGATGATTCATATACCTAGCATACATATTAAATTTTATTTATCAAAATCAATCGATTCAGTTGAATTCTCGATAAGATTAGAAATGACAACATATTTGAAACAACTTGTAGCATATAAATAATGGAGAATATCAGAATATCAAATTCACTTTGTTCTGCATATGTTGCCAATCGATTGAATCAATTACTATCTGATATGAAATGGTAAGTTTAGGATTCCGAAGGAATGCAAAAATTCTCATCGATTCTTTTTGCTTTCCATTATGATGGATAAGTATTAGAAAAAAAAAATTATTGAAATGAACTTTCATAAATTAAACTATTAAAAAAAGCTATTGAAATGAACTTTTCTAAATTAACTTGTCAAATAAAAAGCTATTAAAGTGAGCTTTTCTAAATTAAATACCAGATTAAAATCATGGGCACTTTTAAATCAAACTATCAGATAAAAGCAAATTAAAATGAATTATTACAAATTAAACAATCAAATAAAAATTAATGGATTTTGAAATATCTTATATATGTTCTTTTTTTTTCGTCATCTTCTACTATTTTCTAAATATAATGATACAAGAAAAAAATTGGTCAGTATTTTATTATCAAAAATTGAAATCCAGAATTTACACAATTTATCTTATTCTTCAAAAAAAAAAAAAAAAAAAAAAAAAAAAAGGAGAAAAAAGGTTTAGGAAAGGAAAAAAAGTAACACTTGAAATTTTATATTATTATTACAATGACTGATGCAAATAAAATGAGTTTAAAGATAACCACTTATTTAATCTTAGGAATCCATTTCTAAACAGGTTTCATGGTAAATAAATGTTGCAAAACAAGATCTAATTAATATTTCATGTTATTAACTCAAGCTTTTCGCTCATCGATTATTTTAGCATGTTTACCAAAAATTATTTGTTTACCCATTTATTCTTACACGACTGAACGCTATTATGAATACTATTCAAGCTTACCTATTACAAGATAACAAAAGTTATCGCAAGATAACGAGATAACAAAAGCTCATTGTTCTGGAACAATCAAGTTGGAATTGATGAAAATTAAAAAATGTTTGTTACTTAAGGACAATAAAAGAGGGAGAAGAAAACAATTGACATAAAACCTATAGAAAAAAGCTTTGCAGATAGCTCGCACATAATCACCAGCAACAAAAAATGAATTCGTTAAACAATGAAGTTTGACGACCAATTCGCCTTCAATCATTTCTTTCTTTACCTCTCCCTTTCTCCTATTCTATGACGAGACTTCCTCTTAAATCTTCATTCTCCCTTTAAGGTCAAATAAAAAAAAAATTTTCTTTTGTCAGAATTTGAAAGAAAAACTGAAAATATAAAAAAAACATTTTAGTTAAAAATTAGAAACAAGCTGAAAACAGAAATTTGATGATAAAAATGGGAAGAAATTTTCATTGTAATTCTTAAACAAATCGAACACGAAAAAAAAAAGAAAGAAAATGAAGACAATAAAGAAATTAATTAGAAATTTAAAAGAAGAAAGGAATTTATGTTAGAAATTTGAAATTAACAAAACGGAAAAAGACAAAATACTGGGAATTTGAAAACAAAAAATTTTGTTGGAGTTAAAGTAAGTTGAAAAAAAAAAAAATTATTAGAAATTTGATGCTGAAAATAGAAAAGGACTTTTTTGTTAGAAATTTGAAATAAGCTGGAAAGAATAAAAATTTTTGTTAGAAATCTGAAGTGAGCTGAAAACGGGAAAATAATTTCGTTAAAATTTTCAAGTTGAAAAAAGAAAAAAGAAGCTGAAGACAAAAAAATAATATTAAAAATTTGAAGTTGGAAATAGAAAATATTTTCTCGTTAGAAATTCGAAATAAGTTGAAAACAGTAAAAAAAAAAGCACTGGAAGTCTAAAGCTAAAAAACTGAGAAAGATTTTGTTGGAATTTTGAAATGATCTGAAAACCCGAAAAAGTCTTAAAATTTCAAAGCAAAACAAAATGATTAAAAAAAAAAAAAGATCCTTTTTTCTGGAACAAACTTTATAGAGTGTAAACTAATAAGTGTAATATTAAGCATAGTTTCTTTTATACTTCTTGCACAAAATGATATGAAGAGATATGTTGAAATCTTAACATCAGCCAACTTGACTTAATTGATTTGATAGCTATTACAAAGGAATAATTAACTTATCAATAGGATAAACAATATCCGACGATGACATGATATCAATATTTAGCATCTTGTAAAGTGATGAACCGTTGACCGTTAAACAACTACTTCTATTTAATCATAAAATTTCAATGAACATACTCGATCAATTTTTTAAATATATGGTAGCTGCCCAATAAATTTCAAAATAATTCTGAAAATGCAGCCTTTTAATATATTTATGCATAAATGTATATGTCTTAATTAAGACCATTATTCACAGATCACTTAGCATTTTCGGACGTAAATGATAGAAATTGATAAGATAGCCTGTTCAATTATGGATAAATCAACGGGATATAACGTCCATGTCTCGGGACCGACCCATGTAAAAAAAGTAATATTGGAATCAGATATATAAAATGGATGAATTTTGGAATGCTCAAGACAAGCAATGAGATGAAGAACACAGATGTTAATTCATTTTATCATATTATATCTATATTAGAAAGATGCAATAAAAGTCAACTGAAAAAATAGCAAATGTTCTAACATGAAATTCAAATCAATGAAAAGTAATCGTACGTTAAACATCTTATTACGATCAGTACTGAAAAAAAAAAGAAAAAAAAAAAACGTAGAAAAAAGTCTTACAAACTTAGAGTAATACTAAATTGACAAAATGAAGTGATCAAAACTGTCCGATGAATAAAGGCACTCAGTAATGAAATATTTCAAAAAGATTTCTGATTTTCATCCATTTTTGGATGCGACGAAACTACCGACTTTTCCAATCTGAATATAGATAACATTTCTATCACAAACTTCCTTCATAAGTATATCAAGTATCTGTCCAAAAAACAATATTTAGTAACATAATACCTTTCTAACAAAAATTTATGAAAATAAATAAAGAAAACAAATAAATAATAATAATGCTATAAATAATAAATAAGTAGGTAATAATTATGCTGTGAAATTACAGATCTTAAGATGAGGAAAGTATATGGTTTGATATAATCATGTATAAATACTCCTGAAAATGACTAACAAATTTCAAATTATTTCATTTAGATCGTTCGATTGATGCCAAACAATATTTCGCTTTTACTAATTGAAGTTACACACTCTCATTTGGCTTATCAGTAGATATTATATGATTAGAATATATTTAGGCTGAATACAATACGAAAAAAACTGATCGATTAATTTCGCAAGACAATGCAAAAAAAGTAAAGTTCATGCAATTCGGGTTACTTCCATGAGAGAAATTTTATTAATAAAAGCATTCTCATGACGTACAAAATAAATGTATATATTTAAGCAAAATTTTGGTTCATCTGCTGCTGATATTGTTATTATTGTTGTTTTTAAACAATTTCAATGCCAAATTCTGTACACCAGAAAATTGCCACTGGCAGTAGATGTAAAAAATGCATGCCAAGAATACGTAAATTTTGACAAAGAAAAAATAAATGATAGCGTAAATCCATATTAAAGATATTGTTGTCCAGAATAAAAATGCACAATAATAACCAATACGTGTCATATGCACCTGGAAAAAATATCCTTACAAATTTTATTTCAAATATAATATAATTATACCAAGTAGCTCGAGTAAATTATGCGATCTTTAACGTGAACAGCAAAGCATAAATCATAGTTCTCTAAGATTTTACAATCAGTCTAGATTATTTTTAATGAAAATATATTATATTTTAAATTAGAAAACATAAAAGAAATGAAAAGGACGAAGCAAAAAGTAAGGGAAACTGATGGAAATAAAGAAGGTTCGGTTTATTATCATAAAAGAGAAAAATTGTTGAAGGTCATAAATATGACGCAATAATTCGTACTATATAGTATATTGTCTATGATTAATGATCTAAAATATTTCATCCCTTTTTTTCAGTTCACGAATTTTTTATTTCTTTCATCGTTTGGACTTTCGCAGAAGTGAGCAGAGAGTCACTTTGCATTAAAATCCAGATTTTAACCTCTAGCAAGAAGTTAATCACACTTCGGAAAAAGTTTTCCGGACATGCCATATATCTTGGGCTGTTTTTTCAGTATAGGGAATCCCATGTCTATCATTTTGGAAAAAAAAAAAAAAAAGACAAGTTGAATTCTCTGTTCTTCAACAAACAATCAAAAGAAATACTAACTGGCCAGATAATTTTCTCACTGCTATGCAAGAATTTTCTATGAAGGAAATCAGCTTTGTAAAATTTTTCCAATCGATTCTCTTTCTCTCTCCAAATTTTATTGATCCAATCAATCAAGCCATAATTATCTTTAGGTAAATCATTTTCATCATATTTCGTCACATCGAAATGTACGGCGTACGGAAAACAGCCCTTCTGAAGTAATTCCAACTCTGAACTGACGATTCTATCTGGATATCCAACCGTTATGTCGTAAACATTTTTCAAATAATTTTCTGCAGCAAGAAATTAATAATTTTTCAAAATAATATATCAGAGTAATGATTAAAAAACTTGTTCCATATCAGTGTGATAAGAGAAAAAATGCTTTAGGGAAAGGACAATTAGACGGAAAGATACTAGCAAATACCACAGTTTCAAAAAGACAGTTCACTTTGTTTCCATCAATTACTATAATTTAAACATTAAATTCTATAAAATATATAACTGATTGTGAAATTCTGTTTTCATTCATGCCGCGTGTCTTTCTTTTTTCCGCTTTTTTCTAGCAACTCGTAATGCTTAGATGTCAATCATCAAACAGTTCACTTAACTGAATTTATTATTTTGTTGATAGACAGCCGTATCCATCAATTCATTAGAAAAGAAGTACTTCTAGTTCCTATCGTTTAATAGAATTCACAAAAAATATCTCACACAGGTTTCTCTTAAAAAAAAGTAACTAACTTTGACGCATCAACTGTATAATATAAGAAAAACCAGTTGTACGAGGATGCAGAACAAAGTTATAAATCGGTAAACCATGTTGTATCGCAAATTCATCACTACGCTTTGCAGCTCGTTCACCACGATCCGTTCCTTCCGGAAAAAACAAAATCTGAAAAATTTATGGATTTTACAAATATGCAGGAAGGAAGAAAACGATTTAAAAAATTCTGCTATGGTAAATTAAAGAAAAATAAATATTAAGGGTTAAAAAGAAATTCAACAACGATGTAAGTTATGTAAAAATGATATACTAAAGTAAAATGATACATTAGAGATATAAGTATTGAGATTATTAAAATGCAAAAATATAAAAAGAATTTTTACACCAAACTAAAATAAATTATTAATGAATTTATTGTCCTCATACTTTCGCAAATGGAAAAATCTCAAAAATTTCATCCCCAATACTGACAATAATTTAATCAAATTACAGTATTACTTCGCATGCAAGTAATGTGCAACAAAAAAAAAAAGAAAAAAAGAAAACCTACCTGATAATGACGTCCCAAATCTTTGTAATAAGTGATCATATCACTAATGGTATGCATATCATTTTTATAGTTACGCTCCAAGAATAGGTATGCTGCGCACTGCATTGCCCAGCCTGAATTTCTATAGAATTTTAATATCAGCAAAAAGAATCATTATAACTTAAGGGACTATTTCTTCTCATTAGTTCATAAAAAATGTCATTAAGATGACTGTAAGTTCAGGAAAATAAATAAATAAATAAACTGTAAATTCGCTTTTTTGAATTAAATTACCGAGTTAAGCTTCGTTCAACAATTATAATACAAAAATATCATAGATCTGTGAACCGAAAAAAAAATGAAGAAAAACCTGCGCCAGGAATATGTTTTAACGGCTTTTTCAGCGATATTTTCTCAGTTGTAAGTAACCACGGATCCATTTTATAAAGTGCATTCCAAAGAAACATCCAGTCAAGCCTTGTTCGATGATTCATGATGATTAGTGCTGGTTCGGAAGAGCAAATCATGTCTCCAGTGATATGAAATTCCACTCCCATAAAATCACACAATGACTGCAAAATTCTCAATTCACCTTTAAAGGTAAAAAAGACAGAGCAACATTTAATTGTCGAACTGATGAAATAGGAGATTAAAAAATGAAACATAATTAAGCATGAAAGTCAATTAAAGGATTCAGTTAGAATTCAACATAGAAAATTTGCCATAATATGAGGAATAACAATGGTAAGTATTGTTTGGATTCTCCAGAGTATATTAACCAAGCAGAGAGATTAATGTTGTATGAAACGATATGAACATTAAGTCATCATCCTCAATTAGGATAATCATCGAGCATACTAGATGGGACAATTTTGATGGCTTGATAAACTTCACTAAAAATTCTAATATAAACAGTATTTAAATAATCTAATCGCTATAGTGTTCCCTAATTAATTTGAAACTTTATATGTACAACGGTTGAGATTTCATTTCTCAATTTATAAATTATACGTCAATTTCTTATATCATTTCGTTGGCTCTTGAAATAAAAGAAACTTTTTTTTTTTTTCTAGACTTACCGAAGGTAAAATCAACCAGTAACCGATGAAACAATCAGCAATTTTACGCCATGTAGAAGGAGCAAAATACATAAGTGGCGTCAATGGAAACAGAAGAAACATGGAGCCGAGAAAGGTTGATAAAAACAACAACAACCAAAAAAATAAGCCCGTTAGATTTGGTAGATTCATCATCTATTAGCTGAGAATTATAATTTCTGCAATAAGCAAAACGACACATTTTCGATCATTTACAATGTTAATAATATCTGATCCCGAAAAAATAATACCTGATCCTGAAATTCCGTCAATTTTTTAAGTTCCTTATATTTATGAGAATTTTTAAAAATTTTATAAATATTCTACATAAATCTATATTTTGCCGATAAATATTCAATCTTTTTTGAACAAAAAAAAAAAAGAAATACTATTATGATCATTTTGGGGGTAAACACATTTATCGCTTTGGTCCCTTTGAAACAATTTTCGCGCTTTTTGACCTTTAACATTCCTTGTTTAAAATAATTTGACTTTTAACACTTTTTGTTTAAAATAATTAAATCTTTCGGATTTTCCTGACAAATATTCTAAACGACTTAGTTAACAACAATCGCAAAAAATAGACCGATTGATAGCAAGAGCATAAACGATAAAAACTATCTAAAGAAAAGGAAAAAATCACATGATCAGAACAGTATGACTTTCGCTAACCGATTTATTGAAACAAGTCATTTGACATGTCTATCATCTTTGGGTGAAATAATTCACTCCATTTGAACAACTTGTATTTTCTTTTTCTGATAATATCATCGGGTAATATTTACATTGAAAGGAAAAGTTGAAATGTATTATGACTTTCTTCATCATTATTATATCACTGAAAATATTACTATTATTATTATTTCAACAAAATTTATACTTAAATGCTAAGATTTTCATTGCAAGAATTTCGTTTTTATTGGAAGAACTGCGTAACAGAATTGACAACGAATATGTTAACAATTACTTACTATTTATTAATAGTGTTAATCTATTTAAATAGCATACCTTGCGTAGTAGAATTTAAAAAATAAATGTGGAACTACGGAAAATGAATGATTATCCCTCTTTTTATCATTCTCCCTTCCTCTCTCTCTCCGCCCTCCCTCCTTCTCTTTCCCTCATCTATTTAAAATACTAAGTTGAAATCGATTATTTCATTCATCTTCTCTCTTCAATGTCTAAGCTATGTTTTTATCACTACGATTGCGAGAGAGATTTTCCGATAATCTTGGCACTCATCGTTTATGCAACACCTAATCTAGATATAAGATTGTGAAGGTTATTTATTCTAAATTCGTCTCATCTGTTCAGTAGTCATACTTATACGACAAAGCAATGTGTGGTGTCATTGTAACACGTGACCCTAGAATCTACAAATTCTTCTCTAAATCTTAGTTCTTTCAAAGAGACACTATCTCATTACTTCCTGTATTCTGCTCAAAAAGAATAAGGTTCAGGAATTTAAAAACATAATAAACAACCATGCTATAGGTCAATGCTAACAAATTACCAATCTCGTTGACGATCATGCGTATGACAGTATATTTCTTCAATTTAAAATTGCTGTCCATAATCATTATCATTTCTATATTGCGATGAGCATTTAGATCAAGTACATAAGAATTTGTATTGTTTCAACATAAACTAGAGAAGAATAAAATGGAGAATAATGAAAATGTATAAAGACAGTTTCGATCATATTTTTTCATCACATTTGATTTTTCATAAAAGACTAAAATTAGAACAAATATTTGTGATATTTATTGTAATAATTTCTGCAAGAAAAAAAAAAGATTTTCGACAACAAATCATTTAAAATGCACGATTTGCTATTTACAAGATATCAAAATTATTTGTACATATTTATATGAAAGGATTATTTCTACATATTCATAAATATGTATAAATAATGTTTGCTTGCCATAATACGACTTTCTACTATCACTTTCCAATAAACTTTTCAACCGGCAAATATTTTTATGATTCACAGATACAATAACAGCATCAGTAAAAAAGGTAGAAGAGAACAAAAATTCCATCAAATTAATTTTTGAATAAAATTCATCTCTTTATAAAAAGGATTACAGACAACTTTTTTGGAGAAATACTCAATATATCGAGATATGCCATCGTTATAAACTATTGGTATTTTCAATTAAATCATCCAAATTAGACGATACGAAATGAAATCAAAAATGACAAGGCTCCGGATCAACAATGGCGGAATTTGTTAATCAGAATTCTCCAAAGAAAGAATGCTTATCCCAGGCAATTTAAAGGAATTCTCAGAGTTATGATATTATAATAGAGAAAGTTAGACGCATTTTGTGGATGAATAAAATTATTTAATATTCTGTTGGATAAAATAAATGATAAGTGAGCAATATTTCCAATTCTCGGATAAAGTAATAATCGGAATTATTAAATGCATAACAAAATGGAAAATACATGAATACATCGTTACATAGTATGCAGGTTTTACAATGTAACAAGATAGATACTGGAAAGAAAGAAAGAGGTTTGATGACAGTAATGACAGTTTAGAATAACATACTTTAGTTAAGGTCAACGTTCTATAATGGATTCCACTGGTAAATAAACCAGCACCTATTCAATTATGCAACGTTCGCTTATTTCTTCATGTGCTAACAACTGTAACAATAATAACTGCATGTAAAACAGTGATTGATGGTAATTGTTCAAAATATTCGATTGCAGTTAGAAGGAAAATATTTGTGATAATGTCAGACACATTTTGTCTATTTTGCAAACAATCCAGATCCCTAATTTTTTCAATATAAATAACTAAACTGCAATAATAAAGGTGATTATTGCGAATAATCACATGCCAATTAGATAGTATGATCAAAAATTTTACAGTAAGCTCCACCATTTCTCATGGTATAAAGTTATAATCCACTTCATATATCCAGATTTAGATATATTTACAGTAATATTCAAGTTAAAAAACTTATCTAATTAGTGTCAGGACGGCTATTTTTATGCGGTAGTGAACGACTAAGAGAATGTGCACGTTGATTAAATATTGCATGCATATTCGATTCCATCTTAAATATGTTTCGCGATGATTTCATATTTCTTGGCACTTTTGGACGTCTTTTGCTTCCTAGCTGCTGTAAATTAAATTTGTCCTTTTTAATTTGTATCGCTGTCGAACAAGTAGAGTTTCTTTCAATAACTGTTGATGAATGAGCATTCTTTTGTGATATATACTCCGTATATGGATTGCTACTGTTAGTAGATCTAAAAAAAAAACCCCATGATATAATAGCCTTATTTTACTACTGTTTACATGTTTGTTGCAAATTCATTTAGATTATTTTGAACATAAAAAAAATTCAAAAATTCATATACATGTCAATGTATACATGTATTCATCAATAGATTGAATGTAGCTTTCAAAGTACTAAATAAAAATACAGTCATTCATTTTCAACATTCTTCGTATACACGATGTATGAAATTTTATCATCTGTAAATAAACTTTGTTTCAATTTTATCATATGTAAATAAACTTTCGTAATCTAAAAAAGTGATTGTTTAGAATGCTCAATATCAGAACATTTCCCGCATTAAAAGCTTTTATACATAAAATAATCTTAGATATTTAAAACCAAATAACTGAAGTTTTTCTTAGTGCAATTCATGTTAATGAAAAGCTACAATGCTGCTGCTGGAGGACACGAGTAGAGCTGTTTGGATCAAACTTGTTTCAAAGATGCATGCTCTCCTAAATATTCCATCTCCAAGGTAAAAAAAAGAGAAAAAATAAAAACAAAAAAGCAAATATTTCATTGCCTTGAAAAGCACAATACAGGCGCTAGACTGTGCTGAAATAAGGCTTAGAATTCAAAGCGGACTATCGTCCATTGAATTGTAATCGATATCGCTTATAATCATTGTAAGTAGAAATTTAAAATTCCAAAAAAGGTGATAGTTCTAGAATGTTAAGAAGCAATAATTAATAATATTTATGAAAAATTAATAATATTTATGGATTGCTTAAATGGTAACTTACTGACTCAGTTTCATTGCATTACTTCTATCTTTACCACCGAATACGACTGCCAAATTTCCAGATGCTTTTACTGACTGATGACGTGAAATTGAAAGATCTCCGTTTATATCCATACCATGCATGACCGGTTTACTGATTATTGCATTGAAATTTGATACATTTTGCTGCAAATATTGTGAAAATTGCACAATTCAAATTAAACTTGTTAAAAGATTGTCAACTCAGAATACCTAAAGCATGAGTTGCAAAATATTTTTCAACGAGAAACGATCCATAAAAAATATCAATAAATGATACTAACGTAATGATCTTTACGTTATATCAATGAAGAACTTGAGCAAAAGAATTTATGCCTTGGAATAACAAGACACAAATGAAAAGTTGAAGTTGATCAACTTTACCCCGCTTAGTGAGAGAATGCTATTAAAAGAATTGTTTCGAAACGGAAAATTGTTTGATTTGTTCAATTCTTCCTGCAGAATAAATATGTTTTTTTTTTTTTTTTTTTTTTTTATTAGGTGAGAAAGTAAAAAAATTGCAAATATTTTCATTCAAAATCTTTATTTTAAAAAACCATTTTGAATAATTTCTTCTTGTAATTATTATACCAAACGTCACTTTGAGTAAACAAAAAACGATACTCATTAAACCAAAAATTAAAAAAAATGGTTCACTACAGCTAACGCCAGTAAACATAAATAATTACTGTTTGCGAATAAAAATCGTCACAAATTTTTTCTCAAATATCAAAACTGTTCAAATTTGTCTATGGCTATTCCACAACTTGATGTTCCAAAAAAAAAAAATTCCCGTGTTTACAGTAACTGAATAATAATTATGAAAGAGATAAGGATTTTACGTTATTATTCTGAGATGAATTCCATTGCAAACTCATTGATCCTAAATACAGAAATTGAAAGATTTCATTTTATTTTGTTTTTATTAGCATAAGAATTCAATTTTTTTCTTTTTTGTGTCATATATCAAGCATCATTCCTTTTTTTTTTCTTTTATTACTTCAAATTTTAGTGTAAATTGGAAACATACCTGATGCATTGGAATTCTTATTAACGTCTCCAAAGTATTTTAAACTTTGTGCACAATCCACAAATGAACCATTCAAATGCTGCACCATTTCATGATGCTGTTGCATATTAGTCACTAGTGAATTTGCATTCCTAAAAGATATTTTAGGCACCCATCAAAAATCTCTCGTTTGTTTTTCTCCAGTTTGTAGTCAATACGGATCACTCTTGTAACTTTGATATCCAAGAAAAACGAATAATGACCGCATATAGTGAAAGAGGAAATAGCTAGGCAAGAAAGCAAAGTGCACTGCATCTATAACAATAATATCAAACGAGCACTAAAATGACTTCAACAATTAGATTTTCAATATTTTTTTTCCTGAAATGATAAGTCAGGAATACAGATAATGTAACAGTGCGACTTTGCAAGAATATATATATATATATATATATATATATATATTGTTTCTTACAAAACAGCAAAACTCACCTTTCTAAAAAATCACATATTTTCACAGTTTCCTTGCATCGATCAGCTACATTATTCATCTGTTCATGATAGAAGTGAGAAATCAAAATATTATCTTGATCCATAAAAAAAATATATTCATCTGCTCATGACAGAATTAAGACATTACTCACTTTTAAAAATTATTCTAAATGTGTACATTTCTTTTTCACCACTACCATAGAAAACAGACATATTTACCATAATTTTAAAACGAAAGATATTTAGAGCATAAAGAGAATAGATTAGATCATCACTATTAGGCATGTTTCCTCTCAACTTTCTTTTATTCACTCAACAATGTACTGAAAGATTCTGAAAATATGATGTGAAGTCAAATTTCATCAATATTTTCTAAAAGCTAATGAATTTTGATTTGATTACAAAATACAAAACGGAAAACTTTTTTTTAGAGTATAACGTTCTCTTTCAAAAAAAGAAAAAAGAAATCCAAAATTTCTTCATAAATGAAACTAAATGATAAGAGGATGTTTATCGAACTAATCAATAAAATAACACTACAGCCAATCCAATATGATGTCATTTCTGTGCCTGTCACAGTAAATTCCTGTCACAATCTTAATAATTTTCGAACGGAAAATTATTAAGATTGTGACAGGAATATTTCTGGAAACAATTGGATTCTAAAAAATACAAAAGCTTACCATTCTATTCACATTATTTCGCATTATATTATACTGATTCTGTTGAAATTTGATGACAGAAGTTATCTTTCGCAAAGCATTCACTAGTAAAGTATTAGGTGTCTGAAATTACATCATTTTGATTTCCATTCCCTTCGAAACAAATCTGAACTAAAATAGGTAAGAATTCAAAAGGTTTCGATTATGTTACTCAACAACAAACCTGGAAATATTTTTTTGTTTTCTCACTCATGTGACGTCCCACACTTTCATAAGAAAAAGGTGAACGTCGACATACTATACACATCTTCCCCGAGACTGCAATCGTAAATAGATCCATTTGAAAAGAGCTTACTTAATTATAATTAATGGCAGGCTATATTCAATACCTAATTAATTCCTAAAGAAATATCTTCGCAATTATATAAATTAATTTTCCAAACGAGCAAATTTTCATCCATAAACTAATCGTAGAGTTCCAATACCGTAGATATGAAATGGAAAAGTAAAACGACTTTATTTGAAATGCGATAAGCAGATAATATTTCAATATAGAAGACAAGGAATGAGGAAGGGATTGAACTTTATAACAAAGAGAAGCAATATTGTGCAGTGTTTTAGTTGAAAGTATTAAATAAAAAATAAGAAATTTCATCTGGATTAAAATAACAGGATATTCAATTTGTAAAACGTTCCATTGTTTAGTATTCCATCTAAATGAATCAGATGAAAAATAAACAGTTTCAACTGAAATAGAATCAAAACGTATAATACGAATTGTAGCGAAAGTGAAAATAATTTTATTTGCTAATATTTATAACTTAAGCCATCTTTACTTTATGAAGAATAGAAAAAATATTAGTAAACAAACCACATTTGTCAAGACACGTAGAGCAGAATATATGTCCACAGCTTGCAAGTGCAAAAGGCTCACGTTTAATAGTGCTTTGTGCAGAAGGAATCAAATAGCAATTATTGCAATGCACCCATGATAACGCCATCTGCAAAATTTATTTAAATTACATAAGATAAAAAATTAGGGGAAGAAAAAGACTCGTTTAGGGAAATCTACTTTTACAGCATCATCACTTCGTTCATGAAGAAAATATTAGACTACTGAAGGGACGTTTACTTTGCAACAAAACTAATATTAATCAATTTCCCTATATGTAGAAACAGGAAATTTTTAACATACTATTATAGTTATACACACTACACCTATATCTACATATAATGTTTGAATCTACTACATTCCAAAGCACGAAAACGGTCTCCTTTAGCAAACTCCAACTTCGAGTCTCTACGATCTTCACAGCGATATGGTTCTTCAGAGCTTTTCTACAGTAAAAGAAGTCGCAAAGAACCGGAATACAATTATACTATATATTCCTAACAGCATAGCTTTTTTAAAATTGAATAGTTTAATCTTTTTAGAGAACTTTATGGCATGCAACAATATGTAAACAGCATTAACAATTTGCCACAATGTATCACACACATTTTAATTTTATATATGCATATTAAAGTAATCGAGAACCAGACTAGGTGAAAACTTCAAGAATATAATCAATTGAACAACATTGTAGGTATGAAAAATTACAAAAAGAAATAAAATTTAGCTTTAAATTACAAGCATCAAACAACTTACAAAATTATATGAGCATAAAATTCTGTCATTGACTTCTTTCATTTGGCAATTAAACATATATCAATAACCAAATCTCATAACAAATCACTATGCAAGTGTATAACATTTCCAGAGTAATATTACTATGTTTGACTAAAATCACGGAAAGGTAATGTTGAAGGATTTCGATAATCACGAACTGGTGAAGGAGCCCGATAATTGTTACGTGCAGTAAGTTCATCGTTTATCGTGGCTCCACGTATTCGATCATACGGTCGCTTGGTTACATCAATTGAAACATCAGATCGTACCGCACCATATGGATGTGTGGGATTTGCTATAATCTCAACACATTACGGATAAAGAATTGACGAATAATAATCAATTATTTATACATTATAAGCGCTAAAAAGAATTCATGCATTATGGCTGGATAAAGTTACCCTAAAAATTTCTTGGGAAGCGATTTTGAATGAATGAGGAAAAAACACTCTCATGATCAGAAGAAACTTACTAGTCCGCAATGTTTTGGTACTGGAATACTGAATTTGAGAGGGATATTGACGATTCGCTGATGGCGCATAAGATGCTGCTGATGCAGCATATGCTTGATATATACTTGCTTGCCGTGCTTCATCTATGATTGAAAAAAAAAAAAAAAAAACATTACTTCCAGTAAAGAAATTGAAGAAAAAATTGTTTTTCAATAAAAAATTCAAAAGAAAATAAAAACATCACTTTCAATAAAAAGTATTGTCATCTCCCTCTTCATTTAACAATAAAACGCGAAATGAAAAAGAGAAATTCTCGTTAGCGGAACTGCCTTCCACTTGTTCTGCTCAATATTTTACTAATCTCTAACGATACAAGAAAAAAAAAAAAAAAACACCGTGTATTCTAAGAGGTACATAAAGTACTAAATGTTATCTCAAATATTCTTCTTAACCACTGTTAACTTTTCATGAAAAAATTTAAAAAAAAAAATGAAACTCACCATATGCCTGCACTTTTTGTAGGGCAGAAAGTAGTGCAGGAAAAAATGTAGGATCCTTGCTAGTCATCATCACAACGGCAAGAATAAAATCCTTTGGTGAAATCTGTGCCAACAAACTATCTAAACCATTATAAATATTTAACAACAATGCTTCAACATTTGTAGCAGATTTTTAAACAGAATTTTAAATAATACTGAAAACAATCATATTAACATGAAAACAGTTATACTTCACCTAACATACCATTAAATGTTATAATATAGAAATAATCACAATAATACATGATAATAATACAAGTAATTACAGTTAACATGACGTAAAACTGTAAATTTTATCCAAAACAAGACGATACTATGTATAATAATAATAACTAACACGATAAAACGAACCTAATGTAGTGTCTAAATCTTGCGGTGCAATTAAACTATTCCGCTCTTCAATTAATTGCCTTTGTTGTTCTTTGACACCTTTCTCCCATTCATTGAATTCTTCCACATATTTATTATATGTTTCGGTACCACACTGCGCTCTCAAAATAAATTAACTACAATGTCAAGAGTAACCCATATTTTTTGTCCTTAATCAGCAAATAGGATACTGTTAACGTTTGTTTGAAGCTGCCAAATAACTTACTACATATCGTAGAAGTTAGAGGAATTCTGTATTAAAATATAAACTATTGTATTAAATAAAAAGTAAAAAAACCGATCAGTTCACGTGTAATAGCCATACATAATGTTCCATCAATTACTAGGATTAAGAAATATCCACAAAACTGACATTACTTACTTTTCTCGTTAATAAACAAAAAACATACATATTGTTCAGCTTCCATTTTTCGAACTTTTCTTTATGCTCCACGTACTGTTGTTCCAATCGCCCTAAGGCAACTGTTATGTGCGTAATCTGCAATTAAAACTATTTTCATTTCAAATATATTCAAAAGCAATTGTTACTACTTTATAAAAAAAAAAAAAAAAAAAAAGTACCAAGAGAACCATCAAGAGCTATAAATACCTATTAATTAGAATAATTACTGAAACATTATTTGAAATAGTTATTATCTATAAATTAAGGAAAGTGCTCAGTTCTTAAAATAAAAAAAAAAAAAAAACCTATTTACATTGTGAATTTCTTTTGACCACTGAAAAATTTTTTTCAATCAAAAAAAAAAAGAAAAAAGCAAAAATTATTATCATAATTGAAATGCGATAATTTCTATCATAGAAGGACAAGAATACATCCAACATCTTCAGAAAAATAATTTTTAGCTTGAAGGAGTACTTGAATTAGGAAACTTATGTAGTGTAAAAAGATAAGCAATTTCTGCAACAAAGAAACGTAAAATAGATAGAAATGCCAACCTTATCAGCCATCAGAATTTAAATTGCAGTTTTTGAAAAAATACAAACATTTGAAATCTGAAAATATGAATTTAAGTCAACTTAAGACATATTATGCTATTTAACAACAATCATAATCATTTGCTAACGTATTTTTCATTTTGACAAAATTTCTTTATCATAACTCTCGATTTTCAAAAGCGATATGAAACAAAAGTTTGAGATAACTATAGCCGAGAAGAGAGGAAACACGTCAAAAGACATCCTTACATCACGACATTCAAAGATAAGATATACATATATATATATATACGGATGTTGCTGATTTCACGGGCGTTCTCTTGCACGTGTCATATGACATGCAAAACATTAATACAGTCGATTGTATCTTCGTAAAGCGTGACAAAGACGCAACGTCGGGGACTAGCACTTACCACAATGGATGGAACCACTTGCAGCGACGTGTTATGCTACCTTTGACAGATGAATAAACCAATTCCATGAAAAAATGAACGCTACGTGTCCAAGAAACTGCAACATCCGGTTGTTGACATGTCAGTCTGTACGAAGGTTGATTGTGACGTTAGTATAGCCCCAGTCCTTATTTCCCTTCTTCAGTTGTAATAATAATAATTTATGACGCTATCGACGTTACTGAGACATAACCTCAAGTCAACAATGGTCAATCGTGGGCAGCGTTTCCTAAACCAACTTTTTTCCAGCTCACTGCCATTACGTTTCCTGCATTTGCTTACGTACAAGGGAAAGTTATCATTAGGATACATAATGTTTAATATTTAAACCTTCTACGGGCTAACTACAGAATTCCGTGAAGAATTTCGCTCTTCGAGAATAGAAGATGGACTTGAATTGTAACAAATGACTAGTTGCAGAATATTTGTGTGAACTTTAACCTCTCGCCAGTGTTTCTTATGAAAGAAGCAAGTACAGGATGGATACTATGATCGAAATGCTATCATATAGTATGCTTGTCAGTGGTATCATTGTTTTTTTAATACTTACTTTTGGATTCGAAGCTCCTTATGGACGATATTTTCAAAAATCTCATCCATCGGTTTTTTTTTTTCTCTTATCATTCTGACATTAGTAGTAGTCAAATGATGACAGGCCAAATACAAGAATTTATTAATTGATTGGCTAATTTGGAAAATAACTGCAAAGTGGACGAAAGAGCAAATTAATTACGGTCAAGAAATCTTGAGAAAAGAAATGGAATCGTGATAGTAATTGTAGTAAAAACACTCACTCTAATTATAAATATCGTTACATCAATCAGAGTAGAATCTTTGACCAAAAATATGATGGCCCACTAAATTTTAAAACATTCCGAGATTTCAAAGTACAAACTGACAAGAAATTTGAGCATAATATTTTGGACATTAGTGTTTATGAGGAGGTGTTTATTTAAATTTATTGTTAGTGCTCTATATGAAAATAACCTACTAATAATTAAGAATGGAAGTGTTTTCACTGAATCTTAGATACTGAAACTCAGAGAACTGGAGTTAGAACTTCTGTAGGACAAAGCTACTAATGCATAATTACTGCTTCTGCTTTTATTATCATTACTGCAATTACTTTTTGATCAAAACCTTAGTAAACGATTTCTAAAAATATATTACCATACCTCATTTTATCCAAAATTTCAAATTATGTAGAGTACAGATGAAAGAATTTCTGAAATAAATATCCTAAATTTTGCTTCTTATAAGGTAACATTTACCTTATATGGTTATTCTAAATCTCAGGATAATTGTAGAGTTGTCAACAGTTTGCCTAAGTCTGAAATATATTTATCGGAGGTAATATTTTCAGATACCATTAATATCGGCTAAATGGGCTTGGTTCATACAGGAAATACCGTCATTGTGCATTCCTCTTCATTACCTTATTACCGGTTTTATTGATCTACCTCTTATCAATACATTTATCCTTATCTTATTCATCTTGCATTATATCAATAGGTTCAACAATAAACATTTAAACAAATTAACTTTACTTTGTTTTATTCTTTCGAAGAGGATATTTGTCCAGTGTTTCATTTTTTTTTTTTTTTTTTTAATGAAGGAAAACTAGAATTCCATTTGAATATTTCACAAATTTTTAAATATTTTTGTGTTTGTTTTATGCAAAATTGATTTCAGAGCTCTCATTTATCCATTTTTAATTAAAGGAGATACAAAAACTCCTCTCCATATATTCTTATTAAGTCTTCTATTCTGCATAGTTAATGGTTATGTGCAAGGTATATGGCATTCTTATAATGCTGTGTATAACAAATCACTGAAGGATATCGTATTTTGTTTGTTTGGTAGGTAGGTTTCACATTTTTCGATTTTTCCTGACATTTATATTAAATCTGGATATAAATGAATATGCAAATTTTTTTTCTATAGTTTTATATTGTGGTATTTAACATATTTATGCTGTTAATATTACGATTTATCACATTCTCCGTAAATTGTAATATTTGCCATGTAACTAGTAATATTAGAATAATCTGCAACAGGTACATTGATATTTCTCAGTGGAATGATGATTAATATCACATCCGATTCAATACTACGAAATTTGCGGAAAGATGGAAAATCAGGTTATAAAATACCTTATGGTGGTTTATTCAAATATATCTCTGGAGCAAATTTCTTCGGAGAATGTGTGGAATGGACTGGTTATGCCTTATTGGCACACACATTGCCCGCTTTTGCCTTTGCGTTTTTTACATTATGCAATCTTGCACCGCGCGCCTATCATCACCACAGGTGATTTCTTTTTAAGTTGAAAATTTCAATTTGTGCAAAAAAAAAAGACGAAGAAGGATAATTATTTCTATGAAACTTCTTTTTTAATAAATATATTATTACAATTTTTTTTATTTCAGGTGGTATCAGGAAAAATTTGACAATTATCCGAAAGATCGCAAAGCTTTTATACCATTCGTTATTTAGTAATTTAGTTAAGAGCTAATAATTATGCAATAGAAAAGGAAATTATTTTAGATCACCATTCATAGTTATGTAGAAAATGATATTTAGAAGAAAATGGTGTACGATATAAAATATTTCAAAGCCATGAGTACCGAAGCTTTTTACAGTGCTCTGGAGAGAATTTTTAAAAGGATTCTAATACTATGAAATTTTATTTGCATAGTTATTAAACAGTAATTAGTAATTATTTAGAAAAAACTTATAAACAGCAAAAAGTTTATTTTGCTCACAAATGACCATGTGATATCAAGTAAAATAAAAGAAGAAACATATGAAAAAAAAAGAAAAAAGAAGCCGAAAAAAATACATAACTATTCATATAAGTGATAAACAACATGACACATATGAGTGTTCACAGTAAATTTTCAAATATATAATAAATTTAACCTTCCCATTTATTGTAGTGTAAAGCTAAAATATTATACCGAATTTTGAAATATTTTAATTACATCTGCTTTTCATTAAGATAGTTTTATTATAAAGCACTGAGCAGGAAAGAATTGCCAAATATATGCAGTTACTGAGAACGGAATATTCTGGAAAGTATACCACTCTTCTTGCCATTTTTCTTCGAGTCTTTTACTATTTGAATGGCTTCGTTCTCCACTTTTTCAGCTTCCAGTACAATCTTGAAATAAAGGTAAATGATAGTTCCCAATAATGATTCTGTTAATTTATTGAATGAGAAGTAGTACCTTATGTGAAATCAATAACTAAGTCAGAAATGATCCATGAATCAAAAATTTCATTTACTACTTAACTGAATTCCAATATAATAAGTAACGATGTGACAAACTAAGATAATTTTTCTCAACTAGTATAATTTGAAAATGCTTAATTTTTTGCATCTTTTTGTTATTCAAAATGTACCACTTTCAGAAAAAAGAAAAAAACTAATAGATATTTCAGTTAAGACAAATAAATAAAGAGAAGAGCCTAATTGATTAATCGAAGATTGCACATGCTTTTTCCAATTTTTCATAATCAATTTCGGTATCATCATCACTAGACTCGGAAGAAGACACTTCTTGATCTAATCTTCTCTCCCAAAATTTAGTCAATTCTTCATTTATTTTTGCCGATTTCATATTACTTTGATTGGCTGAAATGAGAATCTCATAAACAAACGAAAGTAAATTTCAATGGAATCGGAACATGATGTCAATGAAACAGCAACATGCACGTGGGAATCATTAAAAGCAGAATGGTAGGTCACCGGGCTAAACGTATATATTTACAAGGTGTCCATATTTCATAAAAACATTAGTAGATCTTTTCATACTTAATTTCATGAGTTCCTTAATTTCTTCATCCATCGAATGATTATCATTTCCTGCGTCCGTCAGCTTAGCTGCCTCTATACTTTGTTCTTTGGCCAATTTCATCATTCGTTGTAACTGTTTCAAATTCCGAATCGTATCTCGCCCCATTATATCTGCATTTGATATGGATAGTTCTTCATTCAAGTCTGCAAAAATTATCTGTTCAACGATTACTTCTTAACTGATGATAATTTTTTTCGAAAGTTAGCAAGAATTCTTCTCTGTAGGTAGAGTATCACAAATGCTTGTCTATAAAAATGATGCTGGTACTGCTACCCAAGTAAATATTTGTTAAAAATTATTTTCCTTCAAGATGGGTTCTTAACGAGAATCAAATTTTAATGTAGAACAAGATTTTAGGGAAATGTCACCTAAATACTTACATTGAGAATCACACTTGTTTTTTTTTTTTTTTTTGTCGTACTTTTGTAGAGGAACTATTTAGGACTTAACTACTAATAAGCATACAACACAAACAATACATCTTTTATAAAAAAATTGTACGAATGAATTCTTGTTTCAACGAATGAAGTAGAACTGAAAGATATAAAGAGATATACCGTCTGGAAAAGAGGCATCATTTCTACAAATTCTAATGAATTCTTCCGGGTCAACATCATGTTCTTCCGATTCCCCAGAACGATCCCATTTTGTCTCTAACATGGCTTCATCTTTTGCTCGTCTCATCAATTTCTCAACTGTTTCTTCTTCAGTTTCATCTCCATTTACAACAGCAGACTGAAAGTTGAGTTAACACGCAGCATAAAAGTCATAGTATAAATAAAGGCATTTTTTTTGTGTGCCAAAATAGCAATATGCAACCATTTTTACAAATATGCCATCGTGAAATTGTATTGATGAATTGCTAGCATACCCTCGAATGCCTAATACCTTCCACTGGTACATTACGAAGCTTTGCCAGTCTTTCTTCAATGTCACTGACTGAAGGTGTGTCCTGATCTTAAAACCAAATATATTTTGTAAAATCCACAGTAATAAAATAATCTATTTATTTTGATCAATAAAAATGGCAACACAAAATGCCAGAATATCTTCATTTTTTCTCGTGATTTAGTTATTTCAGAAACATGTAAACAAAACGGAATAAATAGAAAGGAGAAGTTAATAATCAACTAACTACTTCAAATACTACAAAAAATTTCGAAAATCGAGAAATTTAAAATATTTACTTCCATTATGCATCTTTAGCATTTTCGCCCGTTCCTCCAAAGATGCTAATGTTTCTATTTCATTTTCATTCTTACTCATGCTTAAATTTATTAAGCGTTGCTCCAAAATTTTATCCTTTTTGTCTGATTGACGGTTTTGTTGTGATAAACGTGATGAGGGGAGAAAGCGTTGCACAAGTGCGTGTCTATACTTCTGTCGCATCGATGGAGGTGGCAAATCATCATCAGTCCACCAATTGTTGTTATTCATTAAAGATGAAGAAACAAAATCAAATGCAAAATCAGCCTGAAAATATCATTATTATGATGCTGAGATGTGACATACGCGATCTACCAAATAAAACCTGACGCTTGCGCAGACGTATTTATTAAATTTAGCAAACATAACCTTTATGGGACATGAATTTAATGGATATAGCCATTAACTTCATGTTCCACCGTTTTAAAGTTACATTATTTCTATATGTCCTCTTTATGATATAACTTTAACATGACTGATTGGATGGTTTTTCGAGCTTTTTCAACATGTCCAAGAAAGGTAACGCAGATGAATTCGTCCTCGTAATTATCGGAAGCTGAGGATATCAGCTTACCTACCACTTACTGATACCATTCGTGAACCAACAGTTCCTTGTCTCAATCTCACCTACCAAAATCGATGGGCAATATTCCTACTGCTTTCCTCATATTAATTTGATTCTATCTTAACTCTTAAACCTACATCCGTCCAACCCAAATTCTCCAACAATCTTCTTTCTCACTTATTCTTAAATAAGAAAAATTATAGGTATCTCTCTTCTCTTCTTTCTTTCATTTAGCCAAGAAGTCAAGGAGGGTGATCAGTTCGTCATATTTTATTCTCTCGTAAATTCATTTAGTTCACATAAAAAATTAATCAAAATATTCTATACTTTAGTCAATTCTATGTTAGAATAACTATCTGTAACCACCGAACACTATCAGTAATACGCATCAACAATCTAATTGCTTTGGCCATAAATGGAAACAAAATGAAATGCAATAATGTCAAAAATAAGTTCCCACTAGAATCTCCATCTACATCTAATCATAACGCATGTTTACCTCAATATCGAAAAATAGTAAAACTTTTCCGATGTCGCTGTTCGAAAATGACTTTCTTTAAAATCATTTTGGCATTAAACGTTATGTTTAGAGATTAAACAATGATGGAGAATACTTAAAAATGAATGAATTTGGAATTTTATTCCTTTTTTTAAGCCAGAAATAGAATACTGGCCAAGAAAATTAACAATGCTTAAATTAAAAAAAATGATAATATCCATTACAGATGATAACGTTCCAATGATAATAGGAATAAAGTCGCCACTTCATCATAAATTTTGTATATAGTGAAAGATTGCTTAAGTCCTCAGCAGCAAGGGCGCGGGAGTTAATACATCATCAGCTTTAGACTAGCTTTTAAGACTCAATCCATCTTGATGAAATGACTGCGGTATCGAAAAGATGAAGACAGACAAAGAGACTAGAATACCTAAAAATCATCTTGAATTTATTGGTTTTGGAAAGTATTTATTGACTTTTCATTTAAGAAAAGAATTATATTTTCAGCGAGACCTCAAACAATATTTATTCTATATCACATTCAACAATAAATCAAAAAAGTCTTCATATTCAAAAACCAAAGTCATACAAACATTGCTCAACAACAGCTCTGTCAGCACCCTTTATTCGAATAAATCCTTTCAGTTCGTCAACATGCGTCGCAATCGGATGTTGCAAATATTCTTCCAAATATTCTCGTATTTTTTTCTCGCATTCCTTAATAGAAATATTTTTATTAGCAATAAAATGTGAAATAAATAATTTTTCGAAAGTTCCACAAAAACGATTGAAAAAACTTCAAAATAAACAATGACGTGTATTACAATGCTACATAAAAGTTTTTTAGAAGTTATTCATTAACTGAATTTTCTGAAAAATAAAATACCCCAAATCTGACTATATGGTTCAAGTCTAATCAATCGATTTAATATGTCATAACTGCTGCGATATATTGAATGTAGCGAGGCTGATCACGCATTAAACAGTAAGGATTTCTCACTTGCAAAAAATTTAAATAGGACCGTTTCCAACAGCTTTGTATCATGCAAAAACTAAAAATTGTTTGAAGAATTTGAAAGAAAAATGATTGCAGTATTTAAAAAAAAAGGAAAGTGGAACACACGAATACATCGCCATGAATTTTTTTCACCAGTACCAACTCAACATATTCAAATTCCAATGTCTTCGGATCCAGTTGATCTCTTCTGGTCTCCAAATAAAGTGGTAATAAATGGTCACGATTTCGTTCCACATAAAATGCTAGGTCTGGCCGAGCTGAAACAAAGAAAAAATTCTCTAAAACTTAATGTGAAATAACAATTTTAAAAATCAGTCAGACAAGAACGGTTTCACGAAATTGTTCCCAAAAGCAGCAAATAGAAAAAAAAAAAAAAAAAGAAAAATCATACGTTTTGGCGGTCTCCAACCACTAGGAGTTGGGTATGTATCATGTTTCGGTACATCAGGAATCAATTTCTTCGGCATGAGCCTTTGTACATATTTCCAATCCACTGGTATCTCAACTGCTCTGCTTCGTATATGCTCTGAAATAATCCTCCATACAGTTGAATTATGATTAAATGAGAATATTCTAACTTTAAACTTTATATTAGAAGAAAAAAAAAAAAACTAAAAATACTGTAAAAATTGTAACTATTAAGTTATTTATGTTACAATACTATTGAGGATAAATTTGAAAATTGACAAGAAAAAAAGAGAAAACTTCAAAAAAAATTTAATAGAACAAGAAAAAAAAATAAAATAGAATAGAAAAATAAAAAAAAAAATAGAAAAAAAAAGAGTTCGTCGTTGTAGAGAATGAGATCAAATATTTATATCTTCCAAACAGTATTATTCACAATTCTTTTTTTTTTTGCAACATAATTCGATATGTATAAATCAGTAAAGCAAACAATCCTTTTCATCAAATGCGTACTATTCTTATATCAAATTTGTACTATGGAAGTATTGAACTAATGCTATTATAACCGAATAATTCAGGATAAAAATTGATACCTCTTTTTGGCATAGCAGCTTGCCAAGGATCATCCCAAACTTCGCTACTTGATGTGGCATTTTCTTTATTCGTAATTCTTCGGCAGTGACATTTCGTCAGTCCCACAGCATTTTCAGTCCATTTCAAAGAATGTCGTAACATAAAGCGCTCTTTTGGGAGTAGAAGTTATCTTTTTTACACCAAAAATTCATATTTAAATTACCGTTCTTACTCTTTACGTTTTACTCACTTCAATACAATAAGTTTCTCGACCGTTAACATCATAATTACTTCCATCCATAACTATCCAGTCATTATGCAATAATATTGAAAAGCGAAAAAACGTAATTATGGAAAATTCGAATAAGTATCCATAAAAATTATTGCGCAATGACTAGGCAAGGTTAGATAATCTAACCATGGACTTAGCAGCTTTTATATCAAGAATTCATGTTGAACTGCTAATCAAGTTGTTATAATAGATTTTATTTGTTTTTTAAGAACTATATTTGGAATATCATAAAATACATCACATTTAATGAAAAAAATTATTCATCTGAACAATTCATTTCAAAAACTGAATTTTTTGAAAAACAATCATAAAATATAGCACTAATTACAATTTCATAAAATTCTTAAAAAACACCATTTCTGGGCATGGCCAAAACGGATGTAGCAGGTGTTGCCGATAATATCGGTGGTATTACATTGACAATTATTTCTGATTCTGATTGCGGACTGTATGTCATGAGATGGCGTCGAGCTATAGCTGCATTTCGACGTGCTAGAGCTGAGCATAAAACGCTAACACGTCCCGTTCGTTGATATTCGAACCATGACTGTGTTTGTTCTCTGAAATTAGTGCTAACATCAAAGAAATAACTAGTGAAATAAATGAACAAGTAATTCTACTTGGAACAATACTATTAAAATTAAACAGCTAAAATGTGTGAAGAAAAAGAGGGAATGGAGCAAGAGAATTCTAAAATTTATGACATACTGCCATTTAATCTTTTCGATGCAGGTATTCCAAAAATTTTTTTGCTTAATTTTCTAAAATCTTTAGTTAAAATTTCATGCTCTTATCCCTTTGATATATTTTGAAACTTGAAATTGCATAGAAAAAGAGAAAGCAAGACTTAGTATCCCGAATAATTTAAAGTTGCTACTTTTACAATTATTCAGAAATCCAGAAAACAAATAACTTTATATAAATCAGTTCCAAAATAACTTGTCAAAGTAACATAAGTTGCACCAGCAAAATATTTTTCAATTGATACTTCAATGTGAAGTATCACATTTTCGCTCACATGCCAGATACCAATCGTTTATCCCTCAACTATTACTTAAATGAATATAAAATACTGAATAAATATGAAAACAATTTACTGCGCAGATTGTGCAATTAATTCTCTTTTGTCCACTATATCGCCGTAAATGGCATGACCTGCCAGTTCTACACCTGTCTTTTCTATCAATACTGTAATTTCGTTGAACATGTTATTCATGAATCCAGCAAATTCTGATGCACACTGAAATAATTTGATCATTTTATTAAAAACATTATGGACATATGAATGACTATAGTAAATCGACTTCGTTATCTGCCGATAAACTTTTTGATTGCTTCTATCTAACTCTAAAAGACTATTCTCCAATGGATTGTCTGATACTTGATACTTGAACACGAAACAGTGTTTCTTTAGCTGATAAAAAAAAATCGCTTCTATGTCTCTATATCATCTAAAAATCGCTTCTACATCGTCCAGTTGTTTATACTACGTTAAAAGACCAGAATTTCTAGCTGAATTTGCTATGAAAATACGATTTAAGATTTTTATTCCTGAATAAATTCCAGCCGTTTGGAATAATACACTGACAAACTGCTTGCCATCGTAGCCTATTACATTCCTGCTATAAAATTTCATGTAGTTATTGATATCTAATAAGATTGCTATATTCTCAATTTGGGTTTAATTCTAATTTGTTATTACTGACTTAGTTCTATTTATTGTTATTATTAGTACTTATTTTGGTATTACTGTATTCCCACACCGGTTTTATGCCCTTTTTAAATTGAATTATACGAAGAAAATGGATCTTTAGTCTGAGCAAGTCCATTATTCTCAAGCCCAAGTGACTTATATCAATACAATAAAATCACTACATAAAAAAGACGTTTTTTTGCTATAATATACTCAACATCATTCATATTTTTCTGCTATCATATACTCAACATCAATCATACAACAAACCCGCATATAGATTCCATGTAATCGTCGGGCATGTTCTAATCTGATCTCAATATCCTTTTTTGACATAAATTCATCGGTATTTAGTGCTGTTTCAACCATTTTGAATTGAGCATATTGTCCATCCAATAGCTGAAATATTGATGCTACGAAAAGAATTTTTCTCAGCATTTTCCTTATCGATATTATAATTTATAAACTATCTCATTCTAATAGGAAAATAAGTGTTCTGATTTTTTTTTTTTTGCTAAATCTCTTTTTTCAAACAATTTAGCTTGAAGAAAGAGACTGCAATTTACTTATCTGCATTCGAAACAAACCTTAAACAAATCATCCACACAATTTAAGCGATCTATCGTTAATTCTTTACATTGTTTCAGAAATTGTACAGTGCTAATAATCATTTCTTTAAGTTCCTGCTGAGCTGTTTTAACTCGTTCTTTTGACTCTCCATATTTTGATATAGTATGACCCATCTTAGCATGTCCGTTTATTACACACAAACCGCAACAAACGCGCTGAAACCTTATTCAACAATTTCATTTAAAAAAAAAAAAAAAAAAAAAAAAAAAAAAAAAAAACAGCAATTTCAAGGTATGGATAAACGGATAAATTGAAAAAGAAAAGAGCAGCAATTTTTCCTGATCTCACTTCATTATAATTACCATCTACATCTGTGACACAATTATATCTACTACTCGAATCTACAAAAACTTTTTTGTATATTTCTTTTCAGTTTACAACTTTATGAAAAGTGTCATTTACATTCTAACCAAAATTTTAAATTCAAAAAAAACTTCGCTTCACAAGATATTAATTCACTTATTTAAGATTCCAGTGTCTTTTTTGATAACAACTTTTCTCCCCTTCATGAACAAAAAAAATAATTTTTAAATAAAATGATTATCACCACCATTACACCACCACAGATCTTGTACATGATATTATTCCCCTTAGTAAAAAATGTCGACACCTCTACTCTATTAATATGATTGCAGTCATCACAACAATATTGATCCTCTGGTTTTGTAGCTTTTGAGCACTGCTGACAATATTTGACCATAGCATCTTTTTCTTTTATCCGAGATATAAGACCTAAAAAATTTCCTTACTTTAATAAATCAGTTATAAACCATCAAACAATATTGCATGATACGTTATAAGTGACCGATTCTTCTGGATTATTTCACAGTTTCACATCTGTCCTGTCCTATGGCACTAAATGCTCAATTAGCTTATTTTTTTCCTATTGCATTTTTATAACTGAATCCTAAACAAGCATTTAAGCATATGCTGTAAAAAAAAGTCTACTGTCTATCCAAAATAATTTTCTCATGTAACCACCCTGAACGTAAAAG
The DNA here is from genome assembly GCA_000499405.2 of Onchocerca volvulus. NCBI lineage: Eukaryota > Metazoa > Nematoda > Chromadorea > Rhabditida > Onchocercidae > Onchocerca > Onchocerca volvulus. The sequence goes on along the minus strand of HG738138.1, from coordinate 16,906,292 downwards.
GCAAAAGAAAAATGATTTTTAAGCAGCGCTAACTCTTTAAGGAATAATTGACGACAGGCGGACTATTAAAATGTGCACGACATAAGGGACAAGTATATTTCTGGTCTGCTCCATGAACATCATAAAGTCGATCAATACATTTTGCACAAAATGAATGACCACATTGCAGTTGCTTCGGCTCATTAAATATCTTCAAAAAAAGAAAAAAAAATTCATAAAAATAGAAATATAGTAAATATAATGCTAAAATAAACATGGACCTGCTAATTTATTTATTCAGACTGTGAAGACCAGACATAACGAATCTGCCACAACGAATATAATCAAAAACAATTAATATGATGTATGCATAGTTTCAATAATAAATAAATGAATATATATATATATATATATATATACAAGACTAACCGCAAAACAAGTCGAACAAACCATAGCTTCTAATAAGAACGCATCAGATTTACCTTCGTCTTCAATCATTTTCTCTGATGAATGATTAGGGAAAGAAGCTGATGATATCGCGGATGACAGAGATTGTGATAAGGCAGAAGAATCAGATAAAGAAGGCAAAACATCCATTATGATGAAATTTCATTCCCCGACCTCCAAATAGGAAATTTTATATATCAATAATCACAATGCAAGCGAATCTAACAAGCATGTGTTCTACAATAGATGAATCACGTGATCATTACGTAATCAAACACCATATTAACCATATCTAAATGTAAGCAGATAAAGATATTAATCGATTGTTGCAATAAAGACATCAGAGCTGAATCGCATAGTGGAATGGATCACCGATGAAAATGTCAACACAATCCTAATGGACTGTTGACGAGCTAAATCTGATGACCTTGACCTTTCTTTCGAATTTATGCTTTGCCAAGTAAAACAACTAAATAAACCACCAGTAAACTAATCAATGAATTTAGTGGAGAGATCCTATTGGAACTACAAATAGATAATTCTCAACGTACTTGTACTTCAGTTTTAAAAAATATGTATACTAAATGATTGGGCATGCAATTTTACGGAAAATATGACGTACGGAAATTGACGCGTGATATCAGTACTATTAACAGGGAACAGATATGATGACTACTGATATACCTATGATTAGAGAGATATGACACTTACTGATACACATGTGTTTCAAATGATACTATTATCACTAACATAGAACAAATATGACAAGAACTACTGATATACTTACGAACGTTATTCAATTCTTAATATATTCCAACCATTCTGTAGCCTGAATTATCTTACGTAATTATATAAACTTGGCCATAAGATCAACTCGAAATACATAACTACATAAGGCAAAAAAAAAAAACATGTCAACTAATAACGATCAAAACTATCCTCGTACTCGTTCGATTTTTTCGAGTGGATATCCGTACATCTATTGAAAAATAGTACAATTTGTAGCACTTATCCGACGAACCGCAAAATCCACTCGAAAAATAAACGTCACCACTCACGTCAAATAAATATCACCACCCACGTGAAACAAACGTCACCACTTATGACCTCACATACGCCTCCCACACGTTAATCCCACACAACATCACAAGCACAATTAGATGACCCGCAGTTGTAAAAAGGTCGCTACTAATACTCTCTCCTTCTACATTCTCTTTTTCTTTTCTTCCTTTTTCTCGGTTCTCTTTTTCTCCACATTTCTTTTTGCCGTGACGCCGAACTTCCACATTTTCTTGCTCCCTGGGAAAATTTTTGTTAGTCAACGGTTAGTTCATTTTAAAAAATAACAGGATGAGAATGGGGAGAGAGAGAGAAAGAAAGAAGAAGGAATAGTTAAATGAATAAATTGCAGGAAAATGAATGCATGGTCAAAGGACATGAGGTTGGATCGATAATATCAGAACATTAACACCAAATGGAGGTAATAAAACAATTTTCAAAAAGTAAAAGAGAGGAATTCGAAATTACCAAGGAATTATGAGGTTAAAGTTCAACTTTAGATGAGCAATCAATTAGTACTAATAATGAAATCGATTTCTGTAGATTTCGAAAAATTTCTCACTTAAATTATAAAATGTAAGAGAGAAAGTGTATAATATAGAAATAATTCTACTCCTTTTGTTTGTTTAATTCTTCACATAAATTTAATTCTTCAGATTTGTATGGAAAAACATGCTTTCTCATTTAACTCTACTTTAATTCTAACTCCAATTTTAATCTGAACCTAAATTTTAACTCCAACTTTAACTTTAACCTCAATTTTCAGATTTAGTATTAAATTTATTTCAACAGAACCATTGGTATTTTTATAACTTTTTTGATATTTTTCATTTTTTCAATATTTCCTCAATCCTTTTCCGCCTAGTTAATTGAAGCAACATATTTACTTAAATATGTTAGGCTGAGAAGTATCAAACTTGTTCCGTTTTCCCGTAATCACTTTCCCAAAAATATTTCTACTTTTTAATTTTCTCAATCACTTCTCTTATTTTTCATTTAGAACATCCATTCGAATACTTATTCCTTAACGTTATCGATTAAACTCATTTAAATCAAAATTTCCATAATTTTCAGGACTTCTCTTGTCAATGCAATGAAAGCATTTTTTTTTCCTTTTTTTCCCTTTTTTTTTTTTTTCGATGAATTAAAATGCTCATATTCATAAAATATAATTTATTATAATTATCAAATCACTGTATTCCTATCATTGTGTACTGAGCAGTCAAATTGTAGAATATGTACTGTTCAACTATAGTAATACTTTCCGACTGTTTTCTATTTGTAATTTTCCATCTAAGATGTTTGTATATTTTTTCTCTATTCATCATTATTTCGACCCTTAATCGATTAATTAGTTTTTATTTTCAACAAATAAAATTAAAAATTCAAACTTTAACAAAAAAATATTTTAAAGTTCATTTACAATAATCAAGGTTTTTTTTTCTTTTTTTTTTCTGTTATTTTATCGTATCCATCAATTTTTGGAGGAAATAACAACCAAGTTGATACCACTTCGAGGAAATTTACAATTCATATCAAAAAATGTTAATGATCCGACAAACAATGGAATAAAAGTACATTTAATCAAACTCTGTGTTTCTGAAAATAAAAAAAATTCTTTAAATTTTTTTAATTTTTGGAAATTTATTTTAAATTTTATATAAAACATTCTTCTCATATCATTCCTCGATAATTTGTATATTGTTTTACAGTATTATTCTAACAAGTTGATATTATCAAATTTTTCTTTTTTTAACATTTAGCCTCGGAAATCATGCAAAAACAAAGCAAATGGGTGATGGAACAGTAGTATTTTATAAGTATAATCATTGAATATGGTCGGATCAGTAAAATGAACTGTTCAGATAACTTATACCATAAAAACCGGAATTATCAATCACAGACATACCTGAGATCAAGTTATTAAAGCCAACTGTTTGGATATCTTTTATCGTAAATGCCAAAATTACCAATCGTAAATGACAAGATTTTTTGGGGGTAATAATCAGATAGAAAATATTAATGCATCATTAGCTTGTGCTCATTAGCTTTACATCCATAAATTTGTCAACAAAAGGGAAAACAATCATTTACTCCAAAATGTTCCGGTTACAGTACAGATTTTCTTCATTATTCATTTACTTACAAGAAATATATATTTGAAAAAGTGAAAAAAAAGTTTAATTTATTTGATTATTTCATAACTGTTTTTTAATTTATGATGTTTGAGACAATAAATGAATAAAACATACGAAAATACATAAGTAAAAAATATCCATATCACATTAATTAAAATACTGCTATTGAAAAATAAAACCAAAAAAATGAATAAAATTGCCGAAACTGAGAAGTTAAATTAAAAGTTAAAATTCGAAATGGATGAAAGTAAAATTAGAGAGAAGATTAGGAAAAAAATTTTTTTCCTTTCTAATATCTTTTTTTTGTGGCAATTTGAACTAATTAAATTATTCAAATACTTTTAAATGAACAATATTAAATTTGGAATACTTCATATTATTCAATTTATATTTTGAAGTATTGCTGAGACTAGAAAATACCACATTATTTTTGTTCTTTACATTAATCTTTCTTCTCAATCAGTGTATACGGTATTAAATGATAATATTATCATATATAAACTCATAATTATTCTGATTTGGATAATTTTAAGTTGAAAAATTTAATGATACAAATTTAGCCTTATCATTTCATTGGCATACCATGAAAGCAACAGTTCAATTTATGCGCACTGAATCACTTCAGTTTAATTCTACAGCGATACAGGATGTGATTCAGTTGTAATATATTTTGTATTATTTCTTCAAAGAACACTTTCAACACCTGAAATATTATTTAAAAATTGAATTTAGCACTTGGTGATTTTGCTCGCTAAAATTTCCAATAATTTCTTTCTAAAGTATTCAAAGATTGAAAAGTTTTAGTAAATGCTGAGTAAAGAATTGTATTGGTTGCTTACACGTGATACTGAATGAATACGTTTTAACTGAGAAAGTATGAAGATTCCGCTCGACAACGTTTCTAGGTGGTATTACGTTGCACACAATTTCAAGAACAAAGCTTCGAATTTTTGGCACCCATATGCATGATGTTCAATCCACTGCCTTTCCTAAAGCAATTCGGCTCTTCAACTTTCGAACATATGCGGTCTGAAACTCGCCGACATTTTATCAATTATTCAGGTAGCGTAAGTCTTATGCCATCCACTATTCTTCCTGTAATACCAATCATCTGGAGCTCAAACTTCTCTCGAAATGAGAAACAGGAATATAAATGTTTTAAAAAAATCGAATAAATTGTTTTTGCAAGCCACTCGACCCTTTCTTCCAGAAGTTAAGTGAAGACAAAAATTCAAAGCATACAATTATTGCAACTAACACTTAAATACCTTCTATGCATTTAAAATATATCATTTTCATTCTTAGAAATGGTCGGAAATATTGGCATCCATAGCCCTACAATTGTATATCAAATTAGCTAAGGTCAAAAGTCAAATGATCCAATCTATTTTTATGAGATGGCTTACTAAAATCAAATGATAAGCTCTTACTTTAGAAATCTACTTTACTTTACAAATCTCAGTCATGAGGTTTATGTATGATGACCTTATTCATCTAAAATTGTCTATCAGAAAAAAATTCTAGCTAAATGGTCCTATGAAAATTTCTAGGATTAATTCAATTTATCATCGAGAATTTATTTTGAAATGTTTTTAATAACTATCAATTTCATGTTTCATTCTTATCTCAATTTCAGGATCAATTATCATTCGTCTATTTCAGTGATAATCTAATGATATGTGAATATTCTAACTTTTACTCAATTTTTCTTGCAGTACAATTTCTGTCACTTAAAGTTTCATGAAGAAATGAATCAAATGATTGCCAACTTTATTTTTTATCATCCGAATCTTTGTTCGTCGAATAGAAGATATCTTCGAAAAGTCACATAGACTATAATGATTAAAAGTATTCCGAAATAAGACAGAAATAACTCACTACCGAAAAATTTGAATACTAAAAATTGTAAGTATTATAAAGCGAATAATCGACTCCCAAAAATTTGAATGCAACGAATAACAAAACAAACAGTGAGTGAATAATGCCAAATAAGTAGCGTAAAAATTATAAATTCTAGATTTGGTAAAAGAATATTTTGTTTAAAAAAATTAAATGAATGGTGAAAATGAAATCAATAAGCGGTGAATGTTAAGATATGAGATAACTTTTATGGCCGATAAAATCACGAAATCATTGAAAATTTTCATCGCTTTAATCAATCACCGAGAATAAATTGGTAGTATATATTGAATGGAAACAAAAAACCATGATATAATATGGAATTTGGAAATACACATGAATAACAAATTATTAATTACGAATTATTATCTAACGGATTATCATTTAATTAGAAACATTCTCTGTATTCGCAACTATCATTTAGAAGTTATTTTCAATATTCAGCCTTTCATTTCTAAATATTTTCTTAGTATTATGACATTTATTATTATTATCAAAGAATTGCATAAAAATCATACTAATATGAATAAAAGAAAAAACACCAAGCAATAACAACCAATTAAAAGACTCCGCAGAACTCACAACTACTAAACTATATAGAAAGAACCATAAACAAAAACTATAAAACAAACCAACAACAAAACCAAAAAAAACAAACACACCTCAAAATTATAAGCAAAAGTAAAATTAAAATAATCACTAAAACCAAAACTATTACTCCACTTACTATAAGGAACAAAATAAAAAAAAAATAAAAAAAAAAGTGCAAATAAAAAAAAGTAAAAAATAAGAACATACCAAACAAACAACGACAAAAGTCCACAAAAACCTTTTTATAGTAAATAAAAAATTCTAAAATAAACTAAAAGACCACAAAAAAGACCAAATCCCGTTTGCAGACAACAAATAATACTAAAAAAATATATACTAAATCTTTAAAAAACTGAAAAAAATCCAAACGCTCCAAACATCTAATTTTAAAACTTCAACTACTTCAGCAAAAAAAGTTAAGGACTAAAAAATCTAAAAAAAGTTTTCAAAACTTCAAAAATTACCTCAAGGCCATAAAATAAATGATCTGCAATCAAAAGTATTAAAAATTATACTAAAGACCCACTAACAAAGCCAAACCAACTTACCACAATACCACTCCATATGAAACTTAAAAACAACATAAAAAAAAATAAAAAAAAAGGCAACATCCTATAAAAATCACCCCGAATCAAAATAATAAAAATCAAAACTTCTAATTCAAAAACAACAAACAACAAAGCAACAAGAAAAAAAACCTAAAGTAAAACCAACATGTACCTTCTCAGCAACATCGAAACCGCCCCTAAAAAGACATTGATGATGGTGTCAGATAACCAGCAAACATAACAATTGCATAAAAATTTTTCTTAGTCGCTGTGGACCGAACAATTTCGCAATGGCCTACGAGCGGGTTCACGTTTGGTTTTATCTTCCATCAACCCAACTCGGAGATTTTAGCATCGGCGTTGATCGGCATGTGTGAGGAAGAGGGAGATGATGAGAGGTAGGGGTGGTTTTACCCGGGAGATTGTCAAAGATTGATATGAATCTCCCGGGGCAGGAATATTACGGACTTGATATTTTATGTTTCAACTTGATTTAAAAATTATCGATCCTTAACATAAGTGGATGATTTGTAGAACATTTTATTACGATGGTTACAACAAGGAATAGAAAACGAGCAGAAGAAAATAACGAAAATAAGGTATGAATTCATTTTATTTGAATATTTATTTATCAAATATTTATTTAGCTGACATTCAGTTACTCAATATTTAGTTGTTTCGTTATTTATTTAATTGCTAATTTTTTTGTTATTCGAATCCACTTATTTTTTATTTGATTCTTTAATACGTGCATTAGCATGAATTATATGTATTGCTGGTTTTTTCTGCGTTTCTTGAAATCATCATTATTATTATTTTTACTGCTACTATTATTACTATTATTACTATTATTATTATTATTAGTATTATTACTATTATTATTATTATTATTATTATTATTATTATTATTATTATTATTATTATGATTATTATTATTATTATTTTTATTTTTATTTTTAGTATTATTAATTATTTATTATTATTAATTATTATTATTATCGTTATTATTATTATTGTTGTTTTCTGTTTATTATTAGTATCATTGCTTGAAGTTATTAACGTAGTTGTTATTTGTAGATCTGAGCATTCTATGAATAGGAAATGAAATTAAAAATAATTTTCTTCAAAATGTTTATCAATAATACATTAAAATTTACAATGAAACTTACTGCATTGGAATCTCGAATGATCTGAATTACATTATTTTTGACGTCGGTTATAGAAATAACTAAATTTAGGAAATCTCTCATCATATTTTTCGAGGAAAAGAAAGGGAAGCATTTCATTTTTTCATATTAAATTTGCTCAATTTTCAGAGTGAACGCAGTGAAAATCATCGACGAGGTGAACAAACTGTTGAAATTACTAAAGAAATGATGCCTGTAAGGATTTATATTATTGGTACCAATCAAATTAAGCTTTTTTTTCCTTTTTTTTTCTTTCCTTAACATCTCTTCAGGGTGTTTCTGCAAGTAACGAGGAAGGTGAATTGGTAGAAAATGAGAATGGCAATGAAAAACGTGAAACAGCAACTAAAGCTGGCGAGTTCTAGAAGCTTTTATTATCACTTTTATGCTTTTCTTCCTAATGTATCTAAATTTAACAATATATTTTCAAAAGGAAACATTTGCCATAACCTTATTCAACGATATGCTGATATTTCCAGATAAATTATCAAATGAGCCTTCAAGAAAAGGTCGAAAGGAAGATTCCAGTAGTAGTTTTAGGGATAGAAAGCGTAAACGGTCGCGATCAACAGATTCTGGTAGTGATACCAGTCGAGACGATTCACGAACACGATCAAAACGAAAGCATTCAAGTTATAAAGATACCAAGTCATCAAAAAAAGTATTTTATATTGTCTTTATAATATTATATCCAACATATTTGTTAAGAATTTATTTCCAGCATATTTTTGGATAGCTCTGACGCAGCTAATATCTTAAACTTCTGGCAAGATTGAGCTAATATCCTGATTATCTTTTTCAAAGCTATATGAACTAAATCATACTCAAATTGACTGGAAATATTTCGCCACCATAATTATGTTAAGGAGCAAACTTCAAATAGATGTTCTCATTTCCAAAATGTAACTAATATTGTTTATAGCACTCGAAAAGCGAGAAACGTCGTCGTTCTTCTATGGAAAAGGAAAAAAGAAATGATAATAGTGAAGTACTGGATGGTATATTTTCTTCTTTAATCATCGTTTCTTTAAATTAATATTTTTAATTGAATCAATGTTTTTTTTTTTTAAAGAAAAACATTTTTAAATTAGTTGATTATATAACACTTATATACGAAGAATTTCAGGAACATTTTCAAGAACACAGTTGGAGATTGAGACGAATGGTTCAAATTTAGAACAGCATATCACAGACACTGTCAAAAAAGAGCCAACAGCAAGAGATCTGGAAATCGCTAGGCTACTGAAGGAGGAACAGGAACATCCGGATTTGCTTGATGCGGATAATGATGCAGTTTGGTCATTAAAAAAGGCTCAAATTGAAAAGCCAAGTCGACAATGCCCATATTTGGATACAATTGATAGGTTTGCTTTTCTTTTTTGTCCTCTTCTATTTCAAATTTATTAGGTTTTGTTTTTTGTGCTGAAAATTTTTGTTTCTTTTCAAGTACTCGAAATTTATTTTTGCAGATGCGCGTTAGATTTTGATTTCGAAAAGCTGTGTTCCGTTTCATTGTCACATATCAATGTTTATGCTTGTATGGTTTGCGGAAAATATTTCCAGGTGAATCATAAAACTGTAAAAAATTTGTTAATTGTTAGCGATGGCATTATCGGAAAAATTCTTACTGGGTCATACTTTTCACAATGTTCAATTGTTCAAATATTCTATTTTCAGGGCCGAGGCACCAGCACTCATGCGTACACCCATTCACTGAATACTAACCATAGAGTTTTCCTGAATTTAAGCACTTTGAAATTCTACTGTTTGCCTGATAATTATGAGATCATTGATCCATCGTTGGATGATATCAAGGTTGTTGTTTTATAAGAACTATATCAGTTCTAGAAATTAAAAAAAATTGTTTGAACTGGTCCCAAAAAAGAAATAGCAGATGAGTTTCTTCAGTATGTATTGAAACCAACCTATACGACAAAATATATCATGGAGATCGATAAGATGGGAAAGATGGCTCGAGCTTTTGATGGAACAACTTATTATCCAGGTGTTGTTGGTCTGAACAATATCAAAGCAAATGATTATGAAAATGTGGTTCTGCATGTGAGTTTTCATTTCGAAATTTTTGGAATCAAGATATTGTTAATTAAACACATAAGTTGGTAATTAGCATTCAATTTTTTTGACATAATTATAGTTCGTAATACTGGATATAATGTCTCATTCTGTTGAAAATTAGAAAATATACACAATTTCGCGATAGTAATAGAGATTTAAGTATATTAAAATAGTTGGGGAGGTTCTTAATTTATTTATTCTTTGATTCAGAGGAAATATTTTGTCATGCTGGAAAAAATTATGTTTTAGGCACTTTCTCATGTTCCACCTCTTCGTGATTACTTCCTACGTGAAGAAAATTATATAAATATAAAAAGGCCGCCTGGCGATAAGATAACGTTGTTGCCGAAGCGTTTTGGTGAATTGATCAGGAAATTGTGGAATCCGAAGGCGTTTAAAGCGCATGTTTCACCTCATGAAATGCTACAAGCCAGCGTGTTATGCAGCAATAAGAAATTTCAAATCACCAAGCAAGGTTTGTTTCGTTATTTTCGAGAAATGATAATATACATAAACACATATACAATTAAGTAATCCTAGAAAAAAAATTCTTTTTTGGAGTAACAACAATTGAATCTTATCTTCTGACCGACATTTTATTTCAAGAAATTACAGGTGATGCAGCAGAGTTTTTGAATTTTTTGTTGAATACCCTTCATATAGCATTAAACGGTACTCGCAAGACATCGTCATCCATTATCTACAAGATATTTCGGGGTCGACTGCATGAATTCACACGGAAAGTAATACCAGTGGAAACAACTGAAGAAGCACGAAAAACGTTACAAGAAACTGATGAATACAAAGGTACTCTTTTGCTAGTCATGTTGAATATTTTATTGTCCATTTGATTTCATTTTCTTGCGCGAATTAGAACTCCATTGCTGCACTTCCTTCTTTTAGAAAAGAAACTCGAGATTCCATTTCTTTATCTTACGTTGGATTTGCCAGCAGCTCCATTATATCGTGACGAATTATTGCAAAATATTATACCGCAAGTGCCACTTTCTGTACTGTTGACTAAATTTAACGGAGCTACTGAAAAGGTTATTACCCTTTTTTGTTTCAAATTTTTTTTTCTTTTTTTTTTTCCATGTCTTGTTTAATAATAAGTGAATGACATTACTAAATGTACTAAAATTCTCGTATTGGATCATTTCAGTTATGCTCTGTTTCAGGAATATAAAACATATAGTGAAAATTTCATGAAACGTTTTCAACTAGTCCGTTTGCCGCCTTATTTAATTATAACTTACAAACGATTTCATAAGAATCAGTGGTTCGTCGAAAAAAATCCTACTATTGTCAATTTTCCTATAAGGTAATGAATAAAATGTTTGCATTTTCCTTTAACAAGAATAGAATGATTAACTTAGAATTCAGTGATCATTATTTAATGATTCAATACTGATTTAGATTTTGGGCATGATAATTCCTGATAACCGAAAAGATACTCTAGTCTTAGATTGCATTCCTATTTTAATTCAATATGCTGTTATACTAATAACTTTACAATTTCAAAAGCGAGGAAACTCTGAGTGGTTATGACGAACATTTTTTTTTCCATTTCAGCAATGTTGACTTGTATGATTGTTTGGCAGAAGAGATGCGTCCTCTGCATAAATATACTACTTATGATCTCGTTTCAAATATTGTTCATGATGGTCCACCATCATCGGGTTCCTATCGTGTCCAAATTCTTCATAATGTTCGTTTTTTTTCATCACATATTTTCGATTAATAGATGCAAGACTGTTTTTCTTCAATATCTCAGTCGAAAAGGATACGCTGCATCAAATTTCCATCAGTTACATGGGTTATTTCAGGGTACTCAAAAATGGTATGAATTGGAAGATTTGCATGTGAAAGAAATACTTCCACAGATGATTACGCTAGCCGAATCTTATATACAGGTTGTCTCATTTGTCAGTACTTGTTTAGTATTACTAATGATGAATGATCGTTAGTGGCTTGATGTATTCAAATTGCAGTTGTATTAGTTATGAGCCAAAATTAAATAGAAATTTCTTGAAAAACTTTAGATTTGGCGTTTGAATACTTCGAAGACACGTGAACAGCGAGCTGGTGAGACGGAGGAAGATGAAGGAGAAACTATGAACAAAATGGAACAATAATTTTTTTTGTTCAAATAACGGTTTGATTACTAATAGAAAATGAAAAGCTCAATTCTATGATCTTCTCAGTACAGTCAATAAAATTGCATGTTTTAAATTACATGCTCTTTTCTTCCTTTTCTTTGTCTGGAATCGTGTATCATGTTATTTTTCTGAAAAAAGGATATGAGAGAAACTTTCAAAGATAGCAATCCAGATCATGAATTTAAATTTTAAACTTGATTTTTAGCATACTTCAAATTTGCTGCTAACTAATATTCTTCCACTTTAAATTTATACTGTCTAATTTTGTTGTTTTAATATCATGTTAAAAAAGTGAAAGTCTAAAACAAATCGCGATAGGGAAAGGAAACAATTTGCAGAATTCGAAAAATTACGTGAAAATATGATGTAAATTGAAGTTCCAAAGCTACTGTATGCTCATCTGGTAGCACTATGTAAGATTAATAAAGTCGAAAAGTCATTAACACCTTTTTTTTTATCATTTAAAAATTAACTTGATCGAGTTCAAGCTTGAAACGTCAAGACTTAAATTAAGAAGGAAAATGTCACAAGTTAATTGTTTCGGCTTTCACTACATGCCACCATTTGATATAAACCATTCGTTGAATTCCACCATACTTTGCATATACATAAGCAGATAAAAAAATAAAATATCCAAAGAGCACCTAAATTTATTGGTCATATTCAGATCTTGTTTACTCTTAGTAATTTATGTGAATAAAGCATAACTGCGATTAGACTACTTGATTATGTCTAATAATAGTTATGTTACACAAAGGATTCAATGCTTTTAACCTGAACGAATCGTAGAAATGTTAAGTGATAGAACCAAAAAGCAGTCATTAATGACCAAAAACATAGTGTTAATAATTTGACCATTTTATGAAGTGGATTATCATCCTGAAATGATTTATCATTAATAAATCTACCATCTTCCTTCCTCAAATTAATATACCGTTATCTTCTTCATATCTTTATCATTCACTTCTGAATATTTGTTATTCACCTACCTTCCATACAAATTTATTCCTATCATTTGGGAAATGTATGCGTGGTGATTGCTGTGAGTAAAATAAATCTAATTTCTCGTCCTTCGCAATCCATAACCTAAAAATTGCTTCATTTTGGAAAAAAATTGAAATTGAAAAGAATTTCCAAGAATTATTGAAATTTTCCTTTTTGTTTACATTCCATATCTAACTTTAGTTGTATTCCATGGGAGTTCTCATGTCTTTTTCTCTCCAATCCAACCACATCTAATTTCTAGTAATATTTTCCTTTCCTTGCTCCATTTTTTTTTAATTTAGTTGTCAGCACCTCTGACATGTCCCATATCTATTAATTTTCGTCTTACTAATGTATTTGGAAACTTTCAATTAAAATGGGATAAAAAGTAGGTACTCATTAATCCATTGAGCAATATCATGATCTTTGAGCGGTATACATGATAGATCAATTCGTTCAATATGAAATAATACTTTTTGTGGTATACGACCAGTTAAGAAAAGGCCAACTTCAGATTGAACAATATTTACTGGATAAGCGATAGTTACATCATAGATACATTCGATGTAATTATCTAAACCATAAATTTTTTCATTGGAAATAAAATAGAGTCTTTTTCTGTCTTTTACTGTCTTATTTTTTCTTATTATTTCCATTTATAATTTAGTGTAATACATAATTTAATAAACGAACGTCGTCTCATTTCTTTGATAAAATGAATAAATCCGGCCGAACGAGGATATATTAAATTGTTCAATTGTTTTAAACCATTCTTTTTTGCATACACATTACTTTTCATCGTTGTATTAGATGTTTTGTCTGTTCCTTCCGGAAATAATAATATCTAAAAAAAAAAAAAATAAAAAAAAAAAAATTATTTGTGATCAAATTGTTTGAAATTGGAAAAAGAATGCCTGAAATGTAAAAGTTTGGATTAGTTGCATAGAAATTTATGATAATACATCAAATAATATGGAATATATTACAATGAAGATTTGGCCGATCTTTTCCGGTTTCCTATTATGTTGTATTCGATGTTGATAATATTAAAGTGAATTTTTTTTATTTAAATAAATATATTTTTATAGAAAAAAACTCAGAATCGTATTTCATTTTCAGAAGATATTTGATAACGGAAATTTAATGCAAATTAATGGTGATTTTTTTTTTTTTAAAGTCTTTTGGAAAGAGTTAATTAGACATCGTACAACAATTAATGTTTCTTTTTTTTTTTCTTTGCAATGATTTTTTTCGACGAGGCAAACTTAATGCAAGTTTGTGGTGGTTTTTTTTTTTCAACTAGTAGAAAAAGTTAATTCGATATTATGCATTAACCAATGTATTTTTTCCTTTAAAGGATTCCTTTCGATGGAAACTATCTGATTGTTCCCATCTGTAATTTCAGCATTAAGTAATTTTGTGATTACTATATTGTCGATAGCTGCACTTTTGCAGGCAAATTCTGATCAGGAAGAATATAATTAACAGTTTAAAAGGCTGGACCTGATAATTGTTTCCAATAGATGCATAATAATGAATTGCTTCCGAAATACGTTCCTTATCTGTTTTTATTTTACGATCCAAAAAGATGAACTGATTTGCTTCCATTGCAAAACCTTTAATAAATAAAACAGTTATGCAATATTCAGTTAATTCCTATACCTATCGTTTTTAAACTGATTTAAATCAATTTAATTTTAATCACACACATTAAACGAAATGTTGTTATTACAAAATTTTTAGACAAGAAAAAATCTGTAAATTTCTGATCAAATTTTTCAAAATCTTCAATGAGTCAAATAACAATGCAGTGTTCAATCAATTACTATTCGTTTCAATTTTTAAATAGTTTAATCAATTTAATTTTAATTATAATTGCTAAATAAAAAATACAAAAATAACAAAACAGCAATTTTTAATCAAATATTTGAAATGATTCCATGTAGAATTATGAAAACGAGAAAGGAAACCTGCTGCCGGCATATAACGAAGTTCAGCTTTCAAAGCAATTTTTGAACTAGTTAGTAGCCATGGATTTATCTTAAATAATGCGACCCAAAAGTACATCCAATCAAGTCTTGTCCGGTGATTCATTATAATAATTGCGGGATAATCATAATCGATCATATCACCTGTTACCTTGATTTCCATGCCAAATATGTATTCCAATAAAGCCTGAAATGAATGATGATTATTTCTTACAAAGGCTTGTAAAAGCTTCTATTATCGATTGTTCAAATTATGCATTCTTAAATCTTTCTGATATAAATTAAGCAAAAAAGAAGTAACAATTACCAATTCTAAATATAAGTTTTTCGATGTATATAAAATTCTGAACATAAATCTGCCGACATATAAATAATTCTAATATAAATTTCCCGGTATATAATATATAAAGGATTAACTTTTTAAAAGGAATTCGCATTAAAAACCATTCTTTTAATCAATCCTTTTAATTCAAATGTAGGCTAGTATAAAAATAATATATCTTATACTAAAGCTGTTATGTCACCCTCTGAATTGGATAGTATAATCTAATAATATTCACTTTTTATCTATTAGATGTTACTTTACCCATTCTTATCAATATCAGTTATTCATTTTAATCATTTATCATTTTGAATGAAAAATTTGATTGAAGAAAGATAATTTCATTGATAATTATCATTTCATCATAAAATCATTCCAAATGGAAATTTATTAGAAATTTCTTTTAGATAATCAGAAGCAAAAAAATGTTATGAATAGATTATAACGTTTATGGACATGATGATTATATATATGAATTAAATTTAATATTAAGAGACTGAAACTTACAATAGGAATAATAATCCAGAAACTAATGCTTCGATCAATTAATAAACGCCACTGATAATGACGATTGAAAAAAAGCATTGGCAATGTTAGCATTATCACTGAATTACCAAAAAATGATGTCAACAAAAGGATAAGAGCAAAGATGATACCCAATAATGGACGAAAAATATATCGTAAAAATTTCATTCGATGATTCTTACTTATGTTCACATAATCATATCATTCACATCGATCGTTATGCAAAGATTTCTTAATTTCTTTCAATCTTTTTTTTTTTTTTTCTTTCTTTTTTTGCCAAAATTCATTGAAATAGCATCTGAAAAAAATTTTTTTTCAAGAAAACTTATTTAAATATGAGTCAATATGATGTGATTTCTATTTCCATCTAAATATGAGCTAACACGACGTGACTTCTACTAATCTTCCGGAAATCATGTATTCTTGAAATCTGAATATAAATTCGAACCTGAAATTTGTAAGATACTCATCTTTAAAAAAAAAAAAGAAAAAAAAAAAGCTGAACTTTTCTCTTCTAATCTCTTTTTCACCTTCCAATAAATTCCACTTTTTTATTTATTCTATTTGTATTGTTTTTTTGCAAAATTGTTTTTACGTTTTTCTTCAGATTCCTTTATTCTAGAATATATTACTATTAATGCTTTATAGTTCCATGATTTTAGGTATCTGACTTGATATAGATTTTTTCTTCATCAAAATTAATTCCCCAAATTCATTTAGTTATGAAATTGTGTCGCCAAATGAAAAAAGAAAGAGAAGAACTATATGTCATATAATAATTTCCATATTATCGATTATCTTTCTTCCCAATTACTGGTTGCAATAATTTTGTTTTACTTGAAGTTAATTAGAAACTTCGAAGTACTTTAATTGTTAGTTGTTAGTTCAAAAAGGAAATAGCTTTAATCATTGATAAATTATTGGATAATTTATCACAAATATTTTACTAGCTTAACAATATTTAAAATCTATACCATCTGTCTCTCGGTAAATCTTGAATTATCAGGTGAAAAAATTGCAACAAATTATATTCTTGTTAATTCAGTTAACTAATTAAACCATCCTTAATTTATTTAAAAAATTGAGAAGATATTAAAGGCGATATTTTAAATATTCCAATAAATATCAGGCGATACACTCAAGTTAGGATTCAAAATGAACGATGATGACCGTAATGATTGAAACTTGCACATTTCGCAAATGGCATTTATTTAATCAGAGATTATTGAATGACCTAATTTTGATCTCATAATTAATTACTTTCTTAAAATCAATTTTTCCCATCTTTACACAGATATAATCTATTGCCAGTAGTTTAATTTTCCTCTCATTTTTGTCATTAATAAATTTGAAATATTAATAGAATTTTCACTGTTTATCTTTCTTGAGCTTTGAAGCAGTGTATATAATAAAGGGATAAATAAATAAACAAATCAATAAATTATAGCCATATAAACATGCAAAAAATGGTTAAATCAAAATGGAACTTATTATTTCAGTGTTTCGGCCTTATGAAGTTTCCTAATAGAGTAATCATTTTAAATTGAAAAAAAAAAAATGAGAGTTGAAATTGGGAAAAAAGTGTATGTAATTGTTTAATACTTTTAAATATATTCCATTGAAAAGTATTTTTTAAAAAATTGTTTAAATTCATTAGTTGATAAATATTTCATTCAGATAAGTAATAGAAAGCGGTCGGTATGTCCCGGGAAATTTATGCTCTATTATTTAATCTTAGTACGGCATTAACTGTACAATTACAGAATAATGCCTTAGCAATTGATAAGGTATGTTCAAGTGAAATAAAAAAATATTACTTCAGTGTTCACTAGATCAATAAAAAAACAAAAAAAAAGGTTTCAATATTTGAAAATTTTATCAAATTTTAAGTCCATGATACGTGTCAAATTTCATTATAGGAATTATAAATATAAATTGATCACGGAGAAAACATTTCAGGAGACAATTTTTGTTGCCATTCAAAATAATCTTGAAGAAGTGTCAAATTTTCATAAAATAATGCGAATAGTAAGCGTTGTAACACTTACACTAATGGGTATTATTGCTACCATAATGTTCAGCTGGAATATTCTTGATTATCAGGTTAAAAAAGAATCCTTTCGCTTTTTTTCTTTTTCCTTCTCTCGTTCTGTCCTTGAAATAGATCTAATTTTAATTAGTATAATCAAATATATTTTGCATTATTAGACAGAAAAAATTTATTTATCGAATAAATATAATTGCGTAGTACGAAACTGAGAAACGTATAATTGTGGATATGAAATTAAGAATAGAATCGTATTAATTAGTCGGCAGAAATGGAAATTTTTTAAATGAGCATAAACACGTAATATCATATAATTTTTGGCAATTTAGCATATCATTTTCATAAGTAAAACAGCGTATTTTTTATTACTCAGGTTGTTCACCTAAATAGTTCATTATTTAAGATTATCGACTTCGTTAATTTTCCTATTTGTACTGCATTTCTATCGATAAGAAATTATCGGCAACAATATGAATGTTCCAAAATAGAAGCACTTAGCAAGGTATACGGTCGTGTAGGTGATCATATCCGAAAATAGGAAAGTTTTGATTGCCGTAATATATTATTAAATTTACTTTGTAGTTAACTTACCAGTGAATATTTTGATACCCGTAAAAGATGATTTAACAAACAGCATTGTCATTGTTTCCTTATCTTCCGCTAAAATGTTTGCTCTTCTCTCAATAAATATTCTATCGACATATAATATCAAGGAGCAATTTCCGTTACAATTCCAGTATTATCCTACTTATCAACATAAATTGAATGGGAATGTTGATTGAAGCAGAATAATTGATTTTCTATGTTATTTGGTGGTAATGATACGATACTTATCACTATCAGAACGAATGGGAAGAATTTATCACAAATCACTTCGTCGAACTACAATTGTTAGGAATAAATTAGTATACGTAGAACGTGACATTCAGCAGCTATGATTATTAGGTTAATTTAGGATAAAGTGACACAAACTATGGTGTACCAAACGTAATTAAGTTGCAGCGTGCGCAAAAACGATTCCATTTGAAACCTCGTTCACCAGAATCGATCATTCAATCATCTAATACTCTCACGGAACAAGAAAATAATGAAAAGAAGGAAAAGGAATTCGGTGCTTCTACAAGTTCAAACATATCGGAATATAGCACGGGACTGGAGCCAGTAAGGTTTGTAAGGAATTTTCGAGATATCAATTTAAAGTTCATCAATTTAATAATATTTAATAACTGATAATAATAAAGTATTAAAAAGTAATCCAGAAATTGACCGATTTTCCGACACTGATGCCTTCTAAATCTCGAAGCAGTGCTGGACAAGCTGACAGTCTTTACAATAAGGTAAGTAATCTCAATACGGTAGTTCTTCTTACAATAAGATAATTCTATACAGTACGGTAGTTCTTCTTGTCCCCTACAATCTATATAAATAAAACAGTAAATGTTCCCTGTTACACCAGACATAACTTAGCAAGTTCTCCACCGATTGCTTTAAAATTTTGAAACTATCTTGCATTCGAATAGGCGTTCTTTTTATAAAGACATACTTACTTTTTTTTTTATATGCCCGTGACAGCTAAAAACAAGTGAACAGACTGAATTTTTTGACTCCCTTCATGAGCGGACAAAATTTTTTCCGCACGCCCAATTTCTGCATTGACCGTGGCTATTTGCTACAACTTTTCAAGTTCTTCACCGACTGATTTGAAATTTTCACATGGCATTGCATCCGAATAAGCACGTACTTTCAAGTAGATAAAGCGAGTATTTGTGAGAAATGTCGATTCATGATAGTGTGTAATGAAGTATTTCGTTCCGGCAATTTATGAATTACCTTCCTGACTTCTAATATTAGATCATGTCTTGGATTGCCTTTTTGTCGTAAATGTTCGCTGCTCATTTTGGCACAACTTTTCTAGTCTAGCTTTATGATAAAATCACTTCAAACGAGGTCGATGATGTAATATGCGCTGAAATATCCGATGCCGACGTCAATAAGGATTTCCATGAAGTTGCGACGAAAAATATGATGCATGGACTTTGCAATACAGGCAGTCATACACAAATCCGTCGACACTGCTGTGGAAGCAGATAAAGCAGTTAATTATCCAACAAAATTTTTGAATTCACTCAATCTGCCAGGGATGCCACCACACGTGCTGCAATTGAAAATCGACGTGCCAATTATCATGTTGCGAAATATCAACCAGCCAAAACTTAGCAACTGCAAGCAGTTTGTAAAAAATTAATGAGCAACGTCCTAGAAGCAGCAATCCTGACAGAACCTTTCAAAGGTGAAGATGTCCTCATTCCTCGCATTGCTATGATTTCCACGGAAATGCTACTTCAATTTGAGAGATTATAATCCTCAATTTAATTGGTTTTTGCAATCATCATCAACAAAACTTCTGGCTAATTTTTAGAATTGTGCGATTTAGATCTTGAAACAGATTGCTTCTCACATGTACAATTATTTATGGCGTGTTCTAGAATCGGCAAACCAGACAATCTCTATATCTACACAGACAATGGAACAACAAAAAATATTGTATACCCAAAAGCATTGTAAAATTAATTTTTCCCAATATTAGGAAGTTAAGTTCAAGTTCGATAACAATTTTCGATAACTCAAGTTCGACAATAATTCGAGTTCAAAAACAATTCAGTTCGAAGTTTCTACACCGACAAAGCGACTTTTTTACAATGACACATATCGATGTAGCAACAGCAGCAAATCGACAGTCAAGGAATTCGATTCTTCTCTACAAATGATAACAGAAAGAATAATCCAGTGATTAATTTGCTTCGATATTCTCAAATAATTTCGAGGACAATTCCGGTACAATCGATCCGCTTTAATTCATCCAAATAATGCCTCCCAGTGGATCAAACTTCGGTCGTCATAGTAATGAAGCGGAAGAAATGCGACCATCAGTTGCAAATCTAATTGAGGAAAAACGGGCATTAGCGAACGAGCGAACAAGACAAAGAATATCTCAAACGGGAGCAGAGCGACATGCAGCCAGACTTGAGGATGCATAGTTGCGAGCACGTCGGTCGTATTCTGTAACTTCAGATCTGCTTTCTTCCGAACAGAATGAACGCGACAAGCTGAGAGTGGCTGAAAGAATCAACAAGAAACAGGAAATCAGAGTCAAACATGACTCCGTGTTCAACAATCACGCGATTATAATCGCCTTGCATTCTGGTACAACCCAGCTGATGATTATAGTCCGCATGTTCTCATCGGCACTATAACTGAAGTGTGTCCTTATTGCAAGGCTCTGAAATTTAATGGAGAAACGAAAGGGACGTGTTGTGCCGCTGGAAAAATTAAACTCACTCAACTTCAAGAACCCCCGAAGCCATTAAAAATTTCGTTTGCCGGATGTACTGTCGATTCAAAGCATTTCCTATTTGTCATCAGAAAATACAACTCCTGAACTCCTGCTTCCAAATGATGTCGTTTGGCGCAGAAATCGTAATAGCACAATTCATGCCAACTTTCAAAGTTCAAAGTGAAAAGACAAACTTATCACTAAAGCCGGCTCCCTACTTCCGTTGCCAGATGGTCATCATAAATTCAAAAATCCGAAAATTCAGTTGAACAGAACAGTATTCTTTTTTACCAGCAACAAAAGAAAGAATAACCCAGTGATCAGTTTGCCTCGATATTCTCTGACAATTGTTACAAAGAATAAATTTTCATCAATCAATAAAACCTTTCTCAAAAGGATTCATCTCTGACACACAAAACAAAAAAACCTCTGCACACTTATTGCTGATCTTGCTTAATCACAATAGCAAGAATCAGTCTCCAATCCAACCAAACTACAAATCAACTTACAAAGTACCAGTTATTTTTCCCCCAGTACTAGAAACATGCGCTTTCTCTTTTCTTTTTTTCCACTTAACCAGACTGAGCTACAGCAACGAGTGTATGTAAAAAATATATAAAAACATGCGCATATTCTAATGCAACGTTGTTTCGAAAATTCAAAGCAATCAGTAAGAATTTTCCGACATCTAAGATTTTGAAATTAATATAGAAAGGCGTGTATTTAAAAACTTTAGGAGATTTAAGATTCTGAACAAACGAACATTGACATTTTTATTTATACAGACTAGCTGGATCGGCCATGAAGAGCATGACCGGGTCCAGCCAGTTGGAAATAAATATTGTCAATGTTGATGCGAATGCTCACAGATCAGTACTGATAGTAATCTCTATAAAATGATCATAGTAAAAAGAAGAATAAAAGACATCACTGATGTAATGTTGCAAAGAAATTTTGAAAAATAATAGAAATTCTCAAAAAAAGAAATTCCAAAAAAATTTGTAAATTGAAATTTTCAAGTTGGAAAAATATCCCACTAAGAAAAAAAATTGATGTAACAATGTTCGTACTTTATTACTCATTTACTCTCTTATTATTTTACAAAAATCAATAATGGCAATATAGCTATATATTCTAACTTATAGATGTCACTAGCGCGGAAACATCAATCTCGATGGGATGAGATCGAAATAATGCGTCATGGTTTAATCAACTGGTTAATTATCTTCCGAAAAATTATTTGATTTTGAAAAAGACGGCAATATTTAAGTTATTATCGTTTTACAAAAAATTTTCAAAAAATTGAAAAAGAAAAAAAATATTGTTTTTCAGCGATTGCATACGAACAACATTGCCAGAAAGTATTTCGGCAACATATTTAGTAGCAGAATAATTTTTGACGAGTGGCGCTTTACAAATTTCGTCATATTCTATCAATTCCTAATACCAATAACCCGCAGATACTATTAAAAAAGAAATCCAAATTACCGGTTGTTTTATCGATATTCACCAATTCATTGTTTAACATAGTTGCTGCGAATAAAATTCGTCATAACAAAGACTTCATTACACAACATTAATCTTTTTGAACAAGAAGTTTTGGCTCTAATTCCACATCGGTTTACAGTTATTTTTCATGACTAAGAATTTAGCGAATCGATTGAATCTTCAAAGACCGACGAACAAGGAATAAGAATCATTTAATATGCTAATAAGACACTAAAGACATATTTTCCTAACAAAGCAGAAATCGGGTAAAAATTGGGAAAAAAGAAATAATATTGTTTGAGGTAAACATGATAGACTACTTAAGAAATAAATTGCAAGCAGTCAAATTGGACAAAAACGAATTGTTATCCATAACAAAACAAGACCAAGTAAATGGTCGTAAGAGTCGCTGGAAACAACCTGACATTGCAAATTACTTCTTTAAATTCATCCAGATAGATAAGACTGAGAATTTAAGATCTGGATTCTTTTTACTCCAACAAAAGTTGGACCTATGATGGCTGGAAGTGGATATATAAATGAAGTCCACAATTACTCTCGAAATAAGAAAAAATATTTATGTTGATAATAAAAAGTGTGGGAACAGAAGAAGCATTTAAAAAATATAAAAAAAATGAAATCTATCTTCAATGAAGCCGCAATGAACCTAAAAAAGTTCCTTTCAAATGATCAAGAATTCAATGAAATTATTCCAAGACAGGATCGAGCAGAATTAAATTAAATTAAAAAGATTCATAATTTCAACTAGTATCATAATAGAAACATCAATCAATTAGGAATTCAAATTTAAAGAAAACTAAGAGAATGAAGAAAGAGAAAAAATTACCGCAAAGATAACAACTCAGATTTCTATCCAAGAAACAAGACTTATTGACTGGAATCTAGTAAGTGGTTAAAATTACTATGAACGACTTCTAGATCCTCAAATTTATAAAACTGACAGTGAAAAGAAAAATATTACGGATAAAACAAACATACTGAGAAGGATCACTAACTAGTGACGATTATAAATTGGCTCAATTAATATTAATTAAACAAGTCGGAAGGACTGACAGAAGAAATAAGTAATTGGAACTTCTATTACACTGAAAAAGAAGATTCGAGGAGCAGTCCTTCGATCAGAATCAACATTCGGAGTAAAACATAACAATCGGATCGTGCCGAACTCTCAAGAAATTTCCAAAGCTTGGAGGACCAGTTCTCCGATTGTAATTAAAGTTCAGTGTAAAATGGAAGCAGATAGAACAATACTCTCAAGGAACTTGTAAAAATTCGAGGAGTAGTCCTTCAATAAGATCCCTCTTCCGAAAGGATGGGCAAAAAATACAACAAAATTAAGTTATAAGACGAAATTTCTTTTTCATAATCCTAAATTTATACTCCTCTGAAATATTTGATCTTCTTCAGTCGGGAATGTGGGAAAAACCGAAATATTTTTTCTGGAATATAGACGTGAAAAAATAATTTAAGATTTTTGTATTATAAAAATATCTTGGCATAACCAAGTTTTTCACCTTTACGCTATAGGGTGTAAATTGTGTTGTTTTATGGTGACATGGAGCAAACAAACTAGCTTTGTGCTATGTTAACATGTTGCAAATTACCTACAGTTGATATATAGTAAACACTTCACTATAAAAGTATTTTTATCTGTACAGAGATTCTATCCTTTCTTTTGATCAGTTATATAACGAACGGTTCTTTCCAAACTTTAAATTCTACTAATTTCTTGTAACAATAATCCACAGTTAACTTCCCTACAAACAAAAAAAAGTTCTAAGTTAACAGTTATATTATTGACATTCATCAACTCATTGTCTGGCGTAGCTACTGCCTCAAAGTTGGATAAAATTTGTCATAACAAAAACTTTACTATACAACAAAATAACCTGTAACAAGTTCCAATCCGCAGCAAAAAAGTTTTTCACAAATTACTTTTACGACAACAACTATCTGAAAAAAAACCGACCATATTTCTGTCATATTTGAATCAGCCCGAAAATATATTTCGATTATTTCGAAGAATTTCACAAAACAATTTGAACGAATTCTAAGTGGATCTTTTTTTTTTTTTTTTTCAAAAATTTACAAATCTAATTTCAAATGCTATGGGATCTCATAAAGGAAGGAATGATTAAATGTCAAAAAAAAAAAAAAAAAAACACATATCTTTCTGAATAACATTATATATTCATATAATCGGATAAAATTTTGGTATTTATTAAACGCACAGATTCGGAATACAAACCTAATTTCTTACGTGATTCAAGCAGTTCTTGAATGAATCTTCGACAGATATACACACATATAATTCGACAGATATACACATATATAATTATTACATATTCTAGCATTATACCGTTGAATACATATAAACACATAAGAAAGGTTTATTATTAAACTGACAAAAAAATTACGTTGTATTTCACGGCTAGTTAAGCTATCGATGACTAAAGAAGACCGTATAATTAACATTTTTTATATCTTTCCAAAAATTAATAATGGGTAATGAGATGAACATCATGTAGTTTTCAAAGAATTTTAAATATACTGAATAAGGTGTTTCTAAAATGAACTTACCATTCAAATTTTTAAAAAAAATTAGGGTGAAATGGGCAGTTTGGAAAAATACTCCCTTGATTTAGTACTTGATTTAATTAATTTCTGGGCGACGCTTCATTCAATAATTCCTTTAGAAATAGTCTTCTCAGTGAATTTTCGCAACCATTTCTTCTTTCTTTGCCTTTTTTTTCTTTATAACTTTAGTTTATAATCAGTAAAGTGTTGCTATGATTATAAAAACTATCCAATAATTTTCTGTAATCCATATTGTGACTGATTATGTGTATGATATGAGTTTCTTGAAAGAGATTCACATTGCTAGTTGTTAGCTTTAATCAACCATTGTTTAGATTATCGTCCCCAGTGCTACTATAACCTTTATATTTCATAATATAGACAATTACGAATGAAAATTTGAACTGGAATCGCAAAAAAATTGCTCAAAACGAATTAAATACGCCATTACTTCTTGTAAATAATATCATAATGACCTGGTCGATACAGGAAAAAATGCTTTGGTAGCTCCCTATTAACAATAAAATCATAAAACCAGCCATGATGTGGCGCTGCCGTTCGATCCATATACTCGATACGAATTGATACTCCTGAAATCCATTCACTTTTTTTTTTTTAATAGTTCCACTGAATCTATTGTTTCTTATAATTTTTTCTTTGATAAAAATATATTAGCAAAATGATACTCGTACTTTTACCTACTAGACAGTTAAAGCAGCTTCCCATTCCATCGAAAATGTTAGCACATAAGTAGTTAAAACGAAAAATGCATTTACAAATCGGTTGCAGATATAAAAAATAAACTTCTGACTGAAGTCATATTCCTTCTGTTACCTATAGCTTTGGTTAAAGCAATAATTGCTAAATGATCGCAGTCTTTGAACATTGGCTCTATTTCGGATTGACAAAATTGCTCCATGGTACGACCACCGTCAATGAAACCCTCATAATCGGCAGCATTTTCCCGCAGGTAACCCGATGCGATTAACCTAAAGTAAAGAAAACTTTTCATAATTTCTGAGGAGAAAATAAATTTTCCAAGGTTGCTTTTTGAAATCTCACTGAAAAACTCCAGCATCCAAATTATTTCAAACGGGTTTGGAAAAAAAGATTGCACAGAGGACACTGTAGGATTCTTTCCAGGAATATTTAATTTGCAGCCAATTTCTGTCAAACTCATAAATGTCTGTAAAAAATCATCCAAAAAAAAAAAAAAAAGAAAAAAAAAGATGGAACCTAAAGAAAGTTACGTAGTAATTTGAACGGCCTTCTTCATTCAAAGCTTCTACAAGCAAGTTTTCATTGTATTTCGCCGCAGCAATATCATCCAACAATTCATCGAACTGAATAAACTACTACATTGAAAACAAGTATCCAACAAAGTTTAGGTAAGGGAATGGGAAGAACTCAAAAAGCATAAATAAAAATTCATTTAGAGATAAAGCCACAAAAAACTTTCTTCAAAAAAATGACTTGTGGATCTCTCGCTTTTATTTGATATGAATAAACACTGTTTTTCCCGACATTAATCAAGTTAAGTGATCCTTTTATAATGTCCAAAATCTATACAAATATCCAGGTTCTGCATAAAAAGTTATACCCAATCACAAAAGTCGTTTGTAGTGAATTCTGGAAATCCAAGTTTTATTAAACGCTGCCGCCACCCTTTACATACTTCTGTGAACCTGCAGTGACCAAAGCTTTATTGAAACTAACAATTTGAAATATTTTTCAAAAACTGTGGTGAAATCAATCAATTTCTAATAATAATAAAGAAAAGAGAAAAAACCTAATTAATTCATCTGAATCATTCAGAATATATTCTAGCTGAGCACAGAGAAGAGCTCGATAGAAACAGCAACCATCACCACGAATACGACGTAGTGAACTATATACTTTCGCCAACTCCTGAAAACTTCATTTTATTACTTACGTAGTGAGAAGACAAATCATTAAGAGAGTACTGGAAAAACGCACTGCAACCACTATTTGCACCATACTTTTTAACATAAAAAATCCACAGTTTCAAAGTAATATGAATAATCGGTAAAATATCTTTATCAGTTCCTTTTCAACTAATTCCTTAATTACCTTTGATTTCTGATGATATTCGGCACTTCTATCTCGATCATATTCATTTAACAAAACATTAATTAATTCCTTCTGAGCGACCAGTGCCTGTTCTTTCCTCACCTAAATCGTCCTTATAATCATCATTTTCTTTTATTTGTCCAACAAAAAGATAAAAAATAAAATAAAAAAATCCACCACTGGTTTGGTAAATAGAATAATAATTCAAAAACATGATATTCCTTAGCAAATGCAAATTCAAGATATCGAAAAATTCAAGATCAAAAACAGAGCGATTGAAAGTAATACTAATAAAGAAAATCTAAAAACGATTAAAAAATCTTTATCGCACCTATAATATACATTTATGTCTTTTTCACATTTATAAATATCAGTAACACCACCTTTTCTAGTTAAAAGATAAAAGACTTCCTATTTAAAAAAAGTATATAAACTTTTATTCTCTTCTAAAACTCCATATTTTCGCGAGTATGAATAATCATATATGCATAATTATAGCTCTACTTGCAATCATTTCTGAGACTAATAGATTTACTAAAATTTCTTTGCAATACTTCTAAATGAATAAACTATCATTCCAGATACTGGTGCTAAATTACTCAAATGGACAATTAATCATCAGATTTCCTATTTGGAGAGGCATAAGATTTTTTATAATCAAAAATCAATCACAAAAAAAATCTTGCAGCCAAAAAACTCATCTCCATTACTTTTACGTAATGCAATCATTTAATTACTGTTAGCTTAATAATAATAATATCTTTATCATCAATCTAAACATTTGATCTTACTTCGTCTTCAATTTCCTTCTTCTGTCTGTTGATCTGTTCGATTAATGTTGCACCATTCATTTTTAACTGTTGATCTGCCGAAAATACTTCATTACTTTCATTATCTTTAACAGTTTCTTTCATTTCGGTAAGTTTGGACATATCTAAAAATTGGCAAATTCAGCTTTTTACATCTTATTGACAACAATATAAACAAAAAATTGTGATGAAATACTGTCAAATACCGATCAGTCATAATCAATCAATTCATAAATCATTTAATCGACTAACTATAAAGAAATGAAAAAGAACAAATAAGCTATTTAAATAAGTAAATAAATAGACTAATACACCGATTGTTCAAGCAAATAGTGCACAGAGAAACAAATATAAGCCAAATTATTCCAGTTCAATCTACCAAGTAACTTCCAAGTCGTAGAATGAAACCTGAAATTGACTATCTATCTTGGGAGAACTCAGTACCCAATCGGACAGACCAAAGAACAACAAGAACAACAAAAACTTTCTCCCCCTCTTTCCCCACGCTTTTCCTTACCCACTTTGCAAAATTTCGGATCACTAAGAATTTTTTTAAGCGATTGGGAAAAGAGAATGAGCTCGGTAGGATTTTTATGAAATTACCAAAGGTTCTGCTCAATCACTTGATTCTTTAAGATCTGCATAATCATTTGAGATTGTTTGTGATCACCCAGGATTCTAGATTCTGCATAATTAAACTACGATTCTGCATGATTATCTAGGATTCAGGAAGAATGGAAAGAAAATTTCTGCATAATCACCGATGATTCTGTATGTTTATCTAGAATTCTAAACGTTCACTTAAGATTCCGCATAATTAATGATATTCTTTATGATTATTTAGGTTCTATAGGATCCCCAAGTCACCCATGATTTTGTATTACGGGCTATTCTATATGATTGTCAAAGATTCTGTATAATCATCTAGGATTCTATGTGATTGTCTAGGATTCTATATGATCACATAGAACAAAATCATCGATTGCCCTCTAATTACTCAGTATATAATCATGAAGAATTTTGGATGGGTTTAGGATTCTGCATAATCACTTGGAATCCTGTATGATCATCTAGGATTACATGATCCCCGAGGATTCTTTCTAATCACTAAGATTCTGTATGATCATCGCGAATTCTGCACAATCACCTGGATTTCTGTATGATCACCTAGAATTCTGCATGATCTTGGGAAATTTCATATAGTCATCGAGAATGCTGCATAATTTTACGATTAATGTGATATATTAATTTCATTTATTCAGAATATTCTGAAAAAGTTTCTGAATTTTTCTCAGACATTTTCTGTGATGGTAAGTAACAAATGATGGTGTTGACAAAGTCATGTCATGTACAAACACGTACACTAATGAACAAACAAAAATTCAACGGAAAATTATTAATCTTACAAATATGGTAACGTAGAGAGCACGAAGTATTTCTCATAACTATTCTGAACGTAAATTGCAATTCAAAAATTAAATTATATCAAATAAAAACAAAGTTATTTGAACTGCTTCATATTTCTTTAATTTTTTTTCTTTCTCATTTTCTTTCTCTCAGAATTTAATTATTAGCTATAATCGTAACCTGAAAAGTCTATTCATTTCCTATTTTAACAAAATAATGATTAGTTTTAAGGTGAAAGACTTGTAACAACAGCTCAATGTACTTCCTTTTTTCTAATTGAAAGAATAGCTTGAAAATTCAAGTCTGCCAAAAAAGAAAAAAAAATGCTGATTTACTCTTCGCACCTTTGATTCTTGCTCAAAAGTGAAAATTTAATTCTTTACATTATATAAAATTTAATTTTTGTATTATAATTATAAAGAAATTGGAAAAGAAAAAATATGAAGTCAAGAATCATATTTAAGTTTATTTTTTTCTCCTTCAGAATGGTAAAAGGTCTCAAAGATTCTAACTATATTTACGAAACTTTTCCCTTCTATTTTTAAAAAATTATTTGTTATTTTAATTCGTTTCTTTCCACAAATAAATTGAATTCCGAGTATTTTTTCGAAACTTCGACACATTTGAATTTTAAATGAATTTGAATTTTGAAATTTTCGTTTCCTTTTGGTCTGTTTCTTTCTTTTTTGTTTTGAAAAAATGAAATGATCATTAATTTTTTGCTTCAAAACATTTCTGATTTTACAGCAATCACAATCTTTCATTGACAAAATAGTAGTTAATAACGAAATTATAAGTTATGTTTTAACATATCAATCATTTATGTCGAAATTCATTTCTTTCTCTTCCAGCTCCATGTGTTATTTTAAACTCATGCTTATATTTCAATTCTAATTATCGATTAGAGCTTATGGTTATATTTCGATTTCGTTAGTCGATTTTAAGCAATCTTTCTTCTCTGTTTCATAACAAAATAATTAATTTATAGATTACCTATTATCCTATTATATATCTTCTTTTGATTTATTATGGTACTTTTGATGCTTGTACTATTATCAGATATCAATTTAATATAATAAGGAAAAAGAAAATTGAAGGAGCAGGGAAACTGGTTCAAAACTGAGCAATATATTCACAATTATCCACACTGCTGGAGAACTGATACTCCTTTAATCTATCGTGCTATGCCCTCTTGGTATATTGCTGTGACAAAGTTTAAGAGGAGGATGATGGAGCTAAACAAAAGAGTTAATTGGATACCAAATCATATAAGAGATGGTCAATTTGGAAAATGGCTTGAAGGAGCACATGATTGGTCAATTTCACGTAATCGGTTTTGGGGTACACCAATTCCTGTATGGAAATCGGATGATGCAAGGTATCCAAGAGTGGATGTGCATGGTTCAATAGCAGAACTGGAGCGAGATTTTAATGTTAAAATAGATGATTTGCACAGACCATTTATCGATTCTTTAACAAGACCAAATCCTGATGATCCAACGAAAAAATCAGTTATGCGCCGTATATCCGACGTGT
This sequence comes from Onchocerca volvulus, assembly GCA_000499405.2. Taxonomy (NCBI): domain Eukaryota; kingdom Metazoa; phylum Nematoda; class Chromadorea; order Rhabditida; family Onchocercidae; genus Onchocerca; species Onchocerca volvulus. The sequence continues at coordinate 16,875,080 of HG738138.1, read as the reverse complement.
TTGACTGCTGGTTTGAGTCTGGCTCAATGCCGTTTGCACAAGTCCACTATCCCTTTGAAAATAAGAAATGGTTTAGAGATAATTTCCCTGCAGATTTTATAACCGAATATTTAGCGCAAACAAGAGGGTGGTTCTATAAAAGAAAATAATACAAAATATTGATGAAATTTTTAATGACAATTTTGCCGGAAATTCCGAGAAACTTCGTAATATCAATTGTATAATTCAATCATTTTTGTCGTTTTGAATGGTTGTTTTGATGTGCAATCAATAATTCAAATATTGTGGTCTAGTTCACTCGCCAATAAAGGCGCGCTCTCATGTGCTAATAATGGCGGCTTATTGTAGATCAAACTCTATCATTGTCCTCTCTCTATAAATAAGAGGAGTCCTGGGTATATTAAGGGTTCTTATCACAAGGGCAGTTTAAGAGGTCAGGATTGTTTTAGTCTTTCTTCCTTTTGGGCTATGGTATCATCATTAGAATTGTTCTGTTGACATTGTTGGTATTGTGATTGTCGTATTCGCTGTCGTTTTTTCAAACTTTCATGATAATGGTTTAATTACTCAAGATTGAGGTTGTGCCACAGGCAAATTTTTCGACAAGTTTTATTGTTGCCGCTGCAACAGAATCCAAGTTTGAGATTCGTTCGTGCTACAAATCAATTTTCCCGACAAATTTATACAGTATATGAAGTCAATTTTTCAAGTAATAACCTATGCTTTATTACACCAAATTATGGCACACTTGAAAGCATACAATTAATTAGCACTAATATGCAGTATGCATAGTAATTAGCGTTGTTATAATTATGGAGCAAATTCATGATACTGTAATAGAAATCAGCATTTATAACAATTATGCATGGCATTACATATTTTTCATCATGTGACTGAGACGAAAAAAAAAAGTTGATGCATGTACTGTAACAGAAATTAATGTAAATTCATGGTTGATAATTTTTATTATTTATGTAGTTGTCTTTCCAAACGATCACAGATTTTGTTTTCACCATAAATTTTTGAATCTATATTTGGTTCGTTTTTCATTATCAAAAATTTTTCAATTATTTGAAGCGTTACTATATTCTGCGACTTTCAAGTAATGTTTCACTAGTTTGATTTAAACAAAACTACGTAAGTTGCATATAAAGTGATATGTTTTTATCCTTCAAAATTACTAATGATGCTATTTCTAATTTCATTTCAAACCATTTTCTTCCTCCATTTATATGCTATAAATTATTTTTGAAATTGGATAAATTAAAATTTATAAAACAATTTTTACCAGATATCTAACATTTCGATTAATTTACCATTTCGATTTTTAAAAAAAAAAAAAAAAGGAGTTAAAACAAAAAGTAAACAGTACATATGAATCTTTGTGAAGCTTTTTTATTATAAAGCTTTTCCACCAATTTTTTGCTATAAAATTTTTCAATAATACATTTCTTACCTTCAAATATGAAACGACATAAGGATGTAATATTTTGTTCACATATTCAATAAAGAAAAATTGATTAATAAATACAATCACTAACCTCTATTATTTTAATTAAGAATTATTATTAATTGCTATTGCTTTAATCATTAGCTGATTGAAAAAGTCATGTAAATGTGGAATAAAAAAGAATTATCAAATTCTAAGATAGAAACAAAATAGCTTCAAAGATTTTTACACTTAAGTAATGAAATTATTATTAGGTCTTAATTAAAACTAATAGATGATTACTGATAGCACTTATTAATCAATTTTCCTTCATTGAACATCGAAATAAATTGTCCTATCTGTAAATTAAGAAAAAAAAAAAAAAAAGAAAAAAGAAATATGTTGTTAGAAAAGTTTTGCGTCAATAAAGCTTTATGCAGTAATCAATAAAAGATTATGCTAAGAATTTCGACTTTAGCTCAAATTAATATCATATGGTAATAATACATTTGCCATTAAATCTATTAAATTTATCCAAAAATGATGAATATGCACAAAACAATAATTTTATTTAATATTCATGCCAATTCAAATTTGCAAATTATTCCTTTTGAAACATTCAATCAATTTATTTATACATTGATTATCTCTGTATTTATAAAAGCAATTAAATTTTATCAGCTTTTATTTCCGTAAAAGTATAACAATAGCACCGTAATGGAAAGCAATAAGTCTATGATGAGGAATTCTTAAATCATTTGTCCCGAAAGATATTCGGTAGATCATTTGCCCTCGTTTTCTGATTACCATATCATTTTATCATTTGGGAATTTTATTGCCCGAAATTACTCCCACATAATGATTAAATCTCAATGTGTGATATTCAGATGAAATTATGATCAAATTTCGCAATAATTTTTTATAAATTTTTTTCTTATTTCTTAACTCAAGAGATCTTTCAAATTTCATTTTATCCAATAATTCATATGTTTTAACTCAAAAAGAAAACATTTTTGCAGAACAGAAGAATGCTTCAAATTCCTGATCAACAACAAGCAATAAATCATTTCTGTTGATAATTTTGTTTCAAAAATAAATTAATTTCTTCCCTTCCTTCTCTTCTCCCATCTTCTACTAAAATACATTCTGCTTTGTTTTTCTCTAGGCTTCACTAATTATTATAATGATAAATCAAAAATTCAATTTAGTTCATTAATCTATTGAATTTCTGTCAACAAATATTGAAATGGATTTATCAAATAAAATTTATTACTATTGCCTTTGCATATGTAAAGTTACCATTTTGAACTTTCTCCTGTTAAAGTGATAAGTTAAGTGATAAAAACGAGGACTATTTCATTTGAGACACATTAGTGAATATAAAATTAACGGTGAATTCAAAATTTTGAATGCTTAAAAAAAGTTGTTAAATTACTGTTACATATTGTGGGATTCTAATTAGCCACTATTTCATTGCCAGATACTAAAATTTTAACCAATTTACAATTTCATCTGCAATTATTTTCTGTTTAAACGAGAATAACAGCTGTTATATTTGATGTATTTGCTGTCAGATTTTATAGTTATAAATCTTCATGGTAAAAATAAAGAATAAAAAAAAATAAAGTTATTGAACATATCCATCAGTTGCATATATTGTTTTTAGTGTAATGTAATTTAATTTATCCAGTACTGATTTGCATATTTCATTTTGCATTAATTATTTTATGCTGCATAATTCACGTGAATACGAATAACGTAATAATGTATGATACGATATGATGGCGCATGATATTTTCTATTTATAAAATAATCAAGTTGATGCGATCGTCACCGATCATCATTCATCATCCGATTTTATTCGATCAGTTAATGATGAAGCAGTGTTTGATTTCAAGAATCTCTAAAAAACTGCTAGATATTAACGCAATATATTTCAAAAAAAAAAAAAAAAAAAAAGAGATTCCTTAGATTTATGCCTAAAGATTGCATTATAATAATAATTTCATACGAATCTACTGTTATATTTTATCAGGAATTCAGTAGCGGGATTCCGAAAGTAGTGTAAATGAAAAAAAAAAAAAAGTATCTATTTGAAATTTTTTTTGCAATCTTCACAAGCACTTCCATAGCCTTTGTGCTCGAAAGCATCTCTTGTCGAAGGATCAGAAATGCTTCTTCATATTACCTAATATTAAGTTACCTAAATGTCAAAATGGAAGATTCTGAATTTGCAATGAAATGTCATCTTTTTAAGTTGCTAGAATTATTAACAAAGGAATTAAATTTCGTCAAAATGCTCTCACATGCAATATAATCAGTTTTCATTCATTTAAAATCATTCATAAAATTTGAAATGCAATCTTGACAAGCACTTCCGTATCCCTTATATTAAGAAGCATCTCTTCTGAAGGATCGAAAATGCTTCGATCCTTCGAGAAGAGATGCTTTTGAACACAAAGGATATGCAAGTGTTTGTTTATTGATCTACTTTTCTTTTTTTTTTTTTCGTTGATTCAATAAAAAAATTTTTTTATTTACTTTTATTTATTGATTTGCTTTTTTTTTTTGCAGCTTCTGGTTTTTTCTTCCGAAAATGATGCAAGTTTTATTCATCTTTAGGTATTTCTATTTCATAAAAATTGAAAAGAATAGAAGGAATAAATGATTTTAATGACTTAGCAATATGCAAAATATCACTGTTATAATTTAAAATCAATTGTAATCATAATTTTTAATAAATAAAAAATAGATTGTAACATTTTATTACGTGATTTTTTTTCAATCGAAGTAATCGCATTTATTTTTCCAATGATTTCGATAGTGCATGATGTAGAGATTAAAAAAGAAATTCAAAAACGATGTAATATATTTTTGATATTTTTTATTACAAATTTCTCGCTTATTTAATTTAGATTACATCGTTATTATTCATATTTAATTTCTCCTTGATATTTATATTTGCAATTGAAAATGAATCATTCATCAAAAACAAGTCTTGATAATAGTAAAATATTACTCTTTCTCTCATTAAAAATTATCTGAATAATCCCGGTAATATATTCGATATGCAATTTGTTATGATCCAAGTTTGTGACAAAATTTAAACTTTTTTCAGGAACAGTTACTTCAATCTGACTTTTTTAACTAATTTAATTCAGTCTAGTGAATATTTTCCTGAAATGTTTATTAATAAGAAAAAGAACACGTTTTTCCAGCTTCATACTTTCCTCTAAACTTAATAGACTTTCTTGTTAAGAGAGAAAGAAGAAAAAAGTGGGAAAAAAGTGATTTATTGGAAATATGAAATATTTAAATAAATTGAATTTTATTTCAGAGATTGACATGGGATGATGAAATCAAGTTGCTAGAAAATAGAAAATAATTATTAATTTTACATTGTTTAAACTATTTTTCTTTCTTCTTTTATGCTACAACTTTATATTGAATTAAGTAAGCCCTCCCAAATTGATTCGTTTAAAATTTCATCACAATCCTTCAAAAGGCATACTTGAGGAATCAAATTAAAGGAATCGATATGAACGATTCGATGCATAGTTTTGAGCAGCATGCAACCAATTCAATCGGAATATTACATAACGAAATCCGGAATGTGCTATTACGGTACTGGCGAAATATTGATCGCGTGCGATTACAATTTTTTCATATTTGGCTATTCATTTTTTCCATTCTACAAACCGGTCTCATTAATTATCTAATACTACAGGTTAACTATTTTTGAATCAATTTTTCCTCGAATATTACTTTCTTTCCGGAATTTCGTCATTTTAATTAGCATTTCATTTTTTTTTTTTTTAATTTGGCAATTTCGAATTGAAGCAGAGGTTTGACATAATGAATGATGCATTGAGATATCGAATTCATCAATTTTAATCCATAATTTAATAATTTTAAAGTCCAGAAGAGACGAGTGATTCAACCGAACTTAACCTCCTTATGATAGTTTGAAAATAGAGAAAATAGGAAAACATATTGTAGCATATCGTATCAATTTATTCTAATACTATCATAATTTTAGCAACAATCATTGTTACATCTATCGGTGGTTATATTTTTAATTCTTTATATATCATTCAATTTGTTTGTCATTAATTATATGGAAAAGGTATGCCATTCATTCTTAATTACTGATTTTTCCCTCGCTTTTTTTGGAAAAAAAAAGATTTGTTTTGCTTCTCCCAAAAAAGAAGGAAAAATTCATCTATTTTATTAAAAATATTTTCTTGCTACTAATTTTTAATATGATGAGCAATCATCTTAATAATCAATTAACTTTTAACCTCTGAGAAACGAAAGAAACTATAAGGATACAAATTCTGGAATTAAAATATTGGAGAAAAAAGAATTTGCTTAAACAAGAATTAGAATTAGAATTTATCTTTTATTTGAAAAATACTAAGAGAATTATCATTTGTGAAGTTTGTTTACTTATCAAAGTTTAAGGGATTAAAGATTAAGTTGAAATTTCATTGTCAAACAAAACATCTTATAAATTCCTCATATTTAAAAGCTGAACATACTACAAATTTCTAATGCATAAGAAACCTATAAATTTCTAATATCATCAATAAATAATAGAAATAACAAAGAAAATTGATTTTATTTATTTTCAAGTTTCATTTCGATCTTAGCTTGACGATTAAAACTAAAATATGATCTCTCATCGAATAAATGAGATCTCAAAAGTATAGTCTATAACAGATATGTTTGCTGGGAAAAATAAACAAGAGGTTTTATAAGATAATTTGCAGTCAGTAATATGGAAATTCTGCTGCCAATTTATTTTTATTTCTAAAACTTGTTTTAAGGCTGAACGTTACTTTCTTTTATATTCGATAGTAAGTTGGAAAACCACGTAAATAACATAATATCAAGAAAGACGTAAAACGTCAGTGATGCGTATGGATGCACACATATGAAACATTGATAAAATGAAAAAAAAAAAAAAAACTGGTAAAAAATATAGTTATAAAGTTTAAAATAGCCTTTCGAATTTTGCCAGTGGAAAAATATAATATTAAAAAGATGCATGTCTTTTGAGAATGAAACAAGAAAGCAAATAGGAAAACAATTAATAGAATTAGATCCTTTACATATCATACAGTAAGAAATGGATAAACATATCGTAATAAATGAATTTATACCGAAGAAGTAAAGAGTGATGATGAATCATATTATACGGCAACAAATGAGTTTATACTGTAGAAAGAAAAAGTAATGATAAAACAATGATTGCAATGATTGTAAATGGATTCCTCATCCAACTATAATTTATTGGTTTCTCGATCCTGAAACATTTGATGAATGAAGAATATTATAGTTTTTTATAATTATTATATTGTTATAGATTGGAAAAATGAATATTTCGATAATTTCATTGATTTTGATTAACACATTTTCAATTTTAATATGGATAATTTATCTCTCCATAATTATAGAGGTTAGTAGCGCTAATGGAGTTTTTAAAATGTTTTAAAAAATTGCAGTTATAAAAAGATTTGAAAACCAGTCAATAGATAAATTTTCAATTATTTCATATTAATTTTGATTTGGTTCCATAAATATGGGACACATTGTGTTTGAAAAATGATAAATATTATTTATTGCTGAGGAATGAATAATTTAAAAAGCAATTTAACAACTTGAGCAATATGCTGTTTGAAAGAATTCAGTTTGTAACAAAATAATTGCAGGAAGTGGCTAATGATAACTCAACACAAATATTCACCATTTACGGTGGATTATGTCTTACAGTACTATTTCCATTTCTTATTATGCCAAAATTTAGACGAGTATTCCTGATCATTTCTATAATATGGTCCATATATAATGTGTTAATTTATGCTATCTTGACATGGAATACTATACTTAAATACGCTCAATTTTCTTGTATGGTTAGTTTAAAGAAACCCTTTGTTTTTTCTCAGTTAAAAAATGAAAAATATAAATCAATCGATGAACAATTTCACAAAAAGTAATTCAGAAAAATTATTAATCATTGGTATCTTCCTCCAAGTAATCATTAATATAATTTAAGGCTATTTTTTTATCTTCCTCTCTTTCTCTCCAGTACTCAAAAAAAAAAAAAAAAAAAAATTACTTTTTCAAAGAAATTTTAATAAAAATTTTTGTCTCAATATTTTTGAATCATGGAATTCACTTTCAAATGTTAAATTAATAATAAATTATAGCTGATATCATTATTAGTGGATCAAACTACTCTAATAATAATAGGAGCTATAGAAGATGCCAATGAAGCTGCCAATCGAGCTAATTTATCATTAAGACTTAGTGAAGCTGTTAATCGACGAATTGAATTGCAAGCATTAAAAGATCGACAGGATCAATTATTACTTTCTGTCATTCCCGCATATCTTACCGAACGGGTTAACTATTTGAATAATTTCAAAAAAAAAAGTAATGTTTAAATTAAGCTTTAAGTATTATTATAAAATTTAAATAGTTCTTCAAACAATTGAATTCTAGGCGATATTACTTATAGCGTGTATTATTGATATGATATTAGTATTATAATTGCCAACATTAAGATCAATAGAAAAAAAGAACATTTCATTGATTCTATTTCGTTATTCTATTTCATTACGATGTAAGCAGTTTAATGATATTTAAAACAAGATAAGAAAAAGCACTCCTCAGATTAATGGGTTAAGACAAAAGTGGTTCCAATCACTAAGTTAAAGCATAATTTTGTGAATTTTCAGTGGGAGAGTATTTGCAGGTAAGTAAAACAATACTGAATTCATCCGAAAATGACAACAAGCAAATTAAGAATAGAAATTTATTCCATGAATTTCATGTTCAATATCATGCAAATGTCAGGTAAATTTCCATTTCAAAATCAGATTCAAAATAGGCATACTTTGATGAAGGCAATTTAAACTTTAGTTACAGTAATATAACGTTTTTTTTCTTTCCTAACTCTTTCTGATTTAAATATTACATTGTAATTTACAATCATTTTATTAGAATAATTGTAAAATGAAAAATTGTTAATATTTAAAGAGACTCGATTGCTCAGCTTGGAAAATATATTGTTTGCCAAGTATTCGTTAATTTAACTTTTAATAAACGAACTTTTTGATAATTTGGAAAATTTATTAACGAATATAAATAATCGAAATAAATTCAGCATACTTTTTGCTGATATCATCAATTTTACGGTTCTTGCTGCACGATTAAGCGCACAGGAATTAGTTTATACATTAAATGAGCTCTACTCGAAATTCGACCAAGATGCACAGGTTAAAATTGTTACAATTTTTGTGTCAATTTTCAATGAACTACTTAAAATTGCTTACATTTTTGATCAATTTGAAAGACGGAATCGTATCATTACCTAAAACAATAATTCTATGAATACTTACATTTCATAGAATTTTTTTTCCAATTTATCCAAAAACCTTTTCATTTAATTTACCCGGAAAATTTTTTAGATAACTGTTTTATCATACAGGTGTAAGTTACTTTTACTCCTTATGTACATTTAATAATAATTCAGAATTACATATATATAAAGTTCACCTTGCAAATTTTTCGTAAAGATAATATTTTCAATTTCAGATGCTACAATGTATGAGAATCAAATTTCTGGGCGATTGCTATTATTGTGTTAGTGGTATGCCGTTAAATAGGCCTAATCATGCGGATATGTGTGTTGCAATGGGTCTTGAAATGATCAAAACTATTAAGTAAGTTTTTCTGAGAGCTAAGATTTAGTCCGACATGTCAGCCAATTAAAAGTATCCCAAATATTAATAATTTTCTGGAAGAGGTATCATCAAAATAAATAAATATTCTGAATGATTTATCGAATAATTAAACTGTTTGGTGTGCTTTAATCGAAAACTAAACAACAACGTTTTTCCGAATCAATTAAAATTTCCGGAACATCTTACTGCCAATATTCTCCAATAATTACCAGTCCTTCATTAATGGATAAAATGATCAATTTATACTGGATAAATAGCAGAGTTATTCCAGATAAAGCCAAAATTATAAGTTATATATCAAAACAGTGCATGTCAAAACGTGCATGCTTTCGCTACTATGCATGCTTTCGATCAGGCAATCTTCCATTTTATCATATCAGCTTTTTATTTATTTATAATTTCAATTTTAATTAATTTATTTAGATATATTAATCGATTGATATTTCTGATTGTTTAATCTGATAATTTGAAGGCAAGTTCGATTAGCAACTAACGTAGACGTGAATATGCGAATTGGTGTTCACACAGGTTCTGTATTATGTGGTGTGCTTGGTCTTCGCAAATGGCAGTTTGACATTTGGAGTGATGATGTAATCCTTGCCAATCATATGGAAGCTGCTGGAACACCAGGGTGCCTGCTTCGTTTCTTTAAATATGTAAATGTCAAATGTCATATGTCTGCCGGGAAAGTTTTTTGTGTAGTGACAGAAACGAATTTTGGTGAGAAAAGTTTTATTGATTGACGAAGGAACGATTCTTTCGTCTATACTACGGGATGGAATGAAGTCAGATAGTTTCACGACTGCAATAATCGCTTGGCTGTAGGAAGGATGGATGAATATAGGTGAGCTGCTGGACTGAACTGGGGATATTGATTGTCGAGTGAGTTGAGCGACTGTTGAGCTGACTGAGTGCGCGACCTCTGAGTGACCACTGAGTGCGTGATACTGACCCCGTGACCTCTAAAAGCTCCTTTTCATGCCGACAGTCCTTGTTCCTTGGACAGGCGATGACTTACAATATGTTTTGCCGAGAGTTAAGTTATCAGGAAAAGAATAAGAGATTGATAGTGTACACAATGTCAGACAATGCACATAAGCTTTCATCCTTCCAACGTTCCAGCAACTAACATGATTTACAGTCTTTTAGACAATCCACGCAGGTTTTAGCAGGTTGGAAGATTGGGGAACAAGGATAAGGTACGGGTAAATGATTCGTTCGGTTGAGAAATTTTACAAATTTCTGTTTTACAAAACACTTTGGCCATCCCATCGTCCATATCTTATCTTTTAGAGATAAACTATAAAATATCTTAGTTTTACCGATAATGTCCTCTTATCCTGTCAATAAATAAGAAATCATTTGTTGCAGTAACAAATAAAGTTAATATTTTCGGAATCAAATTACTCAATTCAACCAGTCATTGATAATTCAATAATACTCGCTAACTTTGAAAGTTTCCATTTCACAACGAATATATTTTATTGGAAATCACAGTAAATGATAGCCTATAAATGGGCCATATATAATGACAAAAAATTGCAATACAAAATATATGATCAAGTTTTAAATCATTTTCAGAGCGGTTCATATCACAAATGCAACGAGAGAATTACTTCTTGGCCAGTATAATATTATCGAAGCATAGTATGCTCATCTTGACCACTACTCATAATCCATTTTTTCAAATATCATTTATTAAATTATGCATACAAAAAAGAAAAAAAAAATTGTTCGATGTCTAAAAAATTTTAAGATCTGATTTTTTTTAGCTCTGATGATCCGACACTTATTGCTCTCGGTCAACCAACTTATTATATTCTGCCAGATGAAACATCTGCCATTAAGCACACTATTTCCACTTATAATAGGTTTACAGTTTTTAGATTTGAAAGAAGCCTTTTTTATGCTTCACGTCTTTCACATTTAACTATCCATGTAAAGTATTTAAACGTTTTAATTTTATCCTTTTCGTGTCGTTATCTTTTGATTCGTTATGCTGTTCACTGCTCAGACACAATCGAGGCAATATTTCAGCATATATTTTATTTTATAATTCGAGTGAATTATCTAAATTTTTTGATTTCATTCTGTTTGCGTTATCTTCCGATTCATCGCAATATTTTTTAGTTAAAGACGATCGAAAGAATATTTCAGGAAAATGATTGCTAATGATGAGCAAAATGATAATTTAACATTACCTCAAATATACAAGACGATATCATCAAAATCAAAAGTATTTAAAGTGGCTGAATATTGGGGAGCAGAAACACCGTTTGCAAATTTATCCGATAAATCACTATATGCTGATAAACATTTAACTGTGAATTTTTTTCTATTTAAATATAATCTTATCATCATTTCCCATTTCCATGGGCAGTTAAATAAAACTTGAAAATTTTTAGAATACTAAAGAATGTATATCGATATATCCGGACTCAAATACCACTCAGAGTTTGACGTTAATTGAAAATATTCTTGCTGATTATACTGTCAACAGGTAATTCAAATTTTTAGTTCTTCGACTTTTGCTCTTTATTCAGAAACTAATCGAAAATCAATAGTGTAATAATTTTTGATATTTAATAAAACTTCAATTTCTTAAATTGGTTAATTAAATTATGTTTAAAGACTTCAAACTATTCAAAAAACAAAAAATCAGGAATTCATGAGAATCCATTAGTTTGCAAGAATTTTATTAATCTCTTAGTATTTATTATTTACAAGAAAGGGGTTAAATTTTTGAAATATATTGAATACTCCAATTTTAGTTTTTTCGACCTTCTAAAATATATCAAATCGATGGTTTCAAGTGAAGGAACACCTTATCTATTGTTTCAATTCAAGTATATTTTATTCATTACTTCCTGTATTTTTTTTTCATGCATTTCATCGAGCCATATTCCAAATGAACGAAAATGTTCACTGAATGCAAATTGAATGAACAAATTTTCAGACAAAAAACGATAACAAATCGAATACCTGACTGCACGGCATTATTTCTTTCGTCTATACCTTTAGCCACTTCTCAAATATGTCGTTTATTAGCATATCAATCGTAAGTCAGAAACTATAAATTATTAACAATTACAATATGAAAGAAATAAAGTGAATTTTTGATGAAATTATTGATAATCAAAAAAAAAAATTATTGATAAATTGTTAAAAGTTACAGTATGAAATATATGAAATGTATAATGGTAAATTTTTTTAATAATTACATAAATTATTGGTCAATTATTAACAATCATAGTATGAGATACATGAAATTAGTTGATAAACTTTTAAGAATTACAATACGAAATAATCGAAGTATATTATAAAATCACCGGTTCAAATATAAATTAATTAAATGAAAGATGAAGTTACCGATTGATTCTTTGAGATAAATTGTAATTCCATTGTAACATCAGGGAATATAAAATATCGACATGATCATATGCAGGAAAGGTTATGTTTAAATAATAAGCTTTTATTTGCACTTCATAATGCAAATGAAAGCTTAATTATCAATAATACATTTACCATCAATTTACCGAACATCCCAAATTGTTTCGCTAGGAATTTCATTGCCAGAATCATCAAACTTAGTTTTTGAAAAAAAAAAAAAAAAAAAAATGTCAATTGAGGGATTTCCTTCATATATGCTTTCTCAAAAATATTATTTAACGAGTTTTAAAGTAATCTAATTGTAATAGACAGTTTAAAAGTAGTAATTAAATAGCTGAAATTGCTTGGAATTGCTCGTCTTTTATGGAAAATCCGATAATGATTAATTTCATTCGATTCGTATTCATTTATCAATCAGGAAGCAATTCACTGAATATCTATAGTCTTCCTATTTTTAATTTAATTTGTCTTTTCTAAATTCTAATCTACCAACATTCATCTATGCGATGGTAGGCATAAAAAATTTGAACAGTAAAAGTAGGTAAATCTCAAAGTAAGCAGGCTTGAAGTTGTAGCCACGACATCATGGAAAATATTATTCGAAATCCAGTTTATTTAAATTGTTTTCTTCCTGTCAAAAGTAAATGCAATAAATTGACATAAACGATTAACTTCAGTCGAATGCCTTTACGAACAAGGGAAAAAAATGACAGTCTTTTGAAAGTATCACATGCTAAAAGTTCAAATTAAGTAAACTGAAAAATAAATAAAAATAAAGATTCAAGCAATGAAAAAATGAAAAAAAATTTAGTGAAAAAATTGAATGGAGCGATTATGATTTCATTATTACTGTTAAATAATAAAATAATTGTTTGCTATTACTATTTATTATTATTATTATTATTATTATTCTTATTATTATTATTAATTATTATTGATTATTATTATTACTAGTATTATTATTATCATTATTGCAGGCATTTTTTAATACTTCAAGTAATGCAAATATTTATGTTTATATTATCATTAATGGTGATAGCAATTATTGATATTCGTTATGCATTTGCTCATCGATTCCTCATTATTTTATCATTTGCTCTTACATCTGCTATTGCTATCGGTCCACATGTATGTATTAGTTTATTATGCTATGTTTTTCCTTTTTTTTTCATATTAATTTACTTCAATTGCTATTTCTGCTACTACAATACTGAGAAGGATAATGTAATAGTATATGAGAAGGATAATTTAATAGTATAAAATAAATTGATTTAAAAAAGACTCAGTAAGTTTCTTTTTAATAACTAAATGAATATAATAATTGAGCTTGTCTAAAATAAAGTGGATATATGTATCATACTTTCTTAAGATCAGTGATCATTGGAATGGAAACAATTTCACAAAAATGTTCTTTAAAAGATTATTTGCTGTCAATTTTTTTTTTTTTTTTTTTTTTTTTTTTTTTTTTTTTTTTTTTTTTAGAAAGCAATATATTAATATCAAGCATTACTTTTGTAGTATAATTAGTATACATTAAAAAAAAGGAAGAAAATAAAAATCGTAATTATTATAATAAAGGATCATTTTTAGTTTTTATCCATATTTATAAACGATGAACTTTCATCACTTATATGGCAACCTGGTAAGTATTATTTATTCAGTTCTTTTTAACTTATAAATTTAATGAATAATTATTATCCTGCTGTATTATTGTTTAAATTTGAATTCTTAACTAAAATATAAAAAAATTAAATTTTAGGATGTATCGTACATTTAGCTTTTATTTTCCTGTTACATCGCAATTTATGTATCTATCAAGTATTTTTGGTTTCTATCGACTTTTCCTGTTTCATTTTATCTCTTTGCTTATTTCCAATTTCTGAAACTGTTCAAGAAAGAAGGTAAATACTTTGAAAAGTTTTAATTTTGACAAAAAAATACTTCTAACTCTTGGCATTTTATCAACCATTTCTTTATTCATAAAAATTTTTAAATCTATTTTATTTAGATGTACAAAAGTGCTTAGTTATTGGTTGATTTTTAACACTTTCAAACAACATCTTTACAAGTTGATATTTTTCTTGACGTTGATATTAAGTTGACACTTTTCTCGCACTGTCACATTCTTTGCAATTTTAGAGTAAATTTCACTTAAACAATGATTTAGAGTTATTCATGTTATCAAGTCATTGTCATCAAGTTATTCACTAAGTTCAAAATTATGAAAAAAGATAAATTCCAGCCGCAACGTATTATTGATAAGTACGAACTTGATTTCCGAAATGTTGCTAATATTGTTCATTTATTGGATTGTAAGTAACTTAATCCGTTTCTAAAATTTGAATTCACATTTTTTTTTCTGAATTATGATCAATTTTCGAGTTTTAATGGTAGTAAAAAGAGACAGAAAGAGAGAGAGAGCCATATAATGATATACACATTCAAATTATTTTCAGTCATTTGATTCATGTAGATTGCTTTTTTCGAACTTTTCTTAAATAAATTAAATTAATGTCAAAAATTTCAAAGAAGGACATTTATAGAGGAATCAAGAGCGTAATATGGAAATAGCGTGTAATGCGTCATTACGTGATGAAGAAAAAACAGTAGAAAAGTTGCAAAACATCAATAAGAATCTTATCGAAAATATTCTACCGTCGCATGTAGCCGCGAAATTATTAAATCCCAATCAATTAACCAATGTTATAAACAATTTCCACTTGTTGATTTTAAAATTTAAAGGAAATTTGTGGCATTTAGAACATGTTCTACCCGTTGATCTTTATAATTTTGAAATTTAAATATAAAATTTTCAATGTTTCGAATTTATTATTTACTGATATTACAAAAATATTGCAGTTCATTTTTAATGACATATACATACATATATATATATATATATATGTATATATACATATACACTGATGTATATATACATATACATACATATATATATATATATATATATATGTCATTAAAAATGAACTGCAATATTTTTGTAATATCAGTAAATAATAATATATATATACATATATATATATATATATATATATCAACATATCATAGCTATTGTTAACATAGTATTATTCCAATTGTCAATTTATCTTATAATCAACAGGAAAAATTATTTTATTAAAATCAGGATAAAAATGTTCTTGAAACTTTTCTACATTACAGGAGTTATATGCTCATTTGCATGAAAATGTATGCGTAATGTTTGCGAGCATCCCGAATTACATAGAATTCTGGGGTGAGTGGGATCGATCGCGAAAACTTGAATGCCTTCGACTTCTTAACGAAATAGTTTGCGAGTTTGATAAGGTTTGATAAGAGAATTAATTATTTATTATCAGTAATCGCTATATATAACTAATTTAAGTGGAAGTTTGTTTTGCTAATCGTTATCAAATGGTATAAAAATTATTCCATAATATTTTGATTATGACAGGGAATTAGTTGTTTGCATTTAGTATAATCTTAATAATTGAAAATTAATAGATTAAAAAGTGAGGTAGGGTATACATAATAGCATAAGAAAGTCCTAAAAAAAAGCAATTGAGTTATGATTCATTATTAAGTAAATTAATTTAAAATTATCATTTATGATCTTTTTAATCTTCAATCACGTATAAATGATTTTTTTTGTCATATGAAACACGATAACTTAAAAAAAAATTTAT
Organism: Onchocerca volvulus; assembly: GCA_000499405.2. Taxonomy (NCBI): domain Eukaryota; kingdom Metazoa; phylum Nematoda; class Chromadorea; order Rhabditida; family Onchocercidae; genus Onchocerca; species Onchocerca volvulus. The sequence goes on along the minus strand of HG738138.1, from coordinate 16,858,830 downwards.
TTAAATTTATTAAGAAATTGAAATTACAATTTTAGCTCCTTTCGGAGCCGAAATTCAGTAATATTGAAAAGATCAAGACAGTTGCCAGTACTTATTTAGCTGCAGCGGGATTGAATGAAAATGAACTGATCGATACTTGTGTATGTCATTCAAATATATATCAACAAATTTTTGTTGTTGACTACTGAAGGTTTTCAAAATACTTCAAAAATTGTAATATTAAAATATAAATGATCATTGAAATGATTCATAAAATATTTAAAATTAAAAAAAAAAAAGCTGATGGGTAATTGAGAATAAAGAAAATCCAATTCAGACACAGTTCAAAAAATTAAGATTGATTACTAGAAAAAGTAAAATTGTTCGTTTATAAACTCGGCAAATATTCTTCTTAATCAACCTGATTTCGGAAAATTCCTGAATGACCATTTATTTATAATTAAGCCTAATTATGTGAATTTTAGTAGAATTTTTGTTGCCCAAAAATTCAAAGAGTAGCAGGCTTTTTTTTCTTTATTCTGGAACTTTAATTGATGCATAGTAAGTTTTGACAATTAGCTTAATATCCATTCCAAAATAATATAAGTAATCATAATTACAATTTTTTTTTTCTACTTTCAATCACGAATATTCTGAATTAATATACTTTAGGAATTCATCGATGCAAATGAGGAAGAATTATGCAAACCGGATTGCACTGTAAGTTTTTCGTAAAACGCATTCTAATTTTTTATTAAATTATACTGTTGTTCTATGCGGAATATTTGTTGCCTTTACAAATATAAATTTGATTCGTATCATTATCTGCACTTCCACTTTTTCCCCATTCAAATTTGCATTATGATGATGACAGTGATTATAAGAGAAATAAACTAATTGAGGTGAAAATTAATGAATCAATTAAGATTTCACTGTTGATTTAGTTATATCGCAATGTGACATTAATGGTTGAATTTGCAATGGAAATGAATGCTATTCTGGAAAAATTGAATCGCGATTCGTTCCAGAATTTCGAATTACGTGTTGGTAAATGCTACTTTAAGCAATCATTCGTTACAAAGTTTAATAAGTAGAAAATGAAATATTGATTCATTATTATGGTTTAATCAGATATCCATTACTTTTCATTATATTTTAACTAGTTAAAGTTTAAAAATCATAATTTCCCGTACCACTATCAATTCTAATTTAGGATTGAACTGTGGACCATTAATTGCGGGTGTCATTGGTGCTCAAAAACCACAATATGATATTTGGGGGGATACGGTAAATTTAGCGAGTAGGATGGATACTCATGGAGAATCAGGGAAAATTCACGTGAGTTCCATTATTGCCTTTATTTAGTACACATGGATGATTATGAAATGCGTAAAATGTACTGATATGTTAGTTATCATTTGCAATGTATCGATTCTGGACTTTTGAATTTTATCTGTAAACTAACTTACTGAAATTTCAGATGACTAAAGCAGTTGGCCAACTTCTACAACAAGGCTCATATCCGGTGAAAAGTCGTGGACAAATAACGATTAAAGGTGTAGCGGAACCGACTGAAACATTTTTTCTTGAATTCAAACATACGGAAATGATATCACAAAGTTATACTAGTATTAATTGTCTTCATTAAACTATATGTGAGCAATATAATTATAACAAACTACCTCATGTTGTATATGGATTATTTTATAAATTGATATAAATTTTGACAATAATTTCAACAACTTCGTCGACAATATTAATTGCAGCATAAAACTTAGACACTATTTCGACATGTTCAAAACTCAATTTTTCTTGCGTTTTTTTATGAAATCTTCCAAGAAAGATATATGTTTCCATTCTCAAGCATCACACATCTTCGGAAAATGATTTTATAATACATGCAAATAAGAAGAAAAATTCACGTATTTATTCACGGAAAAGAGAGTCTATGCATGCATCTATTCACGGGGAAAAGATTCCGCGTATTTATCTATTTATTCTGATTAAATAATATTTTATGATAGCATCAAAAATAATCAAAAAAGAAGCGAATAACTAAAAAAGAGCAAATATTTTCTTGTAGTGCAATTAATCATAAATAGGTATCAAATTAGCAGAGGATATCGCTCGGCCAACTTCATTCTCGCATAATACCGTATAAGTACCGTAGTGATAGTGTTGTATAATAGGTATGGTCAAACGGCATAAATCAGCCGTATCATCTATTTGAACGTCATCAAATTTCATTTTTTCATTGTTAAACAACCAACATACCTTAAACATACATAACTTCTGACTTTGCAATAAAAGATTTAATTGTCAACTTAAATCAATTAATATAAATAATTAGAGTTGAATTTATTAATTAATCAAAATCTTTCTTGTAATAATGTATACTCTACTTGCAACTTCATTTTCTTGAAATCGCAAAAAATTGACAAGTATGATCTTTTTATTAAAGATTCGCCAAAAATACTGCTGCATGCATTTATTTACCTATTTCAGATTTCATTCATTGGTGCATGCACAGTTTATAATGCCTTATTGGTACACGAATGCATGCATTGTTGATTTTCTTCATCATTGAAGTTAATGAATACATCTGCTATATTTTTTTTTTCAACTATTACTGCTATTCCTGAATACATGCACTAGTATTATCTGTGATGCATGCATATATGTTATCCATTTGTCTTTGTCTTTATCCACATGCATGCAATTATTTTTCTCATCGCGAATTATATATATATATATATATCCATTACTAAGATATATTATTACTAATTAATTGATCAAAATATATTGTTAACTAATCGATCAAATGATCGATGAAAAAAGGAAGAAAAACTTTGGGTCGTGGTGAGCCAAGTAAAATGCAATCGAAACATGCATGTTGTCCAATTTGTGCACGAACATCACCAAATACTTTGAGAAATTCTGGCGCACAACTCCATGGATTCTTCGCATATTTATTATGAGGTATGTCATACGCCATTTGATCAACTTGCTACATGCATTTCAATCAGTGGAAGGATTGTGCAATTTAGTGTAAATTGTTACAAAATAAATTATTAATTATTTTGCTATGACAAACAGCTTTTTCGAATCGCTTTTATCTTTATTCAATTTTATGGCTTAATTTTTGTTTCAATTTAACAAAAAAAGAATATTTTAAGTTTAATTTCTACAAAAAAAGTAATTGATAGAAATACTCATTGAGTTTTCCAGTTGAACAACTAGAAAAAAATAGGATGAAGAGTTGATCTCTCACTTTGGTTAGTGGACTATATGTTGGAGTAGATTGATAAAAAATGCTCGAATCATTATCAATCATTGGTATTCCGTAAGTTGAAGGAATGTTATTCGGTAAATGAATATGACCATCCATATCTGTAATTAAACGTGCCCGATATTCAATGACTTCTAACAAAAGCTTATCGGAATATTTTTCCGAACAGAAAGAAATTTTTGGTTTTTGTTTAAATATTGATCTAAGCTATCAAAATAGAAATAGCAACAAGGAAAAAAATCTTTGATAACATCAAATATAAGCAAGATAACATTTTACAGTAATTCAATGGGTTGATCAATTAATTTATCATTTAAACTGGTGATCAAATTAAAAGCATTCATTGGAAATAATAATTTTTATAAATAATTGGGATTACAAAAAAGAAAAAAAAAACAAATATTAGAAGAAATTTCTTCTCTTATTCAGAAACTAGCTGTACCCGGCCACGCGAAAATAGTCTATATAAATAAAAATGTCTGCTCACTTACTTTTACCTGTCACAGGTGTGTCAGACAAAAAAAAATAGGTATCTTTATATAAAAACACGCTCCTATACCAATGCAATATTGTGTCGAAATTTCAAAGCAATCGATGAAGAACTTTCGGAGATTTAAGGTCGGTAACAAGGAGCATTTACATTTTTATTTATATAGATTCTCAAACATAATCGAGCGATCTCTGTTAACTTTTTAAATTATAAATGCAAATCTAATGTATACTCCAATCGATGAAGATTATTTGTGGTCATTTCAAAGTTATCTTTAATGATATTTAGGACATTTAAAATACGAAAAAACAGATTTAAATAACTAGCTATGACCAATTTCAGTGCATAATTAGATTTTATTTAATCATAAAAAATAGCAATTTATTTTAAAAGTATTTCCGTGAACTCATCTATCTAAACGAGAATTAAGTTTAGGTAGGAATTACAATCGAATAAAAAAAAAAAAAAAAAAAAAACGAAAAATTCTTCCTTTGAAATGAACGAATAGAAAATTTATAGGCAGGCAATTTTCATTGAAGCAAAGCAAACAAACCGTATTTAAGCAAACTTCACAAGTTAGTTAGCTAAAATTATATAGCAGTAAGAAATAAAAAGTTTTGGTACGGTGGCACAAAGGAGGATTATGTACATATGAAGGTGACACTTATTCTTTACTTACTTTTTAACAAATCAAATATTTTTTCAAACGTATGCATTTGTTTTGCTTATAAAATGTTGCGATTTGAATTAGATTAAATTATAAAATTGAAGATTTTCCCAGAAAAAAAAAAAATTAAAGTTGGAAATATATGCGAGATTTTCTTAGTATAAACTTAAATTTTAGTATTGACATAATGTTTAATACGTAATCCGGTGAAATTTAATTATTCGTTAGACCCTTATTCATTCATAGTTTTATATCAATGATATATCAATGTTAGAAGTGAATTTAAAAACCAAGATATACTTTTATTTAATATACATATTTTTACTAATGAACTTATATATACCTTTAACAGGTATTAAATATATATATATATATATATATATATATCTTGATAATGGAAAGAATCATTTGCTTACGTGATTCTTTCCATTATCGTGATTCTTGCTTACGTGATTCTTTCCATTATTCTTTCCATAAAGTGCTTACGAGATTATTGCATAATCATATAATTTGGATCAATTTGATCTACTCATTTATAACTAATATGATCCATTATACGCATCCTCAGAAATAATTCCAACAATTCTCCTTACGACACATTAATGTTGAAAGTAGTATCAAAACCTGATCGATTATCAACTTATCCGATTAATGAAAGCAAAAGATTAGAATTTTCGGAGATACGTTAACCTTTGGTAAAAAAAATATTGAAATCTAGAAGATTTCGTTCAATTTTTTGCTTGGTAAAATTAAGTGTAGTGTTCTTCTTTATGAAAAATCTCGCTTTATAAACATTCTGCTAAACATATCAGATAACAAATTAACAATGGAACTAAATTTTGAATAACAATACATATAATAAAACATAATTAAACCCGTAAGAAATGGAAAACAACATTTTGAAACTCATACGCGAATATAAACATCAGTGAATTTTCTAGAGAAAAAGATGTAAAAGGGATGCCTGTGTTCACACCCGTAATATACATCATAACTGATAACATTCAAACATTTCAAAAACTTTTTCAAACACACTTAGTGACGAATTTCTTGAAAGAAACGGGATGCTTCAATGACGAAATTATCAGCTTTTATCGCTCCACATCCCAACAAATTTTCCTTTCTCTTTCTTGTCATTTTTTTTTCAGCAATTTAGCACCTGTTCGTTTCCTAGCTCTTTTTGGCTTGTCAACTTGTTCACTACTGCTTTGAGCATTCTCGGCTACCTTTCGCTTTTTCGCATCAGTTCTTGTCACAACTGATTCAGGCTGCTGAATTTTTGAAACAATGTCATTCCGCTGAGAGTTGCCATCAACTACAACGTTCTTCGACCGCCTTTTCATTTTTGGTAACAGATTGACAGTTTCATTGACTTTACCACCGCTGGCAATTTCATCGATGACAGAATCTAGTGCATCCTTCACTGCTTCCTCTATGATATTTGTGTTAGGGTCTAAAATGACCAGTATAAATTCTGATCAGATGATCTTTAAGATTAGTATTAAATATGATTTCGGGATAAATTACATTTCGTTCACTTCAAACAGTATACAAATTAATCGAAACAAGGCATTAAATTAAAACTCACTGTCTTTGCTTAATTGATGCGCAGCCAATTTATAAGTGGCAGGAATCTAAATTACACAAAATGAATGACTGAAATAATAGAGAAGAATAATCCTTATCCTTTTTCATTTTTAGGATGATTCTATTTTACAACTTTTTGTATATTTTACGGGTTATAGAATATGCAACAAAAATAAAAAACCAACTATTCTAGTGTAAATCTTGAAATTTACCACAAAATCACGTTCATATATTTTCTGAACAGCAATACAAACTGATTCAATACAGTCATCGATACGATGACTCATAATTTCAGTGATTTCCGATGGATCTGGTTCAACAATGCCTTTTTGATGATTGTCTTCCTCGCCTACTTTTTTATCAGTAATATGTCTTCGTGGCTGAAATTTAACTTATTTCCATGTTTAAAGCTAAAAATATGCTAAAGAAACATGAAAGTTCCGTTTAAACATTCAATCAAATTTGATCCAGCTGAATAGAGGTCAATCTATGGACTTTATATTCGAAGTAGCGCAGTATAATATCTTCATTTCAACTGATACAGAATGCAAAAAAAAAAAAAAAAAAAAAAAAAAGAAATTAACCAATCCAATTTAATTTTTGCATTGATAATGACTCACCCGCTTATACATCCGTTGCTTCAGAAATTCGCCAACACTCAGTTCTGCAGTATAGTCATCATCAAAGTCGTTTTCTGGAACCATTATTTGCTCCAATATTAGAGCATTCATATCAGATCGTAGCTGACCTTGAAGTCGTTCCTTAAGGCTTTCCAAAGTTTGCTTTTGTTGCTCTGATAATTTCGTAGTAACAACTGAACGTAAATATATTCTTTCTTCCAATGAATCTTTACTCTCTATTGAACGATACAAAAGCATTGGCCAAAAGAGTAACGTTCGCAACTTTGACTAAAATGTATCATAAGAATAAGTGCTTCATTTGAAAAAGCTATGAAAGAATGCTATCTATAATTGCCAGCTAGCAACTAAATAAGAAGAATAAAAGCATTAGAAAGAATAACCTTAAACAAAACATATTCAGGATCCAACGTAATTTGCCGTGAAAGTTGCAAAAATATACTACTGTTCTTATCCTGAAACTTTGTCGCTATGATTCACTGAAACAATGATATCTTTTTTGAGGCATGAATAAAATTCGATAGAGAAAACGGAAGGAAGATAGCGAAAAAACATACCGAAACAAGTGGTTCAAAGAGTTCTCCAGCAGATTCTCGTAATAAATGAATTTGCTGCTGTAATCATAGCTTTTGTTTAACTAGGAATCAAATCAGCGTGTAAATCAGTAAGAAATAATCAAAAGATCAACATCATACCAATTCTTGGAAAAGTGATGCTCGGCTATGTTTATATACCACTTTGAAGGAATGAACCGCTTTGAATGGATCGAAAATTTGAATAATTGGATATTTACACTATTCAAAGAATAACGCTGAACCTCACCAACATACCAGGGAATTTTTAGATGTCAATATCAGTACAGCCCGTCTTAGACAGAATTTTCGGCAAACTATGGAATCATTATCAAAACTTTTGCCATCAAATTATGCAGTCAGCCATAATCCCAAGTTCGGTATGAAGATTTCAATATATATTAGATATTTAAGTTATGCAACGAAAAGCTTTCAAAATTATCGTCATATTTCTTTTTTTAAATTCAAGAAAGATATTTTTAATCTTGACCGTTACAATTACTCGAAAAAAGATTTATTTTTATAGGCGCTGATATTCAAGAGCTAGAAGTTTTGTACACAACTCAAGAGATCAGAAACAAAGGTGAAATGATTATAAATAATTAGATATATGACCAGATATGTTAATTAATTACTGAATATTTCAGCTACTATACTTTTGAATTATGCGACATGTCCTTCTCTCTCAGTAAATAACGCACCTGAATATTTTCGTATAAATGCAATGATCCAGTGCATGGTGGTAAAGCAAAAGCCTTAGTGCCACAAGACACAGCTTTATTAACATCACCGATAAGGACCTAAAAAAATTGCACTAAAACCGGATAGAAAAGATTTCATGAATGAAAATAGGATCCCTTTATATTCGTTGAAGAAAAAAAAAAATTCAAAATAAAGTGCCTCAAGCAAGTGACTTTTTGCACAAAACTAAAACTAAGAATAGACTAACTGAATTAAGGTATCGGCCAACTTCATCAATAACTTGACTTCTGGTAAGTTTCTTTTGGTGTATGCAACACTGCGAATTGTCGCTTCGTTCAATTAAATCACATAGCCCATTAATGACGTGATCTTTTGCAGCCTACAAATAATTTTGAATTAGAGAGGTTTTGTTGAAATTATCTATCCAAAGATAAATGAAACAATCCTGGAAAATTAATTAATATTACATGACTTGCACGATTACACAATCGAAGTTCGATACTAATGAAGAAAAAAGATAAGACTTCAGTTTATATTAAAGCACAACAGAATAAATACTTGAAATCCTCAAGCAAGAATGCACAATAATTTTGCTTGCTGAGATTACAAGCTTCAAGCTAATAATTATATCAGAAATAGTTTAACAACTTAAGTTTCCAGCAAGCAATGTTCGACATGCAAACACATTATCATAGAAAGTAGACAAAATTAATGGAATTATCCTTGATGTGATTTCTGGTGACGTTGTCACTGTTGATGAAAAAAAAAAAAAAAATTGAGCAACCTCCGAATCAGTTTCTTGCAACACTTTGCATTTCGTATCGAATTCATTTTTTTCATGACGACTTAAAAGCTCGTTAGCACTTCCGCCGAGAAATTTTTTGTAATACTTCAGCAAAGCACTCTGCGTTGAACTATCCAAATAGCTAAAGAAATATAGTAATGAAAAAATTGATAGGAATCTTACTGTCTTTAACTTCTGCAAATCGAGTTTTTTGATGCAAAAAAGCATACTTATAAATAAAGACACATATAAAAATAAAGTTTACAAAAATCAAGTGTTGGTTATGTTTACCTATATTGGAAAACCTACAGTTTTTCATTACTAATCATCTTATTTGTTTGTCCTGTATTAAAATCTCGTGCTATTCTTCCTAGACTAGTGTGGCATTGGCAGAATGGTTTCATTTTCTTGGTTTTAGTTTAGTTATTCTCAGTAATTCTCACCTAGTATTGAATTGCAACTTATCATTCAGCAATTCCCAAACTGACTGGTCATCCTTCATTTCATTTTCCAAACGTTTTTCACGAACTTCATTCAGGAATTGCATTACTATTATTCTATGTTCAGGTGCCATCGCAGATAACGCCTCCATTTCATCGACACTTAATGCCCGCTGAAAAAGCTCGAGAGATTTCTTAGAAAAATCAAAAAACATCAGTTTCTCTCCTAAAGATTAAAAAAAAAAAAACTGAAAAATTCGTTCCTGAAATAATCTTCAGCCAGATATAAACTGTAAGTGACAATTTTTGTTAAATGGTCCTATTTTTCATTATTAACTACACGATAAGCTCTTTTGGAAATAAATTCAGTGTACCAGAGCTACGCAATTATTGTTTATAGAATACTGAATGTTAGTGGAGCATATCACAGTTTAAATCTAGGATACATTAGAGGCTCATAACGCCGAATTCATTGTGGTTAATCCAGATTAAAAATAATTTTTCCATAAAAAACTGTCAATAAAAAAAATTACCATATCAAATGAATTCATAACCTGTTCCGCCAGACTTCCTTTACCATCAGCTGCTAACAACTTTCGGAACGTTGCTTCAACCTAAATAATGCATTTACTGAAAAGTTTGTAATAAAATCACAATATGTTTGAATAGAGCTCAAGCCAATTAAACCTTCATTAAAAACTAAATTTCGATCGGGTTAAATATTATATATATATATCTTTTCATCAGTTGAACTAAGCACAAATTACTTCCTGTCGACGACGCTTGCCTTTCCAACTGAAACGTCTCAATGGATATGTGCGACACTTCGAAGCCAGCTAAAAACAAAAAAAAAAAAAAAAAAAAATGAAGCTAATGAAATAAAATCGAAATCGAAGTCAGTTAAAATAAATAAAATACTAATACATGACTGTCAAAAAATGACAAAATAGAATTTAAAAAAGCGATATTACTGAGAAAAAAAATAAAACCTTGACTTTTGCTGTAAGAAGTGACCGAAAGCGTGACTTGCAATGAGAAGCAGAACGACCTGGGAGCATTGTTGAAATTCTTGACCATTCACCTGAAAAAAACTAGAAAAAAAGTATGCTAATTTTGACACCTGCTCTTTTCCATACAAATCATAAAAATAAATTTGGAAGAAAATTATATCTGTACCAATATTCCACCAACCTTTTCCAAAAATCTTTACTCCCTCAATTAATTTTTCATCCTCATCCACTGACCATGGCTCCGCCTTTATACTTTTATCCAATACATTTACCCACCTAAAATACAATTAATACAAATTCAAAATTAATTCTTAATCCAAGTTCACGATTTTTTTCAAGGAAGAAATAGTAAACCTATCACGACATTGCGAATCGCTTCTTCCTGGAACACACGATGCTACCTTTATCCAGTCTTTTGTTCCAAATCGACTTACGGAGCATGTTAAAAGCTGCAATTCATAAACTTTAAGCATCAGTTTTAAAATTCCAGTTTAAATTTCAAGATGTCTTCAGTGTATTTTAAAATAATATTCTGAATTTCTGAATTTCAAGAAAGTACAGCACACGGAGAAAATCAGAAATTTCAGACACTGTGTACAAGAAGTAGTTAAGAGAAAGCACTGAAAATGTATTCTTTTGCTTACCACATCCTCACTTGCATCCCATCGACCAAATTTGATATCGGTATCAAGCGCTCGTCTATATCGAATTGTGCATTGCTGACGTGATCTTTCCTCCATGTAGTGAGCAACTAAAATAAAAATCCAAGGTTCTTCATTTAAAAGTTAATCATTTCAAGATTATTTTGACAAAAAAAATAATCGAAATTCAGCTGCTTACTTTTCTCCCAATTCATTTTACCGTTCACCTGCATGCAGTGAGACAAAGTCATCAACTGCGCATCCTCCTCCTTTGTCCATGACCTGAAATAATCCATCAAATGAAAGGAAAAAATTAATTCAGGTTATATAACACTTTGAATGATTCAACTGGTATTTCCTAAGCAATTTTGAGAGGTTCAATTTTTTCTGCAGACATTTCAAAAACATCTTTGGCACATTACTTCATAACAAAAACTTGGTAAGATCGAAAGCAGTAGTAAGGAATTATTAATGCTTAAAAATATTTAAGCATGTCTGATTCAAATGTGAAATTGAGGAAGTTCTGATTCTTGGACAACCAATTTGATATAATCGTTATTGTCTCGACTTATGAAACTGTCCAATTTTATTGTACAAAACTTCTTCAATTTCGATTACATTCCAAGAAACTTGCTTATAATATTATTACAGTGCAGACCACTAAAGAAGTCCCAGCTCCCCCCACTTTCAATCTTTACACTGCTATCTAGTTCAGATTTTTCCATTGGTAACATCAAAGATAATCAAATAATGAAACGAACCGTCCAACATTATCAATATCCAATTCACTTCTGAATTTTACGAAACATTGAAAAGCTGTACGATTTGTGCCTAATCGTTCAGCGATTACATTCCAATTATTCCATCGCCCTGCACAGTCCTTCAGACACTGTATTTCATGAGAAGACCAAGGTTCCTTTGACCATCGCGGACATTGTTCATTGATCCATTTCAGTCGTAGCTGTTCTGGCGTTCGATTTCCGAGAAACTAATAAATAATCAATCCAAATATTCAAATCCATATATAAAGAATTTATAGATTAAACACATGAAAATTCAACTAATAAATCAAAAGCAATAATTCCACACCGAAACCTGATCCTATTTCAGGAAATTCACTTATATCCATTTTCTGCGGAAATTATTTCATTACTAAAAAATTGAATGAATAAATACAAACATCTAGCATTTTCTCCCCGATAACCAAACTGCAACAAATTAAATGTCTTACATCAACTTTCGCAATCTTCGCCCAATCCACTTCAGAATAATCATTCATTAGTACCTCGTTTCCTGGCAGATTTCTGAAAATAAATAATTGTATTAAAGAAAAAGCGAAAAAAAAAAAAAAAAGAGAAAAAGAAAAAAAGAACGATTCAATCACCATTCAGTCATCACTGGAAAACCAATCAATACTATCTCCATCAATCACCATTTAAAATTCAAATAATATAACACTATTTCATCATCATTCAAAAATTTTCAGTCGCATAAAGCTTACTTGTGATATGCGACCAAACGTTCTAGCTCAGTAATAGTACTATTCCAATCAGCTATTTGTTCCGCTGACGTCTCCTGCCCAGCGGCACGAATTTTCTCCATAAACATTTCTTTCCTTCAACAGAAAACATTAGAAAGCTGTTATAACTAAAATTCGTTTCATGAAAGTGGCGAAAATATCTGCTCAGTTCATCTCTTAATCAGACTATCATCTCGACGAGAATATTCTAAATCAATAAATTAATGAATGGATGAAAAAATGGACTTGATTTTCAATATGCCTTTTCTTATGTTTTCATAAAAAGTCAATGACCAAGTAATGAGTAATCATTCCAATGATTATCATAGAAAATGACCTCTGAATAAAAGGTTGAATACGAATTTCGACTAAAGATTTCCGCACCGCATTTGCCAATAGTTGACATTCCTTCATTGACCCTAAAATTAAATAACAGTATACTACATGGAAAGCTAACGTTTTTGCATTATTTAACATTTCTAAAACCTTTCCTGTTCGGCAATTTAAATAAATAGTAATGAGATAAATTGTTCCGATAGATGCAATCAAATGCGTACATTTCTTTTCTTCCTTTACCAAAGGATCGTATTCTCGACGAAAAACTTTTAGCTCATATTCTTCATTCTTTGGTGGTTCCTTCAAATTTGAATATTTCAAATCTTAATTTGAAATTCTAGATCTTCCAAATATTAACTATTAATTAATAAGAATATAAGTTATTATTTGCCTTGCCGTAAAGCAAAATAAAAGCATATGCGAGAGACTTAAATCATCTGTAGTTAAAGAAAAAAAAAAAAAAAAAGGCATTTTCTACATATTAATTCGTAAGCCACGCTCTTATACCGTAACTTAGCATTCGTTTTTCTCCTGATGGAACAATAAACAACTCATTTGTTAGTTACTAAATGTCTTAGCGATGACATTTTTTTTTTTTTTTTCTACATATTTTAGAATTTGTTTACCATTTCATGAGAATCCCGAAAATATGGAAACAAAAACCGCGAAACCGGCACTTTCTTTACATTAATTCGTAATCCACGCTCTGCTGTTTGCCGTAACTTAGCTTTTAACAATTTCTGCAAAAAGATTTCCAATAGTAAAAAAATTAATGCATGAAGAAGTCAGATATTTCAGAAGATTCAAAATAAATTTACTTGCGCTTCGCGATTCTTAGATACAGCTAATGTAACACGTCGGATCAGATTCACTAAAGTTTCATTAAATGCTTCATTGATTGCCAACAGAGTATTTAGCTCATCTACAGTAACGGGTAGATCATTTCCAGTGCTGACAACCTAAAAGCTTTGTTATATGTTTCATGTCGATGCAATTATTCATTCATATGTCCCGAATTTTAGTAAAAATTCGAATATCATTTCAAATATCACCGTATAACGTTCAATCTTTAACAGGAATTTTGATTGCAAAACAAATAAATCATGGTCAAATAAATAAGTACATATATATGAACAAGTCCATCGGAAGAATACTATGGTAGCGATAATATCAGACAAATAGTTTATATCAAAAAATGCGACCGAATATTTATCCAAAATAATTTACCGAATTGTTCAATTGCAACGTATTATTTTCTTCCATTTCTGCAAGCACCAAATCCAAATCATCATCCACTGAAAAATAAATCCTTCAATTTAGCATTAACTATTACGATTAATTTGGTTTATTTTCTCCTTGATAAAGGTATGATTTCGGATATCATGCCTATGCATTATTTGCATCTTATATTTTCTTCTATAAACAGCTTGTTTATCTATAATTCCCAAATGATTTCTGTTCTCGAAGCTAACAAATCTAACGTCTTCATCATCTCTTGATGATCAAAATAATTAGGTGGAAAATCTTGATAAGGAAAATTGCAACCAATACTACTCGCCAGTTTCCGACAACTTGTTTATTTGTTCTCGTCGACTAGGACCAGGTTGACTATCATCTACATTTATATCTTCATTGGCATTCACTGTACAAATTCTTTTATCTTTCTGAATATTTAATGTCAAATTCGGCATGACCGTTCCGTCCGTCAACTCATCCATGTCTAAAATATTATGGAATATCAGAAAAGCAAATCTCAAATTAAAATACCGAAATTAACGCAACAAATTACAATTAACGCTCCTTATTAAGATACGGATGTTCAGATTACAAAGAAACTACAAAAAACTAAAATTTTATCAAATCATCGATATCAGTGATGCAATTGCATAAACAACAGAGTTAACCATCATCAACTTCTGCCAAAAGGTCCATGATGACAACCATTTTTTAACCTTTTAACTATTTATTTTCATTATTACTAGCTAAGCTATAAGTAAAACGAAAACAAGGATTGATACAATAATAAATTACCCACTTCTTCTTAGTATCATAAAAAGAATTATTAAAATCTTATCAGTAGTAAAACATATGGAAATATCTGGGTTATCAATAGTAAAACATCTGAAAATATCTAGCCAGGATCCGGAAATACGCCAAATAGAGGGATCCCTTAGTAAAATCCGGAAAAAAAAAGTGCAGAAAATTCACAATCTCCATTGTCTTTTTATAGAACAAATAAATGATTACCAAATCCTTATGTTCCAAATTGATATTCATTAAGTGGATTAATGCGATAACCACAGCTTACATTAAAACTTTTCTTTTGTAATGCATAAATACGTTGAAGGTGCAGAATATTTCGTTCTTTAAGAAAAAAATTAATGAATTACAATCTGAAATATTTTAAACAATAGTTTTGCTTTGTATGCATAACATGAGCAATTCAATCTCTCCGAAAGAAATTTCAAATTTTTATCGCAAAATGTTAATAAATGCAACTTTGGAGAATTAGAAAAAGATGAACAAATATACGACGAAAGGTTACCCGAAAAAGTGATCAAATTTTCAAATCGAAAGAAGTGCACTAAGGAAAAATGAAAAAATATCGAGGGGTAATTAACAATTTGTCATAACAAAAAATAGAAAAAGGGAGGTAAACTAAAAGTGAATAAAGATGTTACCATGATAAGTAAAAGAAATCAAAGCACTTAACGAAGCATGTTTTATAGCAGAAAATACATTCACAAAGGTCGGTTAGAGACCCAACAATTTATTTCATTATCTTTGCTTCACTTATATTTTTATTTACGCCCATTATCCTACTGTTTTCAGAGATAAAATTGACTGAATGAGACTGAGTTGAACTGGGAAGGATCACTATCATTCCCTATATTTTCTTCCCTTCAGCAGCAATTCCAGACGATTTCGCATTTCTGCTTTCCTGAATTAAATTAAATTCGCGTGTAGAATTTTGCATAATTCCTTCAAAAAAGGGAAAAAGAGCAAACGATACTTACATCCTACATATAAGATTTAATGTTAGGAAAATTTCCGATCAAATTTCTTCTAAATGTATACATATACAGGCACTAACTGTCAATTTGCTTCACCAAATATTCTTCATTTCAAAAGCGGTTTTCGAGAATTCTGAAAAGGAAAAGCAAGATTAAAAAACAGTTGTCTAAAAGATTTTTCCTTTAAAATAAGATTTGATCTATTTAATGCATAAGACAGATATCCGAAAAAAAAAAAAGAAAAAGATTTGCGACAAATTAAAAAAGGATTACTGGAGCAATTCTACATCTTTTTTTGTTGATTATAATAACATATTAATGATTATCATAATATGCTGATGAAATTTTAGCTTTTTTTTCCATGATTTCCAAATATAATATTAATGAATGGTTATTAGAGATGTTTTTCTTGACTCCTTTTTTCAGACTTTTCGTATAATCAAATTATAAGTAAAAGAACCTCCGCGATCTAACGAGCATTAAATATAATTTAACCTAGCACAAACCTGCTTGGTTGAGGTTACTCCATTGAACACATCTTTGAAAGAATTCAAAGCTTTCGACTGCTCGTCTAGTCGGGTATTCAGATTGGCAACATGTTCATGTAAATTTTGTAGTTGCATTTCATAGCTTTTTCTTGTCATTTCCAACTCTTCCTGAACCATTCTATTTTTATCCGAATTTTAAAACTTGTTCTCCAAAACACTTCAAATCCAGTGAAAGATCCAATAATCATTATTCTACCAGTTAAAAATAACCTTCAGTGCTAATTCCCTGGCAGTTACACGACTTAGTTCCTCGCGTAGCGTTTCACTCTCTTGCTTTGACAGTTTGGCTAATTTGAGCAAATCTTTGCACTGAAATAGATTCCGCGTTTTTCTTAACTTCTTATTCTTGCCAAAAACACAGATGCACTGATAAGCGAATCAAAAGACATGACTGTGGGACGAAATATGCAAAAATGAAGAGAATAACAAAGATTTGAAGTAGATATAACAAACTTCATGCTTATAATAGAAAGCTCGACTACGAATATGCTGAATATCAGCATGTAAATCACCAATTCGTTCTTCGAAATATGAACAAATCACCTCAGCATCTTTACAAGGAAATTCTGATATATCAATTCCGGATTCCAGCGATCTAAAAAATTAGGTGTTTCAAAGAAAAGCCATACCAGTTATCGATTTGCATTGATTACCTCAGAGTATTTATGAAGTGCAAGATTTTGTTCATCATAATAATTGTTTTAAGTAGTTCCCTAATGGATATCTTAATCTGTAAAGAAAGAAATGAACTAAGGACTACTTATAATATGCCCGAAATAAAAGCTGCAAAATGTTTGCGCAATAAGCTAGTTTAAGTTATACTATGGTACACAGGGATTAAAACACTTTACTGACTCAAGCTTCGTTTTCAGAAGTTCATAATTCACAATGATCCGTTCTTTTTCCTTTTCTAGTTCAATAATCCTTTTCGTTGCTGATTCCATCTGCAAAAATAAGCCAAATATATATCATGAATTTCCCAAAGAGCTCTAAAACTTCATTCCAAAAACAATCTGCCAAGCAATAAAAGTTTCTATTGAACTAAAAATTATATTCGACCATAAATCAGAATCATTTACTATCAGTAGAAATATACGACAAAATAAACGCAGAAAATATACTTCGGATTTCCAAAAATCGGTAGCTGATCGCGTACTCTTGCTCTTTTGCTGCTGCAATAAAACATCTCTAGTATAAGTAAAATTATGTTCTCGATGTCCACATTATTAAATATTAATTAAAATTGTAATACAACAAATATACCTCCTTCTGTTCAGTTTCATCATCATTTTCGTTAATTAGCACCTTCACACCACCATTTGACAGTGCAGGTTCCAGTGAAAGACATGCAACTTCTTTGTTTTCGGGAAAAATATTTTCTCTAAAAATAGAAATTTTAATTGATAAATTTAAGTCACATGTGTTCATCTCCGGAACAACCCAATATTATAACATACTCTTTAAGTTGATTAGAGTTCATAATCAGCTGGACAAGTGCAATAAAACGATTCAAATTGCGATGCAAAGATGTTAAACAATTGTTTATACATTCATTGACACAGCATAATCGTTTCGTAGCTGTCGGGATGCGATTTTCGTTGAAAATTTTTGCTGTGTAAACACGACTGCAATCTAAAAAAAAAAAAAGTTTTCAGGTATTCTCGTGTATGTCTTCACATAGTATATTGCATTTTCTTATAACATTATCTGGCACGTAGCAACAAACTGTACAAATTATACCTGCTAACGATGCACTCAATTTTTCGATCAACGTAAACAACTCTAATGCAGACTGACTGCATTCAATTTGACGAGAAAGAACAATTAGAGATCGAAGAAATATAAGAAATGAAGCAGTCCACTCTTCATTACATTTGCTTAGATTTGTTCCACACCAAGATACCCGATTTTCATTAGCATTGTTTTCACAAAACAATTCTTGCCATTCCTGTAATCAAAATCAAATGCTGATAAAAACAGCACTTTTCTGTCTATCGCTAGATTATTCAATGGTGCGCTTTACTTGCTTGGAGCAGTTAAACGCCTAGGCATAATCATGCAAGGCTTCTCGAAATGAATTCTAATAATTGCTACTTCAATCCATGTAACTAAATTGTTCCTTTAACAATTCATTACCACGAGTTCAATTTTAGATTAAACTTTGTTTCAGCGAAAAGAAAATCACTAGTAAAACACAGTAAACATTATATTATAGGGATAAATTAAACGTCGCACATTAGGAAAAATGTCATTCACAGAAACACTGAGTGATGATTAATAAGCTTATCTGGCAAGAATGCAGTGCGTTAGTAATAACTGAAATGATTTCTGAACATTCATCGGATAAGTTACGGCAATCATCATCAACGCTTTTTACCAAAATATTTTCAATATTACTTGAACAAGCTTCAAACATATCACAGCTTGATAACAATCGGCGTCCA
Source organism: Onchocerca volvulus (assembly GCA_000499405.2). Classification (NCBI taxonomy): domain Eukaryota; kingdom Metazoa; phylum Nematoda; class Chromadorea; order Rhabditida; family Onchocercidae; genus Onchocerca; species Onchocerca volvulus. Next base: position 16,840,170 of record HG738138.1, on the reverse strand, counting down.
TACTACAAGAAAAGAAAAAACGATTATTGGTAATACGAATAAAATTTTCCCTTAATTTAATAAATTCAACTTTTGCATTTCTCTTCAAGCTCTTTGAAATGTCATCTATAGTGTGACCGATATAAGCGAATCACGAAACAATATTTCGCTGCACTAAGTAATAACAACTGTCTTGAAACTTCCCATGGTACTTCAAATCTAACTTGAATTTACTGAAACAAGCAAAAGCCGTTAAGAAAATGTTCTATTACAATTACTGAAAATTGCAAGGTTCTATTGCAATTACTAAAAATAATCTCTATTTCCTCACCAGAAGTGTCCTGTCCGGTAATTTTTCCATCTTACTATCATTTGGATAAATTGTGGAACGTTGCTCAAATAACTGCAATAAATTTGCAAATCCAGCAGCTAGCATCCTTCCTATACGTAATGCATCTAGCCACAGAATTTGCAGTGTCTCTCTCATAGCAACATTTCCTTCAGAATTTAACACCTTAAAAAATGATTAAACGGATAATTCTGCAAGAATAAAAAATAAAAATTGGCATGAAAGTGATGTAAAACAAACATTTTCAGAAGTAAATAAAATAACTTTCAGTCAACAGTCCCAATTTTCAACAGAATGTTATCCATTTTTCTCAAATTAATGTCTGATCTATATTTCAGGACAAAAATCACTTTGTTTTATTTAGTATTCCAAAAAATGATATTATTTTATTGCAAAATTCAGAAAAAGTTTAGACATAATTTGTTTTTAAAATGGATATTTTGAACAAATAAAGTACAAAATACCAAATTTTGATTATTTGTAACAACAGCTTCCACCATTGATATATTCTCAGCAGCTAACTGGATTTCAGATTTTTCCGCATTACAGTCCCTGAAAAAGAAAAAAAAGAGCTAATGAATATCATGAGTGAAATTTGACGCCATTCATTTCATACGGCATGAACAATAAATAATCAATATACAGTTCTTTAAAAATAACCAGACAAATGATACTTTCAAAATAATACAAAGATAAGTACAGAATCGTTTCCATCAACCAGTTTTATTCTTTTTGGACGATTACTCAAGAATAATAAGCATTCAAATTTCCAGAAAACACTAAATAAAATGCATGGCCCAAGATCAATTCAAAAGAAAATTAAGTTCTACTTACATTGATCGGTCAGTTACCACATTTGTTCTTATCCTTTTCAGTTCTTCTTTCAATTTTTCATTTTCGATTTCGAGATTTCTATATTGTTCGTTAAGAGCTGATGTTGTTTCTGTATATTCATTTTCCAATTCGGAGATCTAAAATATCCAAAATAAAAATATACGAAAGAGAAAGGAAATAGGTAAAATATTTGGATCATTACTCAAGAGTTAGGATTTCTGTGCATCAAGTAATAAATGAAGGAATTTCTATTTGCTTTAGATATCAATTTAGTTATTCAGTTTTAACTACATTTTCATTTTCCTTGATTGCAAATATCACCCTGACAAATTACATAATTTAAGAACGACGATTTATTTTTGAGAATTATAATTATACTGTAAGAATTATAACTAACTATATCGAAAGCAATACCTTCTTATGTAATGTTTCATTTTCTGCCACTTTCTTTTGCAATTCCATTTGCAGAACTTCATTGTCCAATTCAACCGATCGTTCTGTACGTGCACTCTTTTGAAAGAGTAATCCTCGTTTCTGGAGCAAGAAAAAATTCAGAAATAGAACAAAAAATCTACATAACGATTTTTTTTTTTTTTTGATGTTTTAAAGAAAAATTCAAACCAAACATCCAACCTTAACGGATGCTTGTTTAATATCGTCAATTTCATTTTGCAATGATTCAACTCGCTTCATCAGCTGGCTATTCCGAAACTCAAAACCTTCTTTTTCACTTTCAAGTTTTCGCAATGTCGATTCGCTATTATGCAAATCAATCTGAAAATTCCAAAGAAAAAAAAAAATCTAGAAAAGAAACTAATATTCCTAAAAAAAAGTACAGAGTTACGGATTTCCAGTTCACAAACTGCTAAGATTTAAATAGCAATCTAAATGAAGTAAGTAAAACATGTTGTAAAAAAAAAAAAAAAAAAGAAAAGAAAAAGAGAAAGATGCATAGTTAACTGCAGATAAAACGCTATATTTTCATTCTTGTATGATCTGCCTATACAACAAACGAACATAGTTCTTTGCCTTCCTGATAACTGAACCCAGGGTTACCTATTATAATATTTTTCGAAATTTTTTTTTGTTTCTTTTTATTCGAATTTCTTCAGCATAAAAAGAAAAATCACATTATACAGACTGAACTTCAACTGAAATTAGATAGTCCTTAAAGATAACAACTGGAAAACATCTCTAGAGAGAGAAATTGAATGAGTGTTATCAAAGAAAGAAAAAAGAACGAGTGAATTATTCGATGAATTATTCGAGTGAATTAGTGAATTATTCCATTTTATTCGATGCGAGCTATTTCGATGTTTTCTCTAATTCTTCATGAACTTAGTTCGTAAGCAACTGACCGATAATTTCTCATTTTTTGCTTGTTCCGCAATAACCGCATTCTTCAATGTGGATATCTGAACTTTTAACTGCAAAAATAAGAATAAATAAAATTTCTAATTTTACTAACATTCATTGCTGGTACGCAATTAATCATAAAAATAATTGCAAATGTTTTGCTATCCAAAAAAGCAGCCAAGAATGCAACAATATAAACAATATTGCATAACTTGATTCAATATCAATCTCTTTTGTTATCATATTATTTTAAAATCTGTCAAGTCTACGCTAACTTACAACAACAAATTTCCATCGTACTATATTTTGAGATACGGCAAAATCGCTTATGATAACTAAATTTGCCGAAGATCCCTTTTGAGAATTCAAAATTTCCAGTTCTGTATTAAACATTTAAACACTAAACACCAGCATGTAAGCGCGCCATTTTCCATCATAAGGATCCGAATACGTGCACTTAACATTAGTAAAAACGAAGATCTTTCTCTAATAACATCCTTTGTGGAATTATCATATTATTTTCCAAAAAAAAAAATTAACGAAACCTTTGCATATTCAGCAGCGACCCGTTGATATTTGGTATTGATATCAGCATTTGAAGAGATTGTTGACATCTACACCCCCACATCAATTTTCCTTATTGCAACTGATTTCCAACCAGCTATACGGAAAATTCAAGCACAGACGCACGCAACAGATACGTAAAACAATGTATTATAACATCAGTATTTGGATAAAAACTGAAACTCCGGTCTTAATTTCAAATAATTTTCTATTAATTTAAAGCAAAAAAAAAAAAAAAAAAAAAAAAAAAAAACTTGCAAATAGCTGATATAATATCACCACTTCCTACAACACTATATCCTACTCAAAAAATTTCGAAAACATTTTAGCATTAGCTAACACCCCTAAAATGTCAATCATCGAAAATCTTTTTATATAAAAGACTAATTATGATCGATTTTTCCTTCCGGAAGCCTGCTACGAAATTTAGTAGCTCATCCGTGATGATAAGTGAGTTCTTTTTCCTCATCCGAAAGTTCAATCTTTCCCGCTTATCTTATATCAGTCAAAACAATAACCGCAGAAATTATCTGAAAAGTCAAAAGAATGAAATGGAACTGGTTGAAATGTCAATATGCCTAAAAAAATTATGAATAGGCCTGTGAAAATTACATGGATCAATAATTGAACAAAAAAGAAAAAAAGGCAAATATTTATTTCCCTCCACAGGAAATGTAAACAAAAGAATAGTAACGATTATAGCATTTGCAAATTAAAACAGAAATGAAAAAGTATAAAATATGGAATAAATCACATGAGTAGATAGTTGTTACACAATTGAGATAAATAATATCTTATTTAAATTCAGCAACTTTTGCTATAAAAAGCATTCCAGATCTTCGATATTTTTGTTAGTTTTATTTAAGAAGCAGAAACTATTCCTGGTGATGATTAATTTATCACAGATCGGAATTTCTTCATGGCAACAAGTTCATTCATTTGTTCCCGATACCAATAACCAAATATTAATGCAAAATACTCCATTACTGATAGCAACGAAAGGTTTCACATGTACTTTATGAAGCACAACAATCATAAATTCATCAACCGTTTTTAAATTACCAGACGATGAAGATGCATAAAGAGTAAGACAGGAAAGGAGAGACAGAGATAGAATCAAAATAAAAAAAAAAACCAATGAATATCAAATAATTCGATAAAAAACCACACAATGTCAATTAAAATAATGATATTTTATAATTAATTACAGATGAATGTTAAAAAATGTCACTGATAAGTCATAATCACGAATTTGTGCCTTATCGACGTAAAAATCTACACTAATAAATATGAACAATAAAAGCACCACTAATTAAATTTGAAGAGAAAAAAATCTTATCATTCATTAAGTCACAGATAAATCAAACAAAAATTTCCTCAAGGGAAAGAGCAATTTTTCATAATTAACTTTGAAATTTTTTATAAGTAATAATTTTGTCTCTCAAATTAATAGTTTAAATGTATATTTTACTCGCAAACGAAGATACGATGTAAGGATGTTTTAGTACTATGCGAAAAAAATGCAATTATGTGTAAAGGAATGCATAAAAAAAAGTGAAATTCACAATGTCAAATGGAATGTCAAGAAATAATGAATGTTAACAAACAAATTTTAGCTAATTTATTGAACTTCCTGTTTCTTTTCACTAAATAAAATACAATAAGACTCAATAATGGAAGGAGCAGATATTCTTCTGAAAGTATATGACATAACTACATCTACAATATTGCTCATGTATCTGCTACTTCCAAGAATTCTCAAGTCAACAAATCTTGCTTAATTTATCAGAATATATTCTAGTTATTCATTACAGGTATCTCCACTGATGGTGCTGTCACATATCTTCGGTTCAAATATACTTATATCGCACAGACTATCAGTAGCTTATTCAATAACTAAAAACGAAAGTATTGTTGAAAATGCATAAAAATGAATGAAATATCACTGATTCATAAAATGCATAGATCTGAACAAAAATAAAAAATATGCACTGAATTACTGAAATGAAAAAACATTTCCGGAAAGAAAAATTTTCGAGTTGAATGGGAATTAAATTTCAAAGTTGCAAAAGGAAGGAACACTGTATTGTGATAAAATAGTACCATTCATTACGCACTACATGTGCTATCCATCGTTGTTACACTGTGATCAGCGCAGAAACTGGAACAAATCCAGTTACCAATTGGTGGAGACGATAAACCAACACAAAATGTATGATAACCGCGGTCACAACGATCGCAAAACATCATCGCATCCTGCAAAGACTCATTTAATCAATGAGCATACAAACAAACATACACACAAACTTAATACACAAACAAATACATATACATATACATACATATACATACACACATACACATGCACACATAAACATATACACACACCACACACACACACATACATAGATACATACATACATAAATACATACATACATATACATACCTATATATTTACACAGACACAAACAAATTTTAAAACGATTCCTCCAAAACGTTGATATTGTCAAGAAAAAATAAAATTACGGATACTTAAAAATATTCGAAGTCCAGAAAATTTTTTTGCATAGTGAATTAAACTAGAATGATTAAAGGCTCCCAGCAATTCCACTAAGCACCATTTCCATAACAAGCCGCTTCATTTATATTTGTTAAATCAAGAAAGAAATAAATAGTTGATCGAAAGATAATATGAAAAGATTCGTAACAGATTTGAGGAAATTTTACCAAACAATCAGAATATTTCACACTAATTTCTCTAACAACTTCCGGATTTTTTTATCCCAAAAATAATAACTTTTTTCTAAATTATAGAGGAAACTTTCAATTCGTAATGTCTGCACTTCCATAATTTAATATTGAAATACTTTTTCTTTTCATTTTTTTTTTCTTTCCTGTATCTCTTTTTTTCAGATTTTTCCAAAATTCACTAACCCCAACAACAACAACACTGACCAATTAATACAGTCATATTTTACCTCATTATCGGGCTTTTCGCATACTGTACATTTTTTGCATTCAATGCAGTTCCATCTATAGTTCAGTGCAACTTTAATGACGTGTTCCGGTAAACCAGCACAATCTGGATGTACTACATTATTACAATTAGAACAGGATAACATTTGACGCTCTTCATTTTCACCGCATATTGAACATTGTTGTTGCTGTTGCTTAGTTAAATCCTATAATTAGAATAAAGATAACACTGAAATTATTTTTTGCCATTTCATCGAACATTCATATTGGATAATGATTTTATTACTTTGGAATTAAATTGAAATTAAATTTCTTTATTGTTAAGTCTAACAGCTCATGATTTCTCGAATATTTCTTTCTTTCCTTTTACTTTTTCATCTGAATTAAAGGATAAAATAAAAACCTTTTGCAGTTAAGTGACAAATTTCCATTACTCTGGAAAAAATAATTAAAAAATTGATTAGTCCTGACAGTAATTTAAGACAAGAAAAAATGGTGAGGAAAAACGACCGATAAGATTTGAAATCCTTGCTTTGAAAGAAAAATGAGCCTCCCCTGACATTTCCTACCACCTTCATACATATCTTCCTTTTCCTAAATAAAAACTATGAAAATAAATTTATTCCCATCATTTGACAAATAACAGCAATATTCTTCCTCATCTTTCCTCTTTTTTTCTCCTCAATTACATTAATTCTCACAAAGAACAAATCCTGTTATTTGGTGAAATCAGTGATCTTTTCAGAGAAAGATAGTAAAAATGAAAGAATTGAAGAAATGGGAAAAGCATGACGAGAAAGTGGCCTGACTAATATAATCAACGATCAACTGTAGAGCTTTTCGTTTTCCCTAATATAAATAAGTAAAAAAATAAGTGGATGACTGGAAAAGTAAATGTGTAAATAAATAACAAATACTTTTGAAGTATCAACTCATTATATTTCAAAATGTTAAACTCTGTTCCTTATTTTACTTTTGCTATTTCAAAAATATACATGTTTTGAATCTGTTTAAAAAGTAAAGATGAATAAAATTTTGAAATTTATTTTAGATTACCACAAACTCATAAGAAATTTACTAGATTTAAACTACCAAGACAAAAAAAATTCTCCCTTAAATCAGCATAAAAGTATTATTTACTAGTTATATTTACTACGCCATATATCCACAACTCTCTGGAAAATGGAAATGCAACTAAAATACAGTAATTCGAAGAAAAAATTATTACTGAAAAGATAAAACTTCTAAAATATTGCAACAACAATGTACCTGCCAAAAACAAATCCAGCCAACTTTGGAGATCAAAATCATTAAAATATAAATACCATTTAAAATAAATCTTTTCTTTCGACATACTACCATTTATAAGATATTAACTAAAAATTTTGCCGAATACTAATGTACTAACAAAAATTATGCATAAATGCCGTATTTGTAATAAAAGATACGAATTCAAATATATCACAAACGTGGCACATATTTAATAAAAAGAACACTTCGTAAGGAAAGATTGCTTAAAAAAGCTAAGATAAATAAATAAACACAAAATACAGAGATAAAATAAGTCCTAACAAATAAGCCAAGGTAGCTAAACATGTCACTAAAACATTAAAAATTAAGCACATTCTTTGAGAATCCTTATCCTATTTTTCGATTAAGCTCTGAATGCTTTTTACCGTCGAGAATTTTCTATTTTCAGCAAATATCATCAGGTTTCATGAGGATTTTGATTGACTCATTGTGTTTTTTTTGAAAAGAAAGAAAAGATATTACATAAATAAAACATTGCTATTAATACGCAGGTAAATAAAAAAATATTATGAAAATGACGAAAATACAGACTTATCATTTTTCCAAGAGTATTGAGGAGTTCTTTTTTGCATTCAGGAGAGACACTTCCTACATTTCGAAATCACAAAAATCAAAGTTAGATGAATTTACTGATTCCAAAAGCTATCTCCAGAGAAATAAGTCATGAAATCAAGTATAAAGCAGAATATTAAGTAAGCAGTCGAAAATTAATCAAGGAATAAATTCTCATAAAACGATTCGTCACGTAGATTTCCCGAAGTCTCACCGAACAACAGTCGGAACATTCAGAAAGGCTCCTGAAGTTCATTCTTATAATAATCCAGGCACGAAATTTTACAATATACAAAAAAAAAAAAAAAAAAAAAAAAAAAAAAAAAAAAAAAAAAAAATTTTAAAAAAAAAAAAAAAAAAAAAAAAAAAAAAAAAAAGAAACTATGCAAAAGCTACAACGCACAAACAAAATGAAATTGGTAAATTCAAAAGAGACATTACAATACGCTTTCAACAGCGATTTTAAAAACATCAATTAGAACGTCCAATATTTCGAATATTTCCAGCAGCAACTCCAATTCTAAATTTTCAGGTATCACCTGATGCAAATGGCCCGAATAATCACTTCATATGAAGTTACTCCATTAAGGCGAAAGCTTCAAGTAAAAAACAAGCTTCTACTTCATGAAAACTTAAAATTAAGTTCTAAAAACAAAAATTTCCGATTACTTCAGTTGTCGATGACAAAACGAGTGGATTCCTCCGACCAATAGATCTGAAGATATCAACAAATTGATGAAAAGTTTACAGCAGATGACTGGATGAGAAATTCTGAATCATACTGAGGTAACACAAAAGCAGAAGAAAGAGAATATTCACTTTTTGAAGAAGCGAAGGGAATCGCAGATAAACAAATAAGAGATGATCACAGATATCACCCTTTCATTAACATCATCTACAGTCTTTACAAAACTTTGGAAATGGACAATGAAAGCGCATCAGCACTTGAGATTATAAAATACTAACCTGAGAATCCATTTTATCCAGTTTCGTTTTGATATCATCATTATAATTAGAGGGTAATAAAACTGGAGGTGGTAGCTCGAGCTGGTTATCATGCTCTCCAGCATCATTACTGTCAGCAATTGTTGTCGCTGTTACTTCTTCCTCATGAACAATTACCGGTAGCGGTGAAACAGGTCGTTTAGGCGGCAGAAGGTAATCATAATCTAGCACCGTAGATAACGGTAATCGACGTAATTCATTTGGAGTAAATCTTAAATTTGCAATCAACGTAAATAAAATTTAGTTCATTGAAATTCAAAAGCACTACCAAAACAACAGTAATTAACACAGTACACAAAAATTACAGATTCATCGGATAATGACGTTGGAAAACCAGGAAAATATCTACTTTTTGTAAAAATGCTGATACTGGCCATGAATAAGCGCAGCAGGATAGGGTCCTGGTCGCGTGTATTCTGGAGGCATTCTTTTCCATCGATTTTTTGATGATTGAATGATCTGAAAAGGAAAAAAACAGTCTTTGTTTTTGCACATAATGACAATCAAACTCTCGACTTTATAAAATTCAAATATACCGATGTTTGCAAATCCCAAAAATATCGTCGTTCAGTTCGTTTAATTGCGTTCATTTCAGAATTAAATTCAAAAGCGCTCCTTATAGCACTCTTCCTCAGTTCATCCATCTTCTTTGTATCCAACTTTATCTAAAATATTATATGCATAAATCTTATCCAGAATAAAAAATCATTTCTTCTCTATATATCTAACTAAAATAATGAATCGGACATACAGCATCCAATCGCTTTTGCTCTTCTGCCATTTGTAATTTCACTTTATCAGCTGCTGCTCTTTGGTACTCCTGAAGAAATCAAAAATTTACGATAATTGAAGGAAAAAAATGTCGTTGAAACAAAGAATGTATTATTAAATATTAGTTATATTTCAAATATATTTTTTTTATAAAGACAAAATCTGTATTTGATTTACCGAATATATAGCTGGATAATCTGAAGCCATCAATTCGTGAACCTCGATTGCCCGTAAGGCTGTCAGGCCATGCATTTCTGAAAATATGAAATATATTCATCATAGATATCAGTTAAATTTAAACACCAGTACCGAAGTTCCGTCAATAATAGAAAACAAGTTAGAGTTTCTTGCAAAATTCTAGCAACGCCAGGATTTTTTCATTGGATTATCGCTTATAATTCTAATAACAATCAATATATTGAATTTATAAAGGGCATTTATTTAATGTTTCTTTTTTTTTTTTTTTTTTTTGGTCAATAAAGAAAAGAAAAAACGATATAAATACTACGAAAACAACAGAACCAAAAATATTCTTAAAAAAAAAAAAAAAAGAAAAACAGCACAAATGATGCAGCATAATCTAGATTGCAAACAAGAAAAACATGGAATTCAAAACTTACGATGCTCATTTATGGCTGTAGCAAGCTTATAATTAGCCAGCAGATACTCTCTCTCGTTGATTTCAATGGTATGTCGACTCAATTCAGGATACTTTCTTTTGAATGATTTCACATCCAGCAATTCCGCAATTTGTTCCTAAATGAAATATTATGCATTAATTCACTGCAAGTTATTAAAATATAGTTTGCAAGGCATGATATTCCGACAAATACTGCATGCAGCGTAACAGATCGCGGAGCAATGAGAGATTTACAATCAACACGAAATGTGAAATAAGAGACCTATAAGCTCGTTATTATGATAATTTAAGCGTTGAGAAATGAACAAAATAGATACTATTTTTAAAAAAAAAAAAAAAGATTCATAAAACTACGGAAACCACTGATATATAATATAAAAGAAAAATGTTATTGTTCTTGATCTTTGCCATAACGTGTACATCCGATCATAAACCTTCCATAGTGCAAAAGAAGAAAGCAAGAGATGGGATTGAAAAAAAAAAAAAAAAGTGTGAGCGATTCTAAGCGATAGAATAGATTGCAACACGAAACTAAATACATTTATTTCAACAACAGTTAGAAAAATAAGTGAGTGAGTTCTAACAAATTTTAATAGAATGACCGTACTGTAAAGTAATATAAACAATAAAAACCATAAGAAAGAATTGTGATTAAATAGTATAGCGCAATATTAATCGACAGAGGAAAACACAAGAAAAGCAATTAACAAATTCATATCTAATTAATAATGTAACATAAAATAGCAGAACTAAAAAAAAAGTTAATAAAAGGCACTACACCGATTCATATAACGAACAACATCATTCAAAATGATGTAAAATCAAAACTTACCTGAATGAAATAACGTTCCCCTGATTTTGGCGGCCATTCATACTCGATAATGTGGCTCGGTTCAATATGCATATGTGTTGTATCCGCTGTAATGACACGTGTTGACGAGCTCTTAACCATTCGCGTTTCTTTGCCACCTATAACACATTTATCATTCAAGATGAGATCAGAATTCTATGATATTGGCTGCGTAAAGGCACAAGACATCAGTCATTAATTATTTCCATTTCCTAATTTAGTAAAATAACAAGAAAATCTTGCTGAAATCTTTGAAATAAATACATAATGACCATGTATAACAAATCCAATTAGAAACGCTAAGGAAATGAGAGATATCAGAAGTTTTCTCCGGAAATTTTGAAAAGTTGATGCTAAATCTAAATTAATGAAATTCATTAATGAATACATATATAGCTATATAGAAATTAATGGCTGAAATTACCGGATTTGGATGTTCCTTCATGGGGGTTCGATTCAGAATCTGGCATTGGCAAGGATAATTTTGTTGATTCATTACTAATTTCATCAACAACTGTTGTTGAGGTAAGTATTGATGTTGGTGCTTCACTCAGCTTTGAACTTGACGATTCATCTCCAGCTAGCACAATATCCATCACTGAAACGAATTTACGAACTACAAACGAGTCATATTAAAAGGTGTAAAGTACGAAATGATCGAGAAATGTCGATAGTATAACTTCAAATATTATATCCAAAGAAAATGATATCCAATTTGCAGATTTATTTCTAATTTTTCCACTAAACAAAAAAAAAAAAAGGAAAAAAAAACATTTCATATGAAGTTTTAATCCACTCTAAGTAAAAATTATTGCATTTCAAAAATTTATAATCTAAATCAAATTTACCACAATACAACCATAGTGCAGAGAATACCGAACGTTACACAAATGTCTTACGGAAAGATCATGCAAAAGTATGTCATACGGCCACATTACTCGGCATCACGCTATACCGGAAATAATAACAAAGAGAATCATTATCCGGTTTCCAGCCCAGGCGTATCTTTGCCAATAATTAACGTAATGCCCATTATGCAAATTAATTTCCGGCCAGCAAACAGTTTGCCGATTCCCAAATTCTGTGACTTTTTTGTGGTGATTTGCATGGAAAAAGGACGACCGGAAGAGGAGTACGATCTTGTTGAACGTGCGATTCGGAAAACTGGATGTTGGAAAGAGCATCTGGCTTCTGCTGAATGTATGAGTGAAACAAGAGATTGGCGAGAGTGCAAAGACGAGGTAGCAGTTTATTTTTTCATCATTATTATCAGTATAGGCTCCCATTCTTTTCATATAATTTAACATTTTCTTTAAGAGTCACATTTCTACTATACATTTTTTTTTTTAATTTCACTTATACGTCAATATCGACTAGTGTTGGTAATTGTTGCACTGTCATGTGAATTAAGCTAACTTCAGATGATCATTACATTCAGATGATAATTTGTTAAACGTCAATGATACTTATTGCTAAACATTAACGATAATATTTGGCTATTGACAGTTATTATCTATTAATAGTACTTAATTGTTAAAATTCAATGACAGTCATTACTCATTAAAGGCGATTAATTCATCAGCACACATTAGCGTTAATTAGTCGTCAAGTTCATTTAACTATTGCTTATTTTGCGTCAGCTAGCACGTTGATATGAATTTCTGATTTCACATCAACGGCAGTTGGTTATATGTTAGCTCAGAAATTTCGATTTAAAACTGACTGATTTCTTTTTTTGCAGTTGCAGAAATTTAGAAATTGCATGCAAACTTATATGAAAGATAAGGTGCAGCCTTCTGAGAAACGGTCAAATTAAGAGATTGATAATGTTAGTATTTCAATAATAATTTTATTTAAACTGAGTTTTATTATCAAATGTTTCGATTATCACCATATCTATATTGTAATCATCTTCCCATTCCTATTAATTTAACTCTTAATTTTTCAGAATTAGAAGTTGATTATTTCAAAAAGCATTCTATTCTGTTAGAGGAAGCAATGCTTTCCGAAATGTTTGCCGAACTTATTATTGACTCGAATGGTTGTGATGCTGATAACCCTTTAAATCTGAATTGTGTTAACCCATATACATACGTTCCTTTAGACCGATCACCTAGATGGTTTCTTGATGATAATTTGGTTAGTTTCAAAAATTTTTACGCCATAACTTTTTCTTCATTTTATTTCTTTTTCTCTTCTTATATTCAAGCTGTTTTAATTTCAGCACCATAATAAAAGTGATAACAAAACTCGTGAAATTGTTCAGAATCGAGCTGCTTTCGCTTATCTGCAAGGTGATTACATCACTGCAATGGATGTATGTTTTTTATTGAATATCAAATAATGTAAGGCAACAAAAATGGCTGCCGTATCTATCCGCAGTACTTTCTTGTAAAATGATAAAATTGCTCATTCCCCTGATATAGTTGATTACTACTTGTCCTTTAATAGTCTATAATATTGCTAAAATCCAGAAATGTCATCCACAAACTCGACCTTTTTAGATATACTTTCATTTGTTGGAAAATCAAACAAAAGCCGGCAGTTGTAACTTCATTTTCGCTTTAATTGATTCTGTTATCCGTTGCGGCCTAAAAGTAAGGTTCTCTACATGCTTTATGATTCTCATTATCTTTATGACGGCTACCTATAATAGAATTTCATTAAAAGAATCATTTTAGATAGCTCCAATAAATGGTCCTCAATTGTTCCTATTGCTTCAAAAACTGCATGCATTGGTATCAACATATGATGAACAGTTACAGTATTGGGCAGAAAGTTTGGAAGTATCTTCCTCATTGCCGTTATATCTTTTTTCTTTAAGACTGAAACTAACAGTTGAAAATCATGCAATCTGTAATTCTATCAAAGACAGAAAAAAAAGAACAAGTCGTAATATTTCACCACTATGTTTTAGGTGTATTTAGCTACTGGCATAAGTAATAACGATTATTTACGGAATGCAATTTTATTATGTGCGAATGTTGACTTGCCAGAATTTTGGATTTCAGTTTCAAAGAATGCTCCAGTACTTATTTTCTAATTGCTTTTATAGTTTTGCAAACTGATGAAACAATATGATTAATGAATGAATAGAAAGCCCACAATTCTTGATCATTATAAATGGCAATATTTTCAGGATTTATGTGCAAATCTTCGAATCGGATCGTTATGCCGTGCTGTTTGCATTTTGGAAAAGTTATTGCCATCTAAGGGTGGATGTTTCAATTCTCATGACTTGAAATTGATGAAAGTAAAACTACAAGATCTTTGTAATAAAGAGAAGGTAAATCTCCTCCTCTTTAATCCTTCCCTTTCATGCTTTAGAAAATTAGGATCTTTTTCGAATCCACTTTTGTTTTGCACATAACATTATTTTTTGAAATTCCGCCGTCTCGAATTTTCCTTTTTTAGTTATCTGAGGCAAAAACAGCCGTTTGCATCGATCTTGTTGGAAGTGAAAAGGCTAAGGTCAACCGTCCTCCTCTTTGCAAAAATATCCTAAAAGACAAAAAAGCCGAAGATGTTGTGATACTTGAATTCATTCATCGTTTTTACTGGCTGTTTACTGATGTGAACCATCAAACAGTTAATGCCATGCTGCAAATATCATAAACTATAGCCGGGAAACTTTCAAAAATCACTGTTTATTTTCGACGAATTTCATATCAAGAATACACCAATTCTCTGCCACCAGTGCGCACCATTATTTTTATCCAAACAGGGATGAACCGGAAAACAAATTAAAAAACTTAAAAACCTGTAAAATAAAGCATACAGCGATTGTATGTACAAAGTCGAGGCAAAAATAACTGGTACAATATCAAAAAAACGAAATTGTGGTAACAGTCATTGCACAACATTATCACCTATGGGTGATTGCACGAACAGTTCATCTTTCTTCCTGTGCTCCTTGTCGCGTTGTTCTTAAAAGAAAAGAAATTCTGATAGAAATGACAAACGGAAAGCTTAAGCAAAAAGCACAGTTCTGATAAAAAAACAAATTGTGAAAAGGCACTTTTATCGCACCTTCTAGTACTGATTTACTTAGCTGTGCATTCCGTGACATTCCTCAGTTAAGGCAACTTTTCTTTAAAAAGTTGGAAAAAAAAAACATTTTAATGGAATGGATAAATTATATGAACTTAGATCAGTTTACTTCTGGGAAATCCGTTTTTACGATTCAGAAGTGGTGATAGGAAGGAATTAAAAATTCAATATTTACGAAATGCTTTAGAACAAAAGCTTCGCTTCTGAGCCATGCTAAGACAAAAAAATCAGTGCATTACTTCTTTTTTCAAGTGTTTTCCGCCAACGACGATCTAAACGCGCCTGATCCGCACGTATACTGTGATATATATCCCTGAGTTCCTGCATACGTTCCTGATAACTGTTTATTAGCGCTTCCCCTGTTAAATCTTCATCTGTAATAAAGCCAATACCGTCTATACAGTTTATCTGAATTTCAAATTCTACATTCTTTGTTTCTGGAATCTCAAGTTAGTTAATTTTTGGGACGAACAGTTAAGTTTTCTAATTAATCTATGACACTGATTTTAGCAATAACTGTATAATAATACACTTTATTAGAAATGCCAAAATCGGGATAAAAATTTTCTTAATTATTGAATAATTTAAATATACCAATTGGTTCCAAATTTAGTTCCTTTTCAGCATATACCATAGCTCCTTCTAATTCCACTTTTTGTTGCATACGTACTTTCAAAGCATGCCAACTATCCCTTACGTTCGGCAAGCCTATAATCATATAAATGCAATGAAGATAGAATACAAAATGCAACAATACTTTCTGCATTTGAAAGACCCATTCCAAACTTAGATGGATACATTTCCAGAAATCATTCCAAAGCAAAAATTTGCTGTTTATCTTAAAGAACCTGTGAAGAATTAATCTTTCGTAAACTGAGTAAATATTAAGCAAGTAGGTAAAACATACTTTCGTTATCACTTGATGAGCATTCCTCACTTTCTTTACTCCGCTCTTCATTATTTGTTTGTTTGGACCCTCCTTTTCCCATGCCTTTACGTTCAGCCAATGTATTTGATGCATTTCTACCAATTTTCTTCTTTTTTATTCCACGTCCACGTTGTTTCAGTCCCAAAGACATCGGCGGATGCCAAACTAGAAATTTATACGCACGTTGCTTTCCAAATTACATTATTAAAGAACAGTGACTTCCCTAACCGAATTCTTACATTATCAAACAAACCCCAGAACTCATAATGATAAAGGATAATACTCATAAGATGGCATGAGTAAAAACTATGAATTTAAAAAGATCAAAGTCCGGATCTATGAAGAGAAAGAATGGGAAAAACAAAACAAAAAAAGAAAAAAAAAAATCACTAAATGGCTCCTCGAAATGCTACAAGTCGGGATATTAGAATTGTTTTAAGGTTGAATCACGACTTCCAAAGGTCACTATGAATATCTAATCATTTCTAGCTGTTAATCTGATATCTCACCTTCATCATCACATTCTTTTGAAGCTATATCTTCTGTTGCAATTTCTGATTCCAACGAAATCTCTTTGCATGATGCTATTTTTTGAATCAAATCTTCAGCAGGTGCTAAAATCAAGTAAAACTGCATACTTTTTTACATCGTTTCACACTCTCAAACTACGAGCACCTTAGTTTAATAAAATTTTGAATGTAATGCAAAATCGTAAAAACTAGTACAGTTCTTACTATAATTGCATCTAAAAAGAAGGAACATAAACTTACAAATTTGCTGCATTGTAGTAATTCTCTTTTGTTTGGAGTCAAAATCCTCTTTTAAATCCACCTCATCACTTTTTGTCAAAATCATCAATTTTACTTGCCTTTCACTTCCATCCTGTAAGAGAAAAATGCTGATATTTACAAAAACCAAGATTATATTACTGAATCCAAATCTTTTGGTTAATAAAAGCCTTCAAATAGGGCTATTAGGCTGTAATTGGCTAACAGCTAAACTATATCACCGGATACTCATACTAAATCGTCGGATTTGCAGCCACAACTATATGAATATAATGCTAGTCTCTTTCAAATACACAGTACAAACAGCATTCACAGTAGTTCTAAATAATTTTGCAAACGACAAAACAAAATGAACCAGAATTCTTAATATGCTTCATATATATTGTCCAGCAACTCGAAGCCAATAAATTCGAACTCTCATGTTATATTGCATTTTCATATCGAAACGATAACAAAAATATACAGACATTTAAGTAAATTGTCCTAAATGTTCGAAGGAAAAAAGACACTCAAAAACATACCGGATGTTGTTCTTTCTCTTCCGCAATTTTTGTTATTTCCAAAACTGTCGGACGGCTGAATGCCTTGTCATCATTTCCATCTGCAAAATAATGTTAATCATATGAAGTACTTTTTACTGCTTATTCCAGAAGAAAGTCCGTTCTATAGCAACATGTTTTCGATTTGCATAAGCAAATATAACCTGTTGTTTCACTGGATAACTTCCCATCGTTCTCAAATTTCGTCATTTTTCCAGCATCAATCTGTTCAGTTCTAGATACTTCATCCAGCACCGATACATAATCAGCTTCGGCTTCTTCTATTATGATGTTGTCAGCTACTACAAAATATACAATGCATAGTAGCTTAACGATACTTTCAATAATCTTCAATAATAACTAAATTCTGAAGACCTTCATTATAAAGCATGAGGTTGCAGAAATAAAATACAAGAAAACCAACTTTTCTGCACACCACTTTCAGAAGTTGATCTTACAGACATAATAAATGGTGTTTTTGTTGGATGATCTGAAAGATCTGCAGCAGATGAACGATTATCCGACACTGTTCTACGGCGCTTCGAATTTGAATTTGCATCAGACAACTTTTTCTAAAATTGTCAAATTCTGATTTTTATTCAATAATGCACAGATTCTTGCCCATTAAATGGCAACACAGAGAAAATACTGCACTTTTTATTCAATAACGCACAGATTCTTGCCCAAAATCACACCGGAATGCTAACCTCTGCAATAACACCGCTAAGAAATACTGTACTCGATATAAGTTCGCTGACGAATGAAGGACGCGGCGATGTTTCGGAAACTGAAGCTTCCTCCGGTAAACGTCTCAGCTAAACTATCACCATGAAAATCATATATTTCTGATTTCTAGAATATATAATTATGAACTTTTTCCGGACGAAATTTCTGTCCGCTCTTTTCCCCTTAAACACTATCATTCTTTATGTTCTTTCCCTTCTTCCCTCTTTTCTTATCCACTACCATTACACTCAGCAAAATTTTTAGACACTATTTTTAAATCAGATAATATTTATAAAAAAGGACATACGACAATTTCTGCATCAGATTCTGTTAGAAGATTCGTGCTTGCTGGATGGACAGCATTCTGTTTCAATGAGTCACTGGGTGTTTTCAGTACCGTTGAGTCAACTGTTGTCAACGAAACTTTCGGCTAATATTCATAAATTTAAAAACAGAACTTGAAGTAAAGAATTATAAATCTACAAAACATTCTCAAATCACAAGATATATTAACATAAAATGTGATCTATAAAAACAGTAAATAGATTTAGTAGACAATAGAGAAACTTACCAGCACTTTCTTTACTTTTTTCTCCGAGAACGTAGTAGAACGTAAACGAGTCTCTGGATGTGTAATATGTTCATGGGTATGCGATAGTCGCCGAGGTCTAAAAACATTGAGAATAAGATTAAATGAAGCGAACAAACACAAATATGTATTTTCTGCAACTTTCAAAAAAGACTTTTTCCAACGAATTGTAAAACCTAATAAATTTCAAAATTTATAAATTTCATATTAAAATCCAAAACTGAATCATGAATTAAGACATAAGAAAGAAACTTTTTGGCACATCAAATTTGGTTTCCCAACAAATTCCTTAATTCAATGTTATTATAC
>HG738138.1:14884317-14952481 GCA_000499405.2 Onchocerca volvulus | reverse complement strand
TATTATTATTATTATTATTATTATTATTATTATTATTATTATTATTATTATTATTATTATCAAATTTAATAAATATTACAAATATATTTAAATTTACTGAAAGGTAAATTTATTGCAAAAAATGATCATTTTTGTTTTTTAAATGATTCTTTGCAGAACTCATAAAAACAAATTATCTAATGAATTCCAAATAATTATAATGAATGATAGGCTCGTCAATTTTTTGAAGTATATTATATTCTCAATGTTTTGATTATTCAATTAGTAAAGAATGGAATTTCATGTAAAACACACAAGTTTGTATTATAAATTGAAATTGCGCAATACTTCTATACTTATTATTCGCAAATGTTAAGTTATAAATTGCTCTCTTTTAGTCTCGAACCGGTTTATGGTTTTTTCGAAATGATAATATTGAGAATGACTGATGAACGATGTTTTTTTTTTTTCCTTCATTATTTCCCATTTTTCCTACCACATTTTTATTCTGTGAATCCTAATAACAAATATTTCCCATTTACGTCCTGTTGACTGATATTTATATGACTGATAGTTATCTGATGCTGTAACTTATTTTCATACTGTAAGCTACTGTATAAGCTAAATAATCATGCCAAATTTAGCATTTTTGCTATTTATTTTATTATTCTGTAACATGTTACTTGCAAGACTGGCTCATAGCAGTCAGCCGTCATCCTGGCCGAATGATTCAACAACTGATCACAGTGAGGTAGTTTTTCCAGTTATAATTTGCTTCTCAAATAATTTGTTTTTCAAAAAAAAAATGACCAAATGAGTTTTATATTTTATTTTATTGTATTTATACTTACATTTTTGTTCTTTTCTTTAAAATGAAAAAAACTTCCGGATCAAAACGCACTTTTTTATCATGAATTATTTATTTTCGAATTTAAAAGAAAACATTAATTTCATTACCAATTAGAGTGAGTATTACAACGGACATTGCTTATGCTACAATCATTTTTAAAATTCCTTATTCTTTTTTTTCTTTTCAGCATCATATTTTAATACAGCACTTAAAAATCAAATTTTACAAAAACACTGCTTACCAATTTGATAAGTAAAGTTTACAAAATCTTCTTTCCTTTACAAATCCTTGAAGCATTTTTTTTCGAGAACTGTTTGTTAAAAAATTATTTTCTTACTTACTTAGGCAATCATCTTTTATTCTTTTTTATCCCGACCAATTGAAGTTGGAAAAAAAAAAACAAACTCGAAAAGATTTTCGTTCTCGTTTTTTGAACAAAAAATGGTGATTAATTTTTGGAAATTTAGATTAATTTTTATTGAAACGAATTATTCTCACTAATCAATATTTGAACATTATTTTTATGCCAAAAATATTAATTTTTATATGAATAAAAGTGAAAGAAAAAAAATGAATAATCTACTGGAACTTTATTTTTTTTTTTTGTTTTTTGTTTTTTTTATATTATCAGATATGTCCTTTAATAATAACCAGTTTCGGTTAAATGTTAGATTACGTTTTCACTTTTTTCTAGTATGATTGATGAGTATAGTTTTATTTTGAATTTTTGATATATTTTTTGTTTGAACTAACTTAATGGTTTCTTTTCTTTATTTTTTTGTTAAAAAAAGGATTTTAAATGCAAGAAAACAATTCAAAAACATTCGTAATGTTAGAAATAAAGAAGAAAATAGAAATGATAGTTCACAATTAAATGAAGAACTCTTGGTAACTAACGCAAAGAATCTTGATATCTAATTATTCAGCAATTTTAATTCTATTACAATTTCGAATTTTTTCATAACTTTACAACCAGTCATTTCATTCTGACTTGTAAAATTTACCCAAAAATCTTAAAATTGAAATATATTTCAAAGTTTTAACTTATAAAATGAATCATTTACCTCAAATTATTTAAACAGTTTCCGTAAATTATTTCTTCACTTTATATGACTTTAATTTTCTTCCATTTAAAAAATATTGTATAATATTAATAAAAATCTCAATTCTTACCTTATTTTTAAATTGATTTTTTGAATGTCGAAATTTCTTTTAAATATTTCGAAGACAATTCAAGTCAGTATCCATGAATTCTTATACAATCTGTTCAAATTTATACAATATAAATTGTAAAAATTTGAATAAATTTTCAAAATTATTACCTAAAACATAGATGACAGAATAACTTTCGATAATACTAAAAATAATTTTTGTTCAAAATTGAGTTTAAAAATTGATTGAAAAAAGTAAAACTTAAAATTCTTAAATAATTGATGATAATTTTTATGAGTTATCTTTATGTTAATGTGCGTGAAATTAAATTCAAATGAGCTCCTAATAAGCGTAAATAAAATAAAAAAGAAAAAGCTCTCAATTACTGCTGCTATTGCAACGAACTTAAAATTCTATCAAATTTACTAATCTAAAGAAAAAAAAAAAAAAAAGTTGACATTTTTATTAATATTTCAGTGTAAAGACATCAATATAAACCTAATAGCTTAGTGTCGTCTAAACTTTTAGCTTAGTCAACACCTAGTCATTTTTGCTTTTCATTTTTCGATTTAAATTATCAGTACTTCATTTATTTCAATTTTGAACATAAGCTGCAATTTTGGATTAAGAAATCAAAATCATCCAAAAGAAAATATAGATTCAACTAATTTAAATGTAGTTTTCAAATAATTCATAAGTTCATCTGATTTAACACAATTTTAAAAACTTTTTTTATTCTTCGAAGATTTTTTTCGAATTGATATTAAAAAAAGTTTTTTTCTTGAAAATTTCAGGAAATATCAACAACTGCAACAACAATATCAAATACGGATTCAACAATGATAGAAACTGATACGGAAGAAATTAATTCCAGCCATATGTACAGTAATTTGGAGGCAGAATTAAGTGCAGATGGTTCGATGCATGTTAAACCAGCTTCAACGCACGTGATTGGCGTGTCATGGTTGTCCGGAGATTTGGTACCACTTATTCGTACCGATAATATTGATGCGGATAAAATAGTCACAAATAAATCAGGAACTCTTCGAGATCAAGATTCCGAAATGAAAGCTACGCAGATTTCGCCAATTACAGATAGTTCGGAAAGTGAGACAAATCCTGAATTAAAATCTAATTTTGAAACATTTATAAATCATGAAGCTATACATTTTCATACAATGACAAATGGTTCCGGAATATTTGTCGAAAAAATTGAAACAATACGAAGCAATTCTGATTCTGATATTGCGGATAAAATTACTGATTTGCAATCGAAATCGAATCTAAATGTAGAAGCTGAAACATTCCGTTCTATTCCTGCAACGGAATTGCCGGAATTTCAGCTTGCATCTACGCTAAAATCAATAAGAGGAAGTTCCGATCAAACGAATGATCTAGGAGGAATGAAATCGTTGATCACATTGACTGAAAAAAATGAAACGAAATTATTGGTGAGCAAAGCTACTAAAATAAATATATCAATATTTTCCATTTCAATTGCTTGTTTAATAATTACTTTCTTTTTGCAAAATTTTGCAAATTTTTGCTAAAATTTAAATTTTAAAGTCAAATTTATTTTTATTTTTTTTCTCATTGCATTTTCAATCTTTATTAAAAATTTTTCTTTTTTTTTCATCCGAATGTTTTCTGGAATTCATTGCGTCCAATTTTATTTGTCATATGGAAGTGATAAATGATAGATTATAGAAGTTTTCTTTCTCCAATAAACTGATATGGAAAAATGAGCGAAGTAATTAAGAACCATTGTTTGTTGGCGAAAATTAGTAAATATGAAATTTGAAGTAAAATCAAATACGTTAAATATGCGAAATGTTATTATTGACAGATCCCAACTGAAAACAAGTTTCAATAATGGGTAATAGAAAATTTCGGTAATATTGAATGAATAATTTTAATAATACTTTTAATTTGATGATCTTCATGCTTCTCCATTTCTTCTTTTCTATCACATCTCCAGACTTAATTCCTTTTCAAGCAAAATATGAATATAGTAGAAGATGACTCGACGTGTTCAATTACATCCATTTCAATCTTTTCTCTCATTCATTTATTTTTAATTGCTTTTGTTGCCAACATAATGGAAGAAAAATTGATTTGTAAAAAGTCACGTAACACGGAAATCTGCATTTTTTAAATTGTTCTCAAAAGATATTTTTTCATATTGTTAATGGCTTAATAGTAATTGAATCATTTTTTTGTCACAAGATGTTCGATGTAAACACGTCTGATATATTATTTTATTTACGGTTTTGAATGAAAAAAAGAAAGTAAAAAATTTGACGTAATTAAGCCATCAAACAGATTAAATAAAAATGAAATCTGTTAATTCTAAACTTCCATTCAGCATCAAAAAGAAGAAACATTGCAATGAATTGTTTCATTCAAAAAATAAATTAGTAAATTGATTAATTATATTTCAAAAACTAGAGTAATTATTTCCTAACAAATCAAATATATCAATGATAAATGCTGTAATTTATTAATTCCATGCTTTCGATATCTTTTTCAAACGAAAAAATTAATAAATCATTTGGGAAGTTGACAAAATTAAAAAATAAGTAGTTAATGTGCTAGTATGAAAAGAGTACATGATAGAATAAAAAAAAAGAGAAAAAAAAATGAAAAACTTAAATTAATCATTTTTAATATATTTGTTTAATAATTTGTTCAAATTTCTTTAATTAATCATTTTTCACTTTTTTTTTCTTTCTTTTTTTTCTTTTTTTTGTAATAAAACAAGAGATTTTATAAAAAAGAAAATGAAGGGATATTCAAGATTTTAAAACGGAAAATTTTAAATTATTTTAAATTTAGAAATTTTTTTCTTACAACAAATAAGAAAAATACCATTTGAACAATAATAAATGTTCGATTGTTCATCTACTAAAAGATCAGCTTCACGTAATGCTTGAAATAATAAATTTTCGGTAAGATATAAGCACGCAAATTTACATCCGCCAAATGAGCACCACGTTTCCTCTAAAACACCACCCATTATAAACAAACCTGAAAAAGATGATTAATTGATGGATAACTTTTTTTCATCAAATAATCAAACTTTAATTTCAATTTTTAAATAAAATAAAAGATATACCATTGATGAAAATGAAAAATTCAAACACTGTTTCGCATATAATTCTATTTCCAGATCAACCAATTTTTTTTTTAATTTCAGAAATTTGCAGGACAAATTGAATTTTTCATTTCGAAACATTTCAAAAATAAAAGCAAAATTTTGATTCATTTATTCGTTTCGGAAGTTGGATATTTAAATAAAATTTTTGTATTAGATTTCAAAAAAAAAAGGATCCAATACTTTTTCACTTTCCCAAATTTTTTTCCGATAAAAATATTATATTTATCATTAAACTTGATCTCAGTTAATAATATCTCCTTCTTATGTAAAATATAAATAAGAAAAAATCCGAACTGGAATTAATAAATTCAAATCGGAATTGTAATAAATGTTTTTAGCGAAGAGAATTTCAAAATTATATATTGTACTTAGTAGTTTACATTTTCTATAATTATATTTTTATAGTTCACATAAGACATAAAATATAAATATAAAAATTACAAATTTTAATTTCAAATATAATACATAATTTCGAAATTTTCTTCATTAAAAACTTTTATTTAATGCCAATTTAAATTAATCATTTGAACATATCACTTCCTACTTGATCTTAGTTGACAATTTGTCCTTTTTCAAAAATTCCTAAGAGCAAAAAAAACAAAGTTTCAAATTCCACCTCCAGGTTTTACTTGATCTGCAACATTTCGTACTGCTTCTTTATATTCCATTTCACTATTGCTACAATATTCCAAACAAAAAATGCTTACAACTATCTAAAATTTTAAAGATTTGAAATAAATAAATTCGAAAATGAAAAAATAACAAAAAAATAAATAAACGATAAATTTAGAGAAATCTATCACATCTGATAAATTTAATTTGAAAAACTAAAAATTAAAATCATAACTTTTATCATTGAATAACGATTTTAAGTATCGTATTTGCATATTTTATCAGAGGAATAATTCAGAATATCTCATACTGCTTTAGTACTGAATGCAAAATTATTAGTCATTAATATCAGTTATTGAATATATGAAATGTATATAACTTAATTACTCATTGTTTCCACTTACATCAAAATTATTTTGAAGAATCTCTGGAGCACTTATCGATGGTTTGGTATGACAATTACAATGAAAAATTGAGCGAATCTGTTAAAAAAATTAAAGTAATCATTTATCATAAAATTAAATGCATATACAATGATTTCTTCCAATATAACGACATTTCTTTAAATTAATCAATAATATTTCATCGTGATTCTTTGATTATTTTATCTTTATTAATTACTTCCTTAATCTCTTTTTTTCTTTTTTTGTTATTGGCACTTTATAGATGATTTAAATTTCAATAATTCTATTTATGCGATTAAAATTAAGACCTTTGATTTGGTGTATTGTTCCATTTCTTTAAGGTGCAACCAACCGGAACCTTCAACTGAAGCAATCATTTTAAGTACTGGAGTCCAGTCAAATAAACTTTGACCAGTTGTCCATCGTAATAATTCATTACGATTTTGCGGTAAATAATCAGCCAAGTATATCTAGAACATAGTTAGTCTAAAATTTATCTTTTCCTAAACTAGTGTTTGTTAAAAGAGTCAAGTATGTCCAAAAATATGAAATTTATTCCATACATGAATTAGTATTTGGTGAATGAGCAAAGTATGTCGAAAACAGTGCTTGAAGTTTGTTTTATCTAGGAACTACTGTTTAATAAATCAGCCAGGCATATCCAAAATATACTTTGATATTTATCTCAAGTGTAAAATAATGCTCATAAATGAGCCAAATATGCCCAAAATACAACTTGAAATTTATTTTATCTACAAACTAGTATTTATTAAATGAGATTAGTTGTACAAAATATGATTTAAGCTGAGTACTAGCTGATCAGTTTAAACAGTGCAAATGACTTTTTTTGAGTGTGTACATATATATTTTTCAAAAAATTTCATGGGACTTTAGAACTAATCATGCATATTTGAAATTTTCTTTTTTCAAAACTTACGAAATTTTAAATGTTTAGTTGCCTATTCTTGTCAAAAATTTTTTAAAATAACCAGCTGGGCCGCAAATCTTTCCTTTAAGTATTAAGATGCGATATCCAACTAACTCGTTTCCTTTATTAGCGATTCATCAATCAATACGAGAAAATTTTCAAAAATTTTAATACCTAATTTAATTTTATGTATCGAAAATAATCATCCGTTTCAAATTAGGCTGCTTATTTCTTAGTGTATTCAGTCTTTTTTCATTTAAGCACCATCCAATTTTTACAATCTTTTATTCTGCACTTCTCAAATTTACAAAATTTGTTTTTGTTAAATTGATTGGAAATAACAACCTAGGCATCAATCTTTCCTTTTTTTTTCTTTTCCTTTTTTTGACTTTTCAAATAATTTCTTCCTATTCGATAAGAAGGAATACAAAGAGCAGAAAAGAAATGAACAAAATATTTCAAAAAAAGAAAAAAGAAGGAAAATTCTTTTCATTTATCGCAAAGAAAAAGTTTTTTTTTTAAACCAACTATTATTTAATGTGTTTAGAAGCCATACTTTTTTTTCGCTTTAATGTTGGTAAATAATTTGTTCGTTTTTTATCTCTTTTTTTTTTTTTTTTTACGACGTTCCTTTTGCAAAAAATTTCTGAAATTTAGACATCAGTTGGTTAAAATTTTGAAGTTTCGAAAATTTTCATCCAAAAAAATATCGAAAAGAAAATGAAAAAAAATAAAAATAAAAAAAAAAAGTAAATTGTGGTACTATCTTTCATCATCATTAATATTAAGTCTCAAAATTTTCCAAATTTAAATTTCAACTTCAGCTCATTAAAATTTTCTGCAAGTTTAATCTGAAAGATATTAAAAGGAAAAGCAAAAAAAAAAAGCAAAGTTCTAAGAAAAAATAACTTTTAGTGCTACCTTTCAATATTCTTTCTTTCTTTTAGAACAGATAGTATTTAAAAATTTTTTGGTGCAATATTATGTGTAATATTACACTTAAGAGTTTTTAAATAGTATTTGTGCTCAAAGTTTCGCCAATGGTTAGATAAAATTCAAAATATTTTCGAATTTTATCTCAAGGAAATGAAAACGAAAAACAAATGATATGATGCCAGCTAATTTAAAAAGAAAAAAACGAGAAAGTTGTTTAGCATTTTGTTTTTGTTTTTGTTTTTTTTTTTTCTTTTCATATCACAATTTCAAAAAAATAGAGAATGAAATATAATTATTTGCCGAAATTTATTAATTAATAATCATCGATATCAATTTATTGTATCCGGAGAACTTGGCAAAAATAAATAATGAAAAGCTGATCTGGAAAAGATTATATCGCTTACATTATTTACTTTATTCCTGAAAACAACCGAAACGTGTATGGTCGGTCCGGCACCAAAATCTAAAAGCGAATCATAGCAATCAATTCGTTCAGCAATAATCGGTAATAGCATGATCATCATTTGCATTGCCGGATCATCAATATGTTGATAAAAATCCTTAATTAATAATAGAATTCAATTTAAATTAAAGACCATAAAATTCAAATTCAACCGTAAAAAGTATTTATTATTAAAATTTTATCAGAAAAAATTTTTCTATTATTTAATTATTTCATTAAGTTTTCCATATTTTATTTGCCTAACCTAGATTTTTTTATGATTCTTTCATATAATTTAACCTTAGATGATAGGAGAAAATTTACATGGGAAAATAAGCCTAGGTTTAATTTATGTTAACGCTTTAGCAATATGAAAAGCACAAAAATCGCAGCTACCACTCAAATTAACTTGTAATTCTATTAAATCAGCTAATAATTCGATTAAAACAATTTAATTTACGTCCGTTCTCATATTTCAAAAATATTTAAAGCTTTTTGGTGACATGGGATCTTTTATTAATTTTAATAATTTTGGTACTTTAACCATTAATTGTTAAAATTATAATTGATACAAATAATTATTTAACACCATTCATTTGAAATTAGCTCGTTTTTGAAATGTAAAAGCTAATGTCTTGGGTCTTCCTAATCTTCAATTTTGAAATTCCTATTATAAGTTTTATTTTTTTACAAGGATATATACAAATTTATCCTTTATATATCATAATCTATAGATTTCTACTGTAAAGCTACAGATTTAAAAAGAGGTACCCAAAGATAGCTTTGAGAATCAAAATTACTTTCCAGTTTATCTGGTCCAACAATCATATTGGTTTCAAATGCCATCCTGAATGTATAAATTTGAAAGCTCTGAAATTTCAACTTTATTCTAATTAATCATTATTAAAAAAAAAAAAAAAAAAATGCGACAAATTGGCTATTGATTATTTCTTGAAATGTTGATTTACATCTTTTAAAAGAAATAAGTATTCTTGGAAATACTAAATCAAACGATAACTTTATTTTTAAAATAATTTGACACTTTTACTTATTGTCATTAATTTATTATTTATTCATTAAAAACATGCATTAATTGCTTCTTATCACTCATCAAAATATTTATTTGGCTCTTTCATCTTTAAATACTTATTTAAAGTTTATTTGTAATGCATAAACATTAAAAAGGTGAATAGAAGTAAATTTATTTTAGTAATAATGATTAAAACTTCAAGACTGAGCAACTTCAAATTAAAATAAATTTAAGCAGCCATCGCTCAATGTTGTGGTGAAGCGTTTGAAAATAATAGCACAAATGATAGAATACAATTGAATCGCTATCCAACATTATCAAAATTATTCGTCTAATGCAAACAATTTTAGTTTAATGATATTTATCAAATTTCTAATCATATCACAAGTGGTCAAAATTTTGCTTTGCTTTTTGCTTGTTTATTTTCTAAATAATAGATGATCATTCGTTTATTTGTGTAAACAATGGGTAATCAAAATTCCATGTTATTTATCGTTTGTTTTTTTGTCGAAAAAAATAATAATAGTAATGATAATAATAACAATAATAGTAATAATTTTAACTACTATCAATGTTAACAACAACTAATGATTCATTTTCTTCTTTACATTTTGTAAGCAATAAATAATAATTATTATTTTCAATCACTGTTTACTTATTTAAATGAAAGCATTCAAATATAAAAGTATAAAATTTCGATTTGAACATGAACCGAAAATATTTCCAGACTCATGAATTGGAAAATTCTTAAAAATTCATTCTTTTTTACTTCGTTAAATTAAAAATCAAATAAAAAAACTTTTCGAACAATATCATTACAGCAAACTTAAGCTGTTCGAAAAATTACAACTAAGTGAACAAAGTAGAGCAGCTTATCTGCAATATGTGGAGTAATACTAAGAAATCCAATAGCCATCGATAAGTTTAAATGTGCGAAATGATTCAATAGATATGCAAATTTTCAAAGCGAGAATTTGAAAAGGTGCACTTGTGTATATGTAATGATATCATATGCCATTTGTTGTGTTTAAATACTGAAAATAATGACGAAGTTTAATTTTAATTTTTTATTTCGAAAAAAATTTTGTCTCTTTTTCTAAGAAAAAAAAAAAAAAAAAAAGCAAAATGACGAATTTCACGCTAGTCATATAATAAATGATGTAATTGAGAAAAATATAACTCTTTTTTTTTCTTGCTTATTTTCAAGAAGTAAGCAATAAACAAAAAAGACAGCAACAACTAAAAAATTTTGTTCTCTAGCAAATTTTTTTTTTTAGCAAGTTTCATTTTGTTTTTTTTTTTGTTTTTTTTTTTTTTTTTAAACTAACCACCTGTCAGTTTCATTTTCATCAATCATTCGTACCCTTTCGTGCCATTTACCCAGTTTATTATTGATATTTAAATGGATGAGTTCTTTTTTTTTTGTTTTGAAATGAACGATATGAATCAAAGTACATTCATAGAAGAGCAATTTTTGAGTTTTTTTTTTTTTTTTTTAAATTTCTTTTTCAATTCAAAAATTAAATTGAAATAAAAAATGGGAAGATTAATTTATTCTCATTTCATTTGCAAACCTTAGAATTTTTTATAAAATAATAATCGTATATAATAAAATGGGCTTTAATTAGAACTAATTTTCACCGAAAAGTAAAGGTGCAAAAAAACAAATAAAAATATGCCTAAATACCTAAATTAAACCAATTAAAATTTTTTTTATTAATGCGTGAAAATTTACTTATTAGTTGCTTATTTAATTGGAAAATTATTTATCATTTTCCTATTAAATTACATAATGGATAACGAAAAAATAATTTTTCTATTTTTATTATAATATCATCAACCTTTCTAAAAGATTAAACATCTGCATATTTTCTACTGATATTTATTATATAAAAACAAATATTAATTTTGTTTATATGGAAGGAAAATTAATGCTATCAAGAAAAAAATGAACAAAATCATTAAGTGAAACTAATTTTATTTGAAAAAGATTTTCTAAGAATGCCAACAATGCGAGTTTTGACAAGTTTGTAAATGTTCGGGAAATAAAAAGAATACAGGATATTTATAATTAATTGGTACATTAAATTAAAAAAAAAAGAAAAAACCATTGTATCAAAATTATATTATCGTATAAATTTCAAATTTTAAATTCTATACTTCTGATTCAAAACATAGACTATATTACTATATAAGATTCAGTAATTAAAGTGTGTTACAAGATTCAAAAATAAGACTATACTTTTGAACAAATAAAATAATTAATGAAAATAGTAGTCTAAGATATGATAAAATTACGTTAAAGATTTTATTACTGCAGAAGATTCCAAATTTAGATTATCTTACCCTGCAAGATTCAGAAGCTAGATCATTCTGTTGCGCAAAATTCAAAATTTCAGAAGTTAGACTGTAGTGCTATGTAAAATTCTTTCATTTTCCTTCTCATTTCTTAACTTTCTTTTTGTTCCAAGAAGAATACAGAAATCTAACACATTTGACATTAATAAAACTACCGTATTTTTATTTTTATCAAAGAATTCAACAGCCTTTAAAACATGTCACTGAGACTCTTGCAGAGCACAGTACGCGATCGTCCTCCTATCAATTTTTGTATAATACAGGACACGAATATTATTATCCATTAGCTGATTGCCAACATTTCGAATGTCTAGCTTAATAGCATTAATCAAATTAGCAAAATGCTCAACCGTTAGAGAAGAAGTCGCTTAAGTTTGTAGTGAATAATGAAGGAAATAGATAAATGATAAAAAATCAAAATTAGAAATTTACTTGAATTCTTTTCCTCAGAAAGTGCACAAACAAGAAATGATTGATCTCTTTAAAAGTGTTTTAAGTCTAGGTTTAAAATTAAATTAGAAATTTTCCACAATGAAATTTTTCACAACAAAATTCTGAATTTTCAAAACAAAAAGTTTAATTAGAAATCAATTACTTATATCAAGTGATATTCTTATGCAAACTAAAAATTCAGAAATTAAAGAAGCCATGAAAGAAACAAAAAATTTACTTTACTAATCTCTTTTTGTTGCAACAAAAATGCAATAGCACTTGTTGAAAATTTCATTTATTACATTTTACAATATCAATTTCGCATATTTTCGGAAGAAAAGAATTAAAAATCTAAAAAACAGACTGGCAAAAAAACAAATCAATAATTCATTTCTTCTGCAATATAATCCTACTCTATAAACATTTTTCATTGTTCATTCTCTTAAAATACGAAAGTGAAGAAAAATTCATCATTGATTTCAGTCAAAACAAAAAAAAAAAACTTATTTTTTTCACCTCAATATTTCCTACCTTTATTTTGATGTTGAAATCAACTTCAATTACTTTTTGTTACTTTTCTCTCACGTCATTTTGTTTACTGCTCTTTTGATCAACTTATTTCATCCTGACTGCTATCTTTCCGGCGGTGAAACGGAGAAGATGAATAGTGCTTGAACGAAAAATTCATCGATGTTGTTGAACGTTAGATTTTTATTTTTTTGTTTTTCATTTTTTAAAAATTTCTATAAAACAAATTTTTTATGAAAATTTAAACTCCAACATTCAAATGATTGGTTTATCTGTGCAAAAATAAAAACTGGCATATTTAATACATTTCAAGTTCACTGAAATCTGTTTCTAATCATATTAAATTGATCATTTGATGTAAAATAATCTTAAAAAATTGAATAGAAATTATTGTCGTTACAAATTTACTGCGCATGTTTAATATTTATAATGCATATCTTTCTCATGATAAAAATTTAATTTAGAAGTCAGAAATTGAAAATTTAAAAATTGGAGTAAAGAAAAAACACTCATTAAAAATGTTGGGGATGTTGAGATTTTTGAACTAAATTATCAAAAATTCTAAACAGTAACTGTAAAATATGCAGGAAATGAAATGAAACTTAGATGAAAACAACCAAATTATGACAAGCTTTCTTTCTGAAAAAATTTTAAATAATAAAAATTTGAAAAAAAAAAACAAATTTGTTCTATCATTTACATCGAAAATACATGATAATAGTGTGATTCAGTTCAAATTAAATATTACATTTCTTAATTATTGATAAAGTCAAAAGTAATAAATCAAACTTTTTTATCAAAGTATACTGAAAAGCTTTCAGTTTTTTCTTTAAGAAAAGCGAAAGGCAGAAATTTTTTATTAGAGCCAAATTCTGAATGCTGAAAATTAATAATAATTTGATATCTTTAAGAGCAGTTTAGCTTCAGCTTACTTTATATTTTATATATGTTGAAAAATATTCCCAAAATTTCCATTTTTATATAGGTTAAATGAGAAATATAGTAAAATTATCACTTTCAAAGTTAGATTTACAGCATAATTGAATTGTTAAATGAAAATTGATTTTAAAAAACTTACACATTACACCACAATTGCTAATATCGGCGCATGAGAACTGGCTGAATCATTAAATGATTGTTATAAATTCATCTACTCATCGAGCAATTAAATACTATGCCAATATCTGGTGCATAATAAAATACCGTATAGCAAAATAGATACTGTTTATAATAAATACCGTATAGTAAAATACACAAAGTGCTATCGAACAATGGAATATCGTATAAAAGTGAAATAAATACATATTTGATTAAAGTAAATTGTATGATAAAATATTTTATAATGAAATATCGTATAGCGAGGTACTACCGTATTACGAAATGCTGTATAACGAATCTACTGTTGCATAATTATTGAAATATTTTCACATCATTTGTTCCTACGATGTATCAATGATTTTATGATTCATGTGTAAGAAAAAAAAAAAAGGAAAAGTATAAATAAAAATGAAAAAAGAAGTTAATAAATGAATAATATTGATTTTATGATTCGCAATAATCTTTTCTATATTTGTAAATCATTCATTCAAAAGAAAAAATGAATGATTTTACTGATTAATGTCAATCTCAGGATTATATTTCAAAAATTTTTTAATAAGCTAATTATGAAAGATGACAATTACAACTAACTAAGATTAAGTTTCTAATATGTAAATGATTAATGTAATATTATGATTTGTATGGTAACTAAGATTAAGCCTTTAATAAGAGAATGATCAATCTAATGGATCGATAAATTAGCTAATGTTTAACATTCTAAATCTTCGTTACATCCGATATTTATGGAAAGTTGATGGTTTCATTGGTTAGATAATTGGAACTATTCAAAATACTAATATTGTTTATGATTACTTAATAAGTGTCATCGATGATTTATGAAACCGCAAACCGGAAATCAGAAAATTTAATCATAATCATATCATCTTATCATTTAACGTTGGTTTAGCTCAAAATGATCTCGAAACGCTAACGTTTCTACCGTAATTTGACAAGCGTAATTAATGAGTCATGAAAATGATGTTCGGTATTTGCTTATATATGAAATGTTGGTTTTGGGATTGCTTTAGACGTGCGTGGATTACGTTACGTTACATTCGGAAGATTTTTTATAGATATGTAAGATTTAATTATTCTTGTGTAAAATGTATTTGTCTGTACATTAAGGTTTTCTGTTGTGCATGAAAATTGGATAGTCACGTTTAAGATCCATTATTCATACATTAAATGATATTCTTTCAGTTACATTCGTTAGTTTGATGAAATATTTTGCGCAAAAAAATTGCTTTAAATTATATAACAGAGACATTTATTTTGTTTAAAAAAAGAAAAAAAAAATTCTTGACATCTTTACAGTTCTTTTCATTTATTTCCGCCTTTTTTAGGCAGTTTTCTTTCATTTATTTCGCTCTCAATTGCTTGATTAATTCCACTGTAGGAATCCCATTTTTATATTTATTTTCTTAAATTTTGAGTAGGATGGTATTTTTCTTACCCATTTTGTGTTATTTTATTCCTGATTATTGCACTAATGAATATTCCAACATTTTTTTCCTTCGTTTTCGAAAATAATTCCCGCTAATCATTAATACTTTGTTCGGGAAGTAATTGTTGGTAATCACAATGTAGCTTGTGATCGAGCATCAGTTTTGCATTATAGTCAAGTTTTCACTATGGTTTTCTTCTTTTATTTTTGTTTATTATTTTTATTTTTTTGATTTTTTTTTTTGACTTTACATATTACAGATACAACCTATAAGATTAACGAAAAGTAGCAAGTCGGCAGTAATTGCTTGCTAAGGCCTATTTTGCCTATTTCGAAGCATTAGTATGGATTCACAAGGTCGGAAGCTTCTCGTCGTTGACAATGGCACAGGAGTAATCTTTTTTATTGAAAAAAATAAATTCAGAATCGAAAAGCAAAATTTATCATCTTCCAAAGTTCAGGATACACGATCGTTCTTGTTTTTTGTCGGACTCAGTTTTTAATTTGAAATCAAATGAGCGACAAAATCTGAAATTTTGAGATGTTTAATTAAATGTAAAATTTAGTTTGTGAAATGTGGTTATGCTGGAACCAATTTCCCTGCTCATATATTCCCGTCAGTGGTAGGACGTCCACTGGTACGATCATCACAAAAAGTTGGCAATATAGAAATTAAGGTACACATTTTCACTTCATCTTTTCAAGCTCTTCCTATTGTTAAAGGGAAAAATCGGCAACATTGTTGGCTTCCAGGATCTTATGGTTGGCGAAGAATGTACTCAGTTAAGGCAGATGTTAGAATGCAGTTATCCTATGGAAAATGGAATAGTTAGAAATTGGGATGATATGGGTCATGTATGGGATTACACATTTGGCCCAGAAAAGATGGATATTGATCCAAAAGTATGTTTGTTTTTTTTTTCTTTTTTTTTTCTTTTTTTGTTTTTCGTTTTTCTTTTTTAATCTAGTCTTTAAGAATGATGAATTTAATAGGCGTTTATTTAATTTAGTATGACTTAGATGAAATTTAGTTGCATGTTATGGCATATTATTTGATTTAATTTTATTTAAGGATTGCAAATTATTGCTTACTGAACCACCGTTAAATCCAAGTGGTAATCGTGAGAAACTTTTTCAAGTTATGTTCGAGCAGTATGGTTTCAATTCTCTCTATGTTGCTGTGCAAGTAAGTTTTCTAGGTATGCCTATGAAAATTTTGAATTTGTTGATTCTTTGTCGAAGACGAAACAGTGTTGAAGCATTATGTTAATAAGTTCACTAGAACCGTTAATCATGAATACAGCTTGCTTTAATTAGCTATATTGCAACTCACCTCAGTCAATTAATATTAAAGTCCTGGAAAAGATTTTTCTAATCAATCATTTAATTGTCCATTTGATGTTTAGACGTTTTTTAAGGGACCAAAATCTAGACTTTTTTAAGGATCATAAACTTAAATAATCACCAGATTGAATGCAATTTGGTTCAGTTATACTGCAGTTCATTTCACTCAATTGAATATTAATATCCTGGAAAAAAGTTTTATGATTAATCATTTAATCCTTTTAACGTTTTTAAGGGATCAAAATCTAGACGTTTTTTGAGAGTCAAATATTTGAAGCCTCGTTTAATATGCTTTTTCTTTTTCTTTTTTTTTTTTTTTTTTTTTTTTTTTTTTTTTTTAAATTTTTTTTTTTTTTTTTTTTTTTTTTTTTTTTTTTTTTTTTTTTGATATTTTCTGAACTGGAGCATTTTAGCTAATATTTTCGTTTCTTGTATCCATTCCCGCTATTTGCTAATTATTGAGATTATTAAGATCTGATATTGTTCAACTTTACTACATACTCCTTGAAAATTTTTAGGCAGTACTGACACTTTACCATCAAGGACTACTTACGGGTGTTGTCGTTGATAGTGGTGAAGGTGTAACACACATTTGTCCGGTGTACGAAGGATATGCTTTAAATCATTTGACCCGTCGTTTGGATATTGCGGGACGTGACATTACTCGGTATTTGATTAAGGTAATATGAACAGTTTTCTGAAGCATCAGTTCATGAGCACCTTTGTTTCCTATTAAGATAATGTTAGTTTTATGAAATAAATCTAAAGAATTGTATATTCTTGCGAAAAATAATTAAAAGTTTATTTTTACGAAAAAAAGAATAGGGAAAGTGTCCTTTTATATGTGAAAGATAATAAGTTTTATTAAAATTTACAAATTTTTGCAGAAGCAGTGGAATTTTAATTATACTTTTGTTAAGTATACCTTTCTCCCAGTCTTCTATGTGTGATCCCCCAACGCGATGTTATTTCCAGCTCTTGCTACTGCGAGGTTATGCTTTTAATCATACAGCAGATTTCGAGACTGTTCGTTTGCTAAAAGAAAAGTTATGCTATGTAGCTTATGACGTGGAGAAAGAACAACGCTTAGCTCTTGAGACGACAGTTCTCACGGAGTCATATACTGTTAGTTTTTCTTGAAAATATTGGCTGGCTCATTGACTCTTCAAATATTTTCATTCTTCCTTTTATTCTATTACTCAGTCATCGCTTAGCTAGTTTACTAGTTTACTTGGTAATTCTCTAGCATTTGTGTTCGAAACGGCGCTATCAAAATTTTGACATTAATCGGTTGATTGATATTCTCATAAAAAATTTAGTTTGTCTGGTGATTACTGGATGGATACATTTCTCATTTCAAAATGAAAATATGATTCTTGGTAAAAGTAAGTCTTGATGTTAATACATTGTTCTATTAAATTGGATCATAAAATAAAGATCAGTTTAGTTACCGGATGGTCGTGTGATTCGTGTTGGAGGCGAGAGATTCGAAGCACCTGAAATTTTATTTCAACCACATTTAATTAACGTTGAAAGATCAGGTCTCAGTGAATTACTCTTTGGAGTTATACAGTCTGCTGACATTGGTGAATTGTACTTCTATCACTTTTTAGTAACAACAAAATCAATTTCAAGCTGTATAAATTGAATTTTGACATTCGAAGCTGTAACTTGATTGTTAGTAATATTGTCTGTGTGTGATGGAAAATGATTTTCGTTGAAATGTGAAATCTTTTTCATATTTCGCATGTACAAGTGCATTTTTTTTAATCGCCGATGTAACGACAAGTAATGCCTTTGGCAAAAAATTCTTCACTGAAAAAAAATAGCACTTTTGCAAGTTTTCTTTAACTTGAATTTGGTATGATTAATTTAAAACCGTTCGTCCATTTTTTTTTTTCTTTTTTTTTTTTTTTTTTGAACAAATTTTTCTGAAATTGGAAATCTTCAAAAAATCGAAGTCTTCCTTCAAGTATATAAAGAATCGCGATTGAGCAGAAAATTGATATTCAGGGGTCTAGGACTTTTAATTTCGTCATGCCATTATTTTTTTCAGATACTCGACTTGAATTTTATAAGCATATTGTGTTGTCTGGTGGTACCACTATGTATCCAGGTCTTCAGAGTCGTTTGGAACGTGAACTGAAACAGCTTTATCTAGATCGAGTTCTGCGAGGGAATACTGAAGCATTTCAGGTTCTTTAACTGAAATCTCTTTTCATTTCTATCACGTGGATTTTGCGGTATTATCCTATTCTTTGTCGCTAAGATTTCTTATCTGACATGTAATCCTAATGGAATTGCTGGCAGTTGTATAAGATTCATATTATTTCAGAAGTTTAAAATTCGAATTGAAGCTCCTCCAAGGAGGCAGCATATGGTATTTCTTGGTGGTGCTGTATTAGCGAACATTATGAGGGATCGGGATGCAGTAAGTGTTTATTTGCTTATGCACGTGTCTATGTCTTTTCCTTTTAACTTTTATGATAATGCAGTTTAAAGATCGGATAATTTGTTATTGTGATTCTTTGTTTCGCAAGGAGAGCAAAATGGGCTGTTTTGATTTCGATCTTTTTTATTATTTTAGGATTTCTGGATTTCGAAAGAGGAATACGAGGAAGGAGGACTTGAACGATGTTTGAGAAAATTAGGCATAAGGTGATTCAATATCATGTAATTGACTTTAGTGACATATGTTATGATAATTTATCATTTGTTTGTATCAAGCTAAGTTGTATAGTTGTACTGGTTATGAACGGAAAATGTCCAACTTAAAATCTCGTCAAACATGATTATGTAATTTGAAAAACTCCCTATTACCGTCACATGAATTCATTTACTTTATTAATTGTACTATTTTTTATGGATTGGATCGTTAGGATATATCAAAGTGATATCTAGCTACGTAGCTATGGTGACATGATGTTTTCACAACTTAAAAAACCGGTAATTGCTCTAGATATAATTTATCTTTTTGTTAAAAACTCTTTTTTGGTATTTAAAGAATAAAGAATCCATTAAATGAGGAAGATTCAAATATTGCATAATGAAAATGTCCTCTTCTTTCTTTATCATTCAGCATCATCTCCTAGACCAAGTAGGAGTTTTAAAGTAATATTTTCTCATAATTAGGAATTTTTATCTTAGCTTGGGAAATTTAATTGCTCTTATATTTAGCTTCGTTACTGCTGACCGATTTTGTTCCATTGTTTATCGTTACACTTTGGTTTTATTAATTAGGTATACAGTAAGAACGAATCATAAATGTAGTGAAAAATATCTTTGAATATTTCTGAGATTATTTTGAATTTTGGCTTATAGATGTAAAAGTAGTGGCAGGGATAGCAGGAAAATATAGAAAATGAGGAAAATTTTTTGCAATTTCAAGCGAATCATTAAACTTTAGATAATATCATTTAACAGTTTCATTCCCTTGTTTACATTCATGTTCACTTTTTTCTATAGTATGTTTCCAGTTGTAACTTGTTTTTTTTGTTTTTTGATTATAGAACGAGATAAATCGATATAATTTTCTGTGTAGAATCATCGCGATATTAATTGGAAATTGTTGTTTCAACATACTATCGTATCTTATGTGAATTTTTAAAATTCTGTGAAAAAAAATGATTTCTAAGAAGTAGTGGGAAAAGTAATACGGGGTGATTTTGATAGAAGGATAAGAGAAGAGAAGAAGATAAAGAGAAAAGGAGTCAAACGAAAAGGCGTCATTTCAATTCTTGATTTTTTTTTTTCCCAAGAATTTGAAGTATAGGAGCGTTTTGTATTGTCATTGTCAGTCGTTAATATTTAAGCTTATATAATTGGTGAAATTTCAGTTGTGACTTTATTTAAATTTGTTTGTATCTATATGTTGCTTCTGCTCCAACTAAAATATAAATAAAATAACTTTTCCGAGAATAACTTTTTTCTTTCATCTATAAGGTACAAAATAACTTTTTATAAATTTTTCCTTTCATTTTCGGAAGCTCATTAATAATCGCTTTTAGCCTCCAAAATTTCTTCTAAATTTTGTTCCAGCAATTAATGCGCTAAGTTCCAAAGCTAAAATCTTCGCATTACCCAAACTAAGTGACACACCGTTTGTAGCAATTCTATTAATATTTAAGCTAAAATTTATGCATTCGTAGCATCTTGCAAAAAGAGAAATTCTCAGTTGAGACTTATGAAAACTGATCAGTGTTGGAAGAAAGAGTCAAGTGGATTTATGGAAGAATTAGAAGGGTTTGATAATAAATAGTAGTTGTTGATAGAATTGGTTCTTGTAATCCGAATATTATAGATTGATTCCTGAAATTCATATATCATTTTAATAATAGAAAGATGAAGTCGTTGCATTCATAATCTTAAGTTATTATGAAAATTCT
This sequence comes from Onchocerca volvulus, assembly GCA_000499405.2. Lineage (NCBI taxonomy): Eukaryota > Metazoa > Nematoda > Chromadorea > Rhabditida > Onchocercidae > Onchocerca > Onchocerca volvulus. The sequence goes on along the minus strand of HG738138.1, from coordinate 14,931,402 downwards.
AATTCTGTAGATGGTATTAATGACCAAGTTTCATGTTTGAGTTTTGTTCCGAAATATTTAGAAGAGTTGATAATCAAAGCAAACAGCTTGCTAATAAGGCAGTGAGAATAATTTAAGCTGTATTACATTCTGTATATCCTTTGATAGCCATGAAATAGATATTATTAAATAGATATTATGATATGTTTAATATCAAAAATGTTGAATTTCAGAAATTTCAGTGCAATTTTAAAAAAGTCAATTATCAGCAATAAATAGGAAAGATAATCAGTAAAATCGTGATTGTAGTGGAATATACCGTTCCACGTTTTTGAATGAACAATATCTGTCGCTGTTTGTTTTTGAAAGCACCCGCACGCTTCTGGTCGAGATCCGAACGATCGCTTGCGTCATTGGGTGTTTTTTCTCCTAGAATATTATCAGCACGGTAATGATGTATCCATTTTTTCAAAATATTTTTTATTTTATAAAATATATTGTTTTTAAGAATGTACTATAGGAATGACTCATTGACAAAATTGGCAAATTTCATGTGTAAATATTGTTATAATATCTTTTTCTATTATTATAAATGCATATTAGCGTATATTTAATTTTAAAAATATTTAAAATGTATGTATATATATTTGCTTATTTATGTATAAATTTTTCATTTTTCGAAAATTTCACTTTTTGTTCAGAAAGTAGAAAATAGCTTTGCATAGCTTTCATATTAATCCTAAACTACTAACGCATATTTTGTAAAATGTATTTATAACATTTTGACATTTTGTTATGTTACACTTTTTTTTTCTGACGATAGCGATTTAACATACAGTAATGAAAATCATTAAATGATGATTAAAAATAATTAAAGGCTTTTACTCAAGAATGAATATTTTCTCACAATTGATTCCGCTGAATGCAATTATTATCATCACTTTTATTTAAATTGTCTGGACTTTTTTTTTTTTCATTTTATTGTTGAAATATATTCAGAAATAGGAAATAACTGCAGAGCTTTCATATTAATCCTGAAGTTTTAGTTATTGTCTTCTTTGTCAATTTATTCGTACTTACTTCTCAAAACGTTTTAATGTTCGCTTTATTTCTTTGTCGTATCTTTTTGGAGAGATTAAATTTCAGGAATTTGCATTTCTTGCCTGTTCATTTCATACAGTCAATGTCTTCGAAAATTTCACCAGCAGCTGATGTAATTGCTCGGCGATATGATAATGTCATAAAATCGAAGGAAGATAAGAGAGAAGTTAGTGATTTTGAGTTAAATTATATAATTTTAATATTTATAGATTCCAAAAAATTCGCTTCAGTGTCTGATATTCTCGATGTGAATGATATAAATGTTGCCGGCTGAATTAAGATAAATTAAGTCATTGCTTGAAAAAAATTTAATTTCAGTATCGAGGACTGGAACTGACGAATGGTTTGCGGGTTCTTTTGATTTCAGATCCAGAAACAGATAAAAGTGCAGCGTCATTGGACGTTAATGTGGGTAGGTACTTATGGTAATTAATTTTAGTTTTCATAACGTGGTGCCAAAGAAGCAGAATAAAGTGCAACAAGAATGAAAAAATTGTTCGAAGTTGCAAGAGAAAAACGAAATTCGATGGATATTGTTACAGAATTCCACATTTTATTCAGATCTCATTAGGAAATATTTATCCTTTTTATAAATTCGACAACGTGTTTATAACTTCATTCTTACTGCATTTATTCAATCCTGCAATTAAAATACATTTATATTTCAGGACACCTGATGGACCCATGGAATTTGCCTGGATTAGCACATTTTTGTGAGCATATGCTTTTCTTGGGGACTGATAAATATCCGTCGGAAAATGAGTACAGTAAATTCATTTCATCACACGGTGGAGTAACAAACGCTTATACAGCTACTGACCATACCAATTACCATTTCGACATTGCTCCTGAACATTTACATGTGAATCTTTTTCGTTTAGTTTTTCCGATGAATTCGATTGTTTCTTTGTACAAGTTGTCACGGAATCGATTACTCAAAATTCCCGATAAATATTGTTTCATGATTGGATTAGTACTTACCGAATGTAGTCACTTTAAACTTAGCTTTTTTTTTTCGTTGTTGCTTTTATCTCTTTAGGACTTCAAGATATTGTCAAATTATTGGGATTTAAATTTTGTAGGAGATATATTGTTTTAAAAAATGACCATCTAACTTTTCTCCGCACATGCCCTTATATTGTCAACAGTTCCATTTACATATTTTGCGAAACCTCAAATTTTTTTTTCCAGGGTGCTCTAGATAGGTTCGTACAGTTTTTCCTAGGTCCACAATTTACGGAAAGTGCTACCGAACGTGAAGTACGGGCTGTTGATTCTGAATTTTCCAATAGTCTTTTTAACGATCAATGGCGTATATTGCAAGTTGAACGGTAAACTGACTATATAAACTTATATTAATTTTGTTAAATTGGTAAAGAGGAGCACAGTCTTCTAGTTTTCCATTATCATAGTGTAAAAGTGAATTTCGTAGTTCTTACAAATTCCCTCCAGAAAACGTATAACTCGTGATTTAAAAAGGAATTTGTAGAAATATATCATTGTTAAGGAAAACAATCAAAACTTCATTTCAAATTTCAATTTATTTCGAAGCACAAAAATTTTCGCATATTCACTATGATAAGCAAAATAATGGACGAAGTGTTTCATCACAAGAACCGGATTTTAAAACAGTTTTAAGTGAAGTCGTTTTTGAGTAAAGAACTGAAAATTCCACTTTGCTGTAATTAATATTGGCTTTAAAGAGGAACAGTATGTTTTCGTACTGGTACATTTGTATCTAATTCTTTCTCTGTTTCATTTTAGATCATTATCGAAGCCTTCGCATGATTATGGCAAATTTGGTGTTGGAAATCGTACAACACTTCTGGTTGATGCTTTGAAAAATGGAATTGAACCGCGTAAAGCTCTGTTGGAATTCCACAAAACATATTATTCTTCGGACATGTAAATATATCTATTTTTATTTAAATATCATTTTAAGATGTTATTATTAAGAATATGTGACTAATTTACCGATATTTTTGTCACTAAATTTTTTATATAAAATAAGTCTTTACTATACATAACTTTTTCTGGAGTGACTTAAAAAAACTCAAGAATTTTTTGTCGCTTCTCGGAAGGTTTTACCAGGATGTTTCAATTTTCATTTATCATATTGAGATTAAAGGCAATAGCTAGAAAAGGGACTGTTTATTGTATTTTATTCTTAAGGAAAATTCAAAAATAAATAAATAAAAAAAAAAAAACTTTTTTAGAATGTCATTTGCCGTTTTGGGGAAGGAGTCACTGAATCAACTGGAACAAATGGTTACATCACTTAGCTTTGGAGATATCGGAAAGAAGAATGTATCAAGGAAAATTTGGAATGAAGGGCCGTATGGTGAAGAACAATTAGGTGTTAAAATTGAGGTGCGATTTATTATGTCAGAGATCATCATAATATTCATGAATGAGCAATTTTGAAAAATTAATGGAACTTCAAGTTCCATGCATTTCTTTTCTTTTCTTGCTTGGTTTTATTTCGTGCTGTGATTTTTGCTTGAATGGTCTGTGCAATATGAAAAATACCATTGAAGATCTATTCATTTTAAGGATTTTCTCGGAATTATTTCATCTGGAGAAGCTTATGATTAGCAGGAATTCCTTAGTTTCTAAAGCATTCACCGTATACTTCCATCGAGACATTTTTTTCAGCTAGTACCTGTGAAAGACTTGAGGTATTTAAATCTGACATTTCCTATCCCGGATTATCGAGATGATTACCGATCTTGGCCTGCTCATTATGTCTGTAAGTTTTGATCGCTACTGAATTGTCTAGTTAGTTTCCGCTTTTGATCTTTAAAATGAAGATTTTTGTGAAAAAGGTAAAGAAGTCAATAAGATTTATGGGCCATGCATTAGTTGCTCTATCACACGCTATTTTCAGCTGTACATATTACGTTTACGAAAATAGCGGCTAATTTCATTTAATTGCTTTTTTCATTCGGTTTTCAATAATTTTTCAAATGCCCTTAATGGAATTGAAATAAAAAATAGATTTCTCAGTGGTTGATGTTTTATTCTGGCATTTGTTTTTAAGCAATTAATTTAAGTAAAATTAAGTTTGCAGTGGAAGTAGCTCTTCAAATTTTGCCATATTAAACCTAGAAAAATATTCAAATTTCGTATTCAGAAGTCTTTGCACTCATCAGAAGTATCATTACTAATGAAGATTTTCTTTTGTAGCACATTTGATAGGCCATGAAGGTCCGGGATCACTGTTGTCTGAACTCAAAAAACGTGGATGGGTTAGTTCATTGTCAGCTGGTGATCATCTTCTGGCTAGGGGATTCGGCAGTTTCAGCATATCAGTGGATCTAAGCGAAGGTTCTTTTTTTTAATTTCATATTATGATTCTAAGCACAAGATAAACTTAAAAATAAATTTGACATCTAGCCAATTGATCATATGTAAATCATGTTTTTATTCGAATAAATTAATTCTGTAAGATTAAGATTTATAATTTTTATTGTGAAATTAAAAACATATCTTTTTTTTTTTTTTTTTTTTTTTTTTTTTTTTTTTTTAGAAGGTTTGTTGCATACCGACGATATCGTTGAACTGGTGTTCAATGAAGTAAGTTTAGTAAAGCAAACTGGCCCACTGAAATGGATTTTTGATGAATTGAGGCAATTACAAGAAATTAAATTTCGCTTTAAGGTATTTTGTTCGATTTCTGTGAATTTCTAAAGTCATTCCAAAAAATTGTTTAAATGTAATATTAATTTCAAATATCTGAAATTTGAAATGCAAGTTTATTCATTTCAAATATATTTAGACTAGGCATTAATATTTTGTGTAGAATTTAAATATTTCAAACACTCATTATAGGACAAAGAAAATCCACTGAATTATGTTACACACATTTCGTCAGAATTACAGCGGATACCATTCGAAGATGTAATTTGTGCGGATTATAAAATGGATCTATACAAACCGGGTATTTCCATTTTCAAGATATATATAATTGAATTTAACTTGAAAAGTACGAAAATTCGTAGAGTATTTTATGTGGATTATCTTATAAAAAATTAATTTAATATTCCAAAGTAACTGGTTTTGAAAGAATGTTTTAGATTTAATAAAAGAATTTATCGAACATTTAAAACCCAAAAATATGATTTATGCCGTGATTTCACAAGAATACGCTGGCAAAAAGGGTAATATAAAAGAAAAATGGTATGGAACAGAATACAACAATACAAAAATTGACAAGGTATGTTCAGGCGATCTGTTGTATAAAATTAGTTTTTTTTTTTGCTATGATAATTTAAAATTTTGAAATTAAATAAAGGAATGGTTTTTAATATTGAGGAGATTTTTACGAAAAAATAAAATGAAAACAAAATTAATTTGTAAAATTTATAATTTGTGTAATAATTTAGGTGGTCAGTTTCTTTCAGTTAAAATTCATTGCAGGGAATTTTATCGAAATTCAATAACGCATTAGCTCAGACACCAAGTTTCTTAAGTTTGCCAGCCAAGAATGAATATATTGCGACGAACTTTAATTTGAAATCACGAGAACAAACCAGGTGAGAAAAAAAAGTCAATTATTTTAATTTAGGATCGGAATTACCCTGTTTGTATCCTAATCCGAATCAATAGCTGATTGAAAACTAATAAAATTTAAAATAGCGCAGGAATGGACAGAAAGACTTTTGTCCATCCTTGTGTTGTTTTAAGCATTATCATATTATTTCGGAAATTTTATTCGTTGTATTGCAAAATATTATTTTTTCAGTCTGAATTTGCTGATTTTAACATAGTTTCAAAACATAAGTAATGTTTTTTTTCCAAGATTTCCATTAGAGATTTATATTGTTTAAAATTTCTTTCCAGAAAATTACCGTATCTTGTCAAGAATGACGATTGGAGTCGGTTGTGGTTTATGCAAGATAACGATTTTAAGTTACCTAAGCTAGACATCCGGATTGCCATCAAATCGCCGATGATGCAATCAGATCCGATGAATTCTTACCTATCTGCAATGTTCGTCATCTGTTTACAGGTAAGTTATTGTGTTTGTATGGAAAACAAAGAAGTAAGGAACGGTCATTGAAGTATTTTGCTGCCAACAATAATAAAAAATTTCAAAATACTTGCAAAAATCTCAAATTTATATTTTCTCTAGGTTTTTTTTTTTTTTTTTTTTTTTCTAAAGAAAACTTTTCCGATTACATTTAATTGAAGATTACGTTTCAATATTATCGTAGTACTTGACTACCAAAAATTATATAATTTGGAAGAAATCCTTAGATTCATACTATAAATTCATTTTCAGGATGCTATCGCTGAAGAAACTTACAATGCACATCTTGCTGGCCTGAAATCATCGTTCGATTTGCAATCTTATGGCATTTCTTTGCATGTATCAGGTTATGATGAGAAGCAACAAAAATATATCAGTGATTTGATTCAGCGGTTAATCACTTTTGTGCCAGGTAACTAAGAGCGAAAATTGGCATAGAATATTCTTAAATATGCAGGAACTCGATTTTTTTTCGTTTCTTTTCCAACTTTTTTTTTCCTTTTTTTTTTTTTTTTTTTTTACATTGATAGGGACATTCTGAAGGAAATAATTTTTCTGAATACTACGAAATCGTAAATGTATTTGTTATTATATCCTGTTTTAAGAGGCGAGTAAGATAATGAAAAAAAAAGAAATTGGATTTCATTGTTTTTAGTTACTTTATGCTTGATTTGATCTAAATATGCTGTGGAATGTTAGGATATTTTGAAAATTCTAGCGCCAGTTAATTTTCTTCTCAATAAATAAAATTTATCGTGACATTCAGATGAGGAACGATACAACATATTGAAAGAAACGTTTTGCCGAAATCTGCGAAATTTTCGTCAAAACCAGCCTTATTTGCAATCTCATTACTACACTACGTTAATACTTGGTAGCCGGCAATGGAGCAAGGAAGAAATATTAGCTTGCGCTGAAAGTTAGTTTCCGTTTTGTTTTTTTTTTACTCTTTCATTATTTTGAATTCGAAATCAATTGGTGCATGGTAATAATACTAAAGTCTTAATTACTGTTGGAAAGATGAAACGAAAAATCGTTTATTTCAGAGACTGAAGTTGAAAGATTACGAAGATTTACGCGTGAATCTTTACAAGCTTTACAAATTGAGATGCTTGTTTGTGGCAATAGCACTGAAAAAGTAAGCTGTATTGTTTTTCTTTTGAAATATTTCAATCAATATCACTTCTGCATTTTTTTTATTTTTGATTTTCTTTTTTTTTTTTTTTTTTTTTTTTTTTTTTTTTTTTTTTTTAAGCAATTGGAAAAGTGTAGAAATTGATTTTTAGGAATCTACCGATATTCTGGATAATGTTGTTTCAAAGTTCAAAGGACTTCCAGACACTCGATATCTTTTTGATAGTGAATTAGATCAATACAGAGAACATGAAATTCCAAAAGGTAAAATTTGCATCATTCAGTTGAATTTTGCTTTTGTCATGCTAGTACTTGTTCTTTCATGGGAACATATATTTCATATCGAGACATGATTTGCTTTAAAATTGAAGAATTTGTCGGCACATTAGATCAAATTGCTTGATGCCTTTTAAATCACATCTCTCTCATTTTTCGCTTTCTCTGAAGATTTAAACTAGAAGATTCAAATTCAGACTCGAAGAGTATGTGAGACTTTTTTTCATTTCAGGGTGTCAATATGTATATAAGGCATTTCAACCAACACATCCAAATGCATCCATCAATTATGTTATGCAAACGGGTCAGCAAAATATTCGAGAAAATGTTTTGCTAGAATTAGTTGTGCAATTAGCTGCTGAACCTGCTTTCAATCAGCTTAGGACGACAGAGCAGTTAGGTAAGCAAACAGTTTCGTATTTTCATATGTATGGTTAAATGTCATCAGAAGTTGTAACTCTACGGGCGCAGTAAAAAAGTAAAAAAGATTTTGAACTTCAGAAAGTTGTGAAGCAAATGCGCATATTCGTTTTTAGGTTATATTGTTCATACGGGAACTAGACGAAATAATGGTGTTCAAGGAATCGAATTATTGATTCAAGGACAACATATTCCGGAATTTATGGAAAAAAGGATTGAGAATTTTCTTATGAAATTCAGAGTAAAAATTTCTCTACGTTTTTTTTTTTTTTTTTTTTTTTTTTGTTTTATAACATGTTTTTTTTTCTTTTTTTAAAAGCTTTCTTATGTTTCTTTAAAATATGTGTTTTTCCAGCTTGAACTCGAAAAAATGTCCGATAAGGAATTCTTTGATAACGTAGAAGCACTTGCAACTAAACGTCTTGAAAAGCCAAAGACATTGAAAGCTCAAGCGGGGCGTTTTTGGGCTGAAATTGATAGTGGATTTTATTTGTTTGAAAGAGGTGCTTTTTTTAATTCATGATTTTTCATTTCCATTAGAACTTAAAAAATTTTATATTAAAATTTACTCATAGAGTTAGCATTAAAACTGACATTTTTCTTACCATCTCTTAAATCCTTAATTTATTTTTTTCGAAACAATTTAGCGAATGGATCATGAAGCATCCAATCTTCATCGGGCAGTCTTATCAACATGAAATCAATTTCAGATAACATTGAAGTACCCATATTACGAAAGCTTACTAAAACAGATGTAATCAAATACTTTGATAAACATTTTGCTGCGAATTGTTCGGAAAGACGAAAACTTTGTACAATAGTTTACGCTAATACCGAAAATGAAGACACGGTTTCGAAGCATAAATATAATGATGCCGGTGATGCAACACAGGTAAGCCTATTTCGTTTATACTGGAGCGTAATACAAAGATATATTCGTTACATTTAACCCAAATATTATTTTATACTATTTTATTATTATTTATTCTGCCCTACTTCAATTCTCTCTTGACATATCTGAAGTTATAAATCAACTGCTTATGTCTAAAATGATTTTTGTTTTGTTGTTTTTATAGTTACCTAAACGGATAGATAATATAAGAGAATTCAAGTCTCGGCTGTCGCTTTATCCATTACCGCAACCCGCGATTGATATCAGTCGGCGTGTTTCGAAAAAGAATGCAGCCAATTAACAGTGATATTCAAATCATTTTCATTCCTAAATGAAATATTTTTCCACAGAAATTGCTGAAAATTTCAATTTTTTATTGCGAAAAAATTTTGTGCTTTTTTTATTATGTTTCCAGATTTCCTCTTAACGATATTTCTAAAAATCGTAGTGTCTAAAGTGTCAAGCCACTTCAAAACTTTTATCGGCTTGTTTTGATTGTTCATTATTCTCTTAGATTTCCTATTGAATTTTTGTTTATTCTTCAGATTTTTTATTGGTGGATATTAGGAAAAAATTTTTTTCAAGCTTTGTTTTGATTTTTTTTTAAATTGTACTTCAACTATTTTTTTATTATATCATCATTATTCTTATCCAAGAATTATTTCGATTTTTTACTAGTGAATATTTTATTGAATAGTTTTATATGTTATCGAGTTTACCTGAACACTGAACATAACGCATTTTATGATATTGATTTATTCGCATAGCGTTGTAGCCATTCATTAACATTTCTGAAGTTAACCATAAGGCCAACTGTCAAATTATGATATTCCTGTTGGTCGAGCTTTCTGATGATTGAAATTGTGTATGATTTAAGTTGATCATCTTGGCAGTATCTTCTTAGATTGATTGAAGCTTTCATAGATTGCTATATTTTTATCGTGTTAAATGTTTTCCTTCATATCTCATTAGGATAGCGAAATGGAACATATCATAAAATTGTTGAGAACGATTAACATATTTATAAAATATTTTGATATTTGTTTGCATTGCAAACTTAAAGTTATGCTTCAACAAATGAATATATATATATATATATATATATATCATAAGTAAAAGATAAGCTTATCTAACAATGATTTTTTATCAAAACAGGTAGGCAAGAAATTTTTGGTTAATTAGATTGAAGAAGATAAAAAGAAATAAAAGTTTTAAAATTCTTTTTTCAATTAATATAATAACTAGCGAGAAAGTTTAGCAAGAGATGATGATAAATCTCTTTAAATTCTTTTCGTGGTACTTTAAAATTTAAGGATATTTTGTTTCCCAAGAACTATAACATTCATTAAAATTTAAAATTTCATGTCCATTAATTCAGTACTTCACATTATCCACTTTTTTTGTTAAGAAATTTTCCTTGCTCAATTATCAGTCAATAAAAAGAAAGAAGCTCATATTTTTAAATTATTTTATGACAGTCTTTTTTCATTACCTATTGTTTCGTTCCATTTCCTTAGCAGATAATTACATTATTATTATTCATATGTAATTTTCATTTGATGTCTTAGTCGTCGACTTTACACGTTAAGTATTCGGATTTTAATTTTTTTGATTTTCAAAGAAAAGAAAGAAAGATTCTACTTAATAGTATTATAAATTTAATTATAGATGCATAAGACTATTCGGTTCAATCTTTGGTATTGGTTCTTCCGGATTTGACATTTCAGTTGGTGATGTAGCGAGATTGTATCCTGTTGTAGATATTGATTGCATAGTAAAAGCTGTTGCTAGTTTACGTCGAAATGAGCCACGTATACGTGTTTTGCTACGTCTCAAAGAACGACGTGCATGTATAGCATTTCGCATAATAAGAGGTCGATTTGCATCCATTTTAGATATTTCGGCGCATTGTTCGAAAAATTCTGAAAAAATTTAAAAATAAAAATTTGAAAGCGAGAGATCATATATATATATATAGATATAGATAGATAGATAGATAGATATATAGATATATTTATAAGATAATGAACAATACCTTTAATATATCTCTTTTTTTTCGACTTTTCATTTTTAGGTTTTAAGTTTATAATATATTTTTTAAAAAACGGAAAAAAGTCCAACATAACTAGGTAGAGTTCTATAAATTTCCATATATTGCTGAATTCATATAAACAAATTTCTTCAGTATATCTTTAAAAAAATTTTAATTTTTTAATTTCTCAATTTTTAATTTTAAACTTATCCTACGCCTAAAAAATAAATGTAAAAAACAAAAAAGTTCAATATAACTAGCTAGATTCCTATAAATTTCCATTTATCGGCTGCTAGATCTCAAAATTTTTCTTTTAATTTTTTATTTCTCAACTTTTAATTTTAAGCACATGATGCATCTAAAAATGAAAAAAAAAAACGAAGAACTAATATGATCGGAATGAAATTCTGTAAATTTCAATTTATTGAATTAATTTGAAATAAAGGTGGAAAATAAAATCTAAACAACCTTATTTTATAGTATTGACGGAAGAGTGGTCAAGTCAGTTCACTAGGCTACTCATCATAAAAGAATATTTCCTCTTTTATTCCTTATTTTTTCTCAGTAACTTTTTACCTCGTAATTTATGAACATCAGGCATAATATGTTCTTGTAATTCGCTCATCTGTGCTCCAGTTAATTTTAGCGCTGTTTCCAAGTGTTCCAAGGCTTTCTCGGCAGCTTGAAGTTGTTTTTCGGCTCCCATTCGTGCCATTACTTCATCTTTTAATTCAGCTTCTGTTATATCACGTTGTTCGCTTACTTCCTGAAAAAAACATTTCTTTTTTTTTAATAAAATTAAAAATACATGATATTGAAGATTATATGAAAAAAATAAATAAATAGAAATATAAGGATCGAAGATGCATATAGAATTGTTGCATTATTTTTCTAAATTTTTAAAAAAGAATTTGGAATTAAAATTTTTGTAATAAAAAATCATTATGTTTTACTTTATAGCAATGAAACAATAACTGATTACTTGTAACGATTGGGTACATTTTTTTTCTTTCTTTTTTGATAAGATGGATTTTAATTTATTCTGTAATTAAAAAAAAAAAAAAAACGATGAAACTTTCCATTTTTCCTGGGAAAAAAATTTTTCAAATGAAAAAAAAAATACTACCTTCAATGAATTTAAAAGTTCCATTGTTTGACTATTGTAGTATTCTCTTTCCTTTTCCAAATCAACTGTTTTCTTTTCATTTAAACGAAGCCTACATTTAAATCAATAAATTAATGAATAAATGAAATTTGAAGTGAAATAAATTAATTGGAACATATAAATATATGTATTAATTAATTAGTTTTGAAAGAAATTTTAAATTGAAAATTAATCAAAAAACAAATATAAGAAATTATAATCATACATTGCTTCAACACGTTCCTTTTCCGCTAAAATACAATTCGTTTTTGTTTCAATTTCCATTAATCGATTTTTCAGTTGACATGTTACGGTTGATAAATTTTGATTTTCAAGTAAAAATTTCTCACGTTCCCTAATTATTGATGACACTTGCTCTTCGATTTTTGATTTTTCCAAATTGAGTGACTGGAAAAGATATATCCAAGTAAGTAAATTAATTAGTAAATTAATTAACGAGAATATATATATGTGTCGGCATTACTCATTATTGTTGTATTTAAAGTATAAATTTTAGGACATAAAAAAAGTCAAAAATTGGAAAAAACAGTTTGAAGTCAAATATGTTTTTAATTTATTATTTAAGTTATGGTTTTTATATTTGCATACGATTTTTTATTGTAATATTCCCTTCTCATTTAAACATATCAAATAGTCAAAGTTATGTATAACTTTTTTGTTTTTCATTAAAAAAAAAAAAAAGAAAAAGAAAACAAAGAACGATTAGGAAAAATTGTGCCAGAAATTTGATAAGCAAAAAATGTTTATAAAATTATTAGATCGATTACTTTTATATTCGATACTTTTTTCTAAATGCTTAAATTTTTAAAACTTTACAAACAATGAGAAAAATATTTCGATTTTCATATTTGCAGTGTTCATGCCGCTTACGATTTCATATTAATATATGTTTACTTTGTTGATAACACTTAATATAATTTGGTTAAACATTCTCAGTTGCATTTGACTAAATTTTTCGAAAAAGAAAATTGTCGGAAAAATAATGATAATAATTAATTGAGAAAATAATGATAACAATTAATCGAGAAAATAATGGCAACAAGTAATTTACAGAAAACTTTTAAATACAAAAGTTTTTTCCACTTTTCAATTTAATTTTTCGTTTTATAAACTGAATTTGATAAATTACTGACCTGCATATTACTGACGAGATGTTCAGTTTTGGCATTTAACGAAATTTTCTCCTGTTCCAATGTTCGTTTTGTTTCATTCGTAATTTTTAATTCACTATTTAAAAAATTCGTATTTAAAGGAATTTATTATTTATTCTGATAAGTTTTAACTTATATAAAATAAACAAGCAGGTTTGCAGAAAATAAACATTAAAATAAACAATAAAGAAACAAAAGTTTGTTTAATTAAAGGAAACGAAATTGATTACAACAAAACCAATGAGATCTAATGATTAATTAATTGGTTAATTTGTCAATGAAAAATGGGTAAGATTACTTTTTTACACTTTGCAAATCATCTTTCAATTTTTTCGTCATTCGAATTAATCTTTCCCGTTCTTTTTCCAATTCATCTTTTGCTCTTTCAAGACACTATAATATGATAAGATAAATCAAATTAGATATTGATATGATCAGTGCAAATATTTACATCTTACTCAGTCAATTAATATGGCTATATTTAGATATATTAAAAAAAAAAAGATGATATTGAAGCTTTTTCTTTACTAGAATTTTATCATAATATTCTAATATTTTACCATTTAGAAGTGCTGAAGTTATTGTAAATATTCGCGCTAAAAATTTTTCAAAAACTTAAATTATTATTAAATGTATCTATTGGAACTTTTCAAATAAATGTTTAAAAATAGCATTAAAAAAAATCGAAAAACTTCTGAGAATTTTGAAAAGTCCTTTGAAACAAATTATATGTATAGTTGCTGCGAATATCCAACTTTTTAAATATCTTTTTTTTTTTTTCTAATTTCGGAATTTATTGGACAAATAAATCAATATCTAACCAAGTAACGACAATGTTCTTCCTGGCGTGCTTGTGCTTCTGCTAACAATTTTTCTTCATACATTTTCTTTTCTTCGCTTAGCAATACACCACGACTTTCTAATTCTTCCACTAATTTTTCCCATGAAGTGGTATTCTTGTAAGAACTAAAATTTTAATTTTTATGAAGTTTTCAAAATTTTAAATTTATTCGGTGCAATATTATTGAATTAATTCCTTCACTCCTTTGGTATTTTTTACTTACTGATTTGAAAATTATAACTTTTTCTTGTCACAATTTTTTCTCTTCATCATTTAAAATAATCTTTTTCTAATGTTAATTTTTCGATAAATATATCTTCGAAATCGAATTGCGACTTCGTTTTTCTTCTTTATTTTTTGTTTTTGTTGCTTTTGTTTTTTATAAGAATGAATTATGAAATTTCTCTCTTTTAAAATTTTTTTCGAACTAATTTTTAAACTGACATTTTAGTAGCATCACGTAGGGCAGTTAGCCAACTTTCTTGTGCTTTCGAATCCGGTGCACAAACAATAACAGCTGATTTGAATTGTGTATGTGTTATCAATAAACAATTTTTGTGTCCATGATCTTGACCAGCTACTACAGAGCAACCAACAAGTGGAACTATTCCCTAATAATAAAATTATATTAATTTGAATATTCGATAATTCTATGCAATAAACGAATAATAAATAATTATTTGTAAGGAAGGAACGAACAAAAAAATATTAATTGATAATAGAAAAATATTTACAGCAAAATTATTTTAATTTAAATTGATTATTTTGTATTAAATTATCTCATATTAATTATTTATTTTTTAAATTGCTTCATTTTATAAGTATAAAAATTTAAAGTAAATGCAATTTTTTACATTGTCTCCTGCATAAGATATTAGAAAAATGAGTCCTATAGTGTTTATCATTAATTATTGTAAAGCAAGAAAAGTTAAGTCTAAGCGTAGAAACTATTTTCAAGTAAGTCAAGTTTGGTGATAGGAATTGTTTATCCTTAACGAAACAATAAGTAAGCAACCAAATACTAGAAAGAAATTAATAAGTTAATTTGGTTCTTTTCACTATTCTACCATGTAATATATGAATAATCATGTTTCATTTTATAGCTAAATAGGAAAAAGAAATTAAATTATTTAAGTCTTAATTATTCATTAAATAATCATTAAATTTAGAAAAAAAAGAAAAAAAATTAAATTTTGATGAGTATATTTTCACGGAATGTGAAATTATCTTTTGAATTAGAGTTTCTTTATTTACTAAAATTATCGTTCAAATCATATCTTATTTACTTACTAAAATTGTTTCTCTAAATCATAGCTTATTTTTTTTATTAAAATCATCCTTTGAGTCAGAGCATACTGATTCACCAAAAATTCCCCTTCAAATTTTAATTTACTAAAATTAACCCTTGAATCATAATTTACTTATTTTATACATGATATTAAGATGAAACAAAAAAATTATGATAAAACGATGAAAGATATAACATGATTGTTAATAAAAATAAATTTATTTAAATTGTTTGAAATACATCGCGGATAAATAAGGCAGCAAAAATAAACTCGAAAAGATACTTTTTACTGAAATGAAAAATTTATAATCATTAATAAATATATTGATAAAGAGTGGCCGTTAACTACTGATATGATATGATTATAAACAACAATCGTAAATAATAATGATAATAAAAATAGTTTAGTAATATCAGTAATAATAATAGTAGTAATAATAATACTACTAATAATACCTTTGGATGTAGATTCATTCGTCTTGTTTTCTCAAACATTTTTTTCTCCGATACTTTATAATAAACTAGAAAGCATTCTTTGAGTATGAAAAATCTAAAAATGTTAAATTCATAAATTTCAATATTTGATACAGTAAATTTCAAAATCAACGATACAAATGTAATGAATAAACAAAGGACAAAAAATTTACTTATTTTTAACGATGAAAAATTAATTTTAAATTAAGGATAAAAAATTTGAAAACCAAAGATTTGAAATTCAAATATGAATATTAAAATAATTATCATGCCGTTTATTCCATTTTGCTGTTCGATTTTTTCGCTTACTTTGCTTCAACATGATACCGTAATGCTGCACACCAAATGTTGATGAATACATGGCTAATTCAAGTCGATTTGACTTATAACCTCTCGTACTAAATGCGCCTTGTTGTTCAACTTCATCCGAATCATCGAATACATTAGCTAAACGACGCCGACCACGATTTAACGATGTACTAAACTAAAAATTCACAAAATTATCATTTAATTTCAATTTAATTTGACTAGCCTAATTTATTTACTTATTAAATGATCAATAATTGAAATGATAATGATTGTTTAATAATTAAAAATTTTAATCGAAATCTAATCAGTCATATTTATTTATCTACTATTAAACGTTGATTAATCATTAAAGCAATATATCAAAATGGGCATATAATAAGGACATGAAAAGAATAAAAAAAAAAAAAAAATTTTTTAAAAATTGTAATTTTGAATGAATTATCAATTTAACTTATGTTAATTAAAACAGCTAGCGATTATTGCTGAGCAAAGTTTATTGCTATTATCAGGAAATAATCAGATATAATCATGAAATTAGTTCTGAGAAGATTGTAACGAGTATATGTTTATATATAATGGTTGGTCACATTATAGCATCATCTTGATCAATACGCGTTGATTATTTAAAATTGATAAAAATTGAAATGTTTTCCAAAATTTTATAATTTTTATAAATCTTACCTGAAACGAAAGACTTCGCAGAATACCTCGTTTCTCGTCACAATTACTGTCTTTTGGTGATCCGTGTATTTTAATTACTGGCGCTGTTGTCGCTGCTGTTGTCGTTGTTGTTGTTGTTGTTGTTGTTGTTGCTGCTGTTGCTCTTGTTGTGCTAGCATGAGAGCGTCGTTGTCTTTGTTTCGGATGGTCATTCACATCAACTCCATTCATTGAATTGATCTTCTCTTCGCTGATCATTCAAATTCGTAAACATTTCATTTTTATAAAAAAGTAAGAATGAAAAGGCTCTGTTATGGACCTATGGATGATTGGTAAGTTTTTGCTGTTGATTAAATGCCGAAAAAGAATTTTCGTTCATTTTTAAAACGATGAATGTAACAGTTCATTTCAAATGATGCCTGCCATAAATAGGAAAAAATGAGATGAGCAATAAAAGTGAGTGATTATACAACTCTGTGCTTGATAATCAATGTTTTTTCTTTTTTAATTGATAACTTGATTATTTTATGCCAAATTAATTACGCTGAATATATGGTCGGCAATTTAGCTAAAAAGTAAACAAATAAATAATTAATGTGTTAGCAATAATAATGAATATTAATTGATTGAATTATTTGCAAACAATTACAAATGCATTGCAACATTATAATTAGGTGATAAAAAAGTCTTTTCCTACTGATATTTGTTTTTAACAATGTCGAGAAATTATGAAAATTTATCAGTGATATAATTGTTATATGTAAATATTAATTCTCGATTAATTATTATAGAATTTTCACAAGAAATATTTTTTATTATAAAAATATTTTTTATCCCTTACACATGATCATTCAATCACTGATTTATTGTTTTATTCATTCATTCATTCCTTCATTCATCCATCAATTGTGATCAAAGCGCTAAATGAATAAGAAAATCTATGAAATCTTGGAAAAAGTAATACAGAGATTAGATTCCTAACAGTTTTGCTTTTTTTTTCATTTCGTAATCTCTTCAGAAATACTTTGATTTTTTCCTTAAGCAATAAATGATTTTTATTTTTACTTTCATTTATTTTTTTTTTCTCTCATAAACCAATACCATGTGTAAAAACAACTGTCATTGAAGAATTTTTCAGATATTTGAGAATTCTTTTTTGAACCGAATGAAAAAATTAAGTCATTTTTTTTTCTTTTTTTTTTTTGATAATTAAGATGATCGAAAGATTGCTGATAATCACAATAATGCTAATGAAAAAATGAATGATTATTGTCTCATAATTTGAATCAAATAAAAAAAATTCATGAAAATTTTTAAATGACAAGAATTAAAATGTTGATATTTGATGATTTTTTCTGAACTTATACTTATTCAATCAATATTGTAAGTGAAAAACTATTAGTTATTAGTTCATTTCATATGATCAATGATTAAGTATTACAGGAACTTCGCTATTGATATTGTGATGATTTGTAATTTTTTTCTCTGTTTATGAACAATTGGAGCAAATAATATTTATTATTGTTTGTTAACAATTTAGTACCTAATAAATTCATTACTGGTTCCAAAACTAGTGATGTATATCATACATTTGAATTGAATTTCGTTCATCAATAATAAAATGATGCAAATCTGATGTAAGTTTTTTTCAAATCAATAAATGCTTTTTTTTTGAAACGGATGAATATAAATAAAAAAGATATACATATAACAGGGATGGACAAAAAATAAGATATCCTATAAATTTATATAATAAACTTTAATAAATTTGAAAATTAAAAAAAATGAAAAATGTGTGCATACTTAACAAAACATTTTTATTTACTTACTGATATGAAAATACTTCTGAACAGCATCCGCGACTAAACACAACACATATTACAGGGAATAAATAGGAAAATTACTGACAAATGATAAATTTCAAGGACATTTTAGCTCTCATAGTAAATAAAATTGTAAATATTACATTTGTTTATATATATCTTATAGTGAATGGTCACTTATGCAACAACACTTGGTACCCACATAACATTACCATCGATACAATGACCTAATTATCAATAAAATGAAGAAAGTTGGTTAATGTTTCAAATCATTCTCTTCATGCCAAATATTTTAAAATTTTGATAATATTTCGTATAGTTTATATGAAATTTTACAAAATTTCAAACTTTTTTATCAATGGAAAAAATCAAATGATGAGAATTAAAGAAATAAAGTAGTCAATAGTTTTTTTTTAATTTGTTTCAAATCTTGATTTTATTATCTTAAACTGATAAAATTTTCGAAATGATGAGTGTATGAAGATAGAAGGGAAAAATATATTAAAATTTTTACAATTTGTATATCATTTATACAAATGCTATGGATTTTGTCCGAGCAACTAAAAAAAGCCTAGGAAATGAGTGGTGAAAATAAAATAACAAAAAAAAAAAAAAAAGAAAAAAAAAGCTAAAACAATTCAATAGTTCCCTGAATAGTTAGATCAAGTTCTTATAAACTTCAAATTTTTTTTTTTCTTCCTTTAAAATAATTCCAAATGATTTTAACGTAATATTTCCAATGTTTCAAAATTTTAAAACTTTTTGATTTAGTACTAAATTTAGTTTTAAACTCTAACTTTGATTTGATTATTGTAATTATAGAATTTTATGAATACATTTGCATATGCATTCGCCATAAATTTCAATCTATTTATAATCATTACTACTTATTTAAAGCTTTTCACTATGCCTTTTTTTTACTTATCTATGATAAATAATAGAAATTGCTTTAAAACAAATCAAAAATTCGGAAAAAAATGCGGCATTTCAAAAATTATCATTTTTCTTCATACATTAATTTAAACTGCTACCTAATAACATATGCAAGTTATCAAACATCGAAGCTATGATCAATAATAACTTTTTCATGAATGTATTTTACTTTTAATATCAATATTGAAATAATATGAATAATAAAATAATGTCCATCAAATTACAAATATTCCGGATTTCTCGGATTTGAGCAAAATATTTGCTGCTTTTTTTTTCCAATTTATGATGACTTGCAATATTTACTAATTACAGCTAAAATTTTACCAAGGACTATCGCGAATTCTGATATCGCGAAACTCCAACAAAATTCCAAACGAATAAAGAACTAAATGCATTTCTCATTCAAATTGTAAAACCAAATTTCTTTATAATAATAAATCACTCAACTAATTTTACATTCCTTTAGATTTGTTTCCCATGTTTTTTTTTTTTTTTTTTGCTTTTATCTATGTTCACATCTGTGTATTTCTATCACACCGTAATCCCCTTTATTATCAATCGCTAACCGTACTAAATTTGCATTTTTGTTCATATTCACATCTTAATCTTCCCATCTGATCTTGCTGCAATGCTTGAATAATCATGGGAAACTACTCCCACTTCCTAATATTTATAAGCCTTATTGTATTGAATGAGATAGTATTTTATTGGAAAAAATAAAATCCTACAATTCGGTTGTCTGTTCAACTCAATTCATCTTAATTGTTACTCGAATTCAACTTAACTCAGTCCAACTCAATACACCTCAATCAACTCCCCGCAAGCAACGCAAGGGGCAAATCAACCTTGGTCGAAATACTGGTTGTATTTGGTTATCAATAGACATCACCTTCAACGAATCAACAAAATTCACGACAAGGACTGAATATGAATAAAGTTTTACCAAACTCAGGCACACTAGGAGAGGTTGAAGGAGCGATTGATACTAAATATAGATTAACTAATACTGAATGTTATCAAGTGTTGATAAAGAAGTTACTGATAAACTGATTTTAATTTTGTCATCAACTCTACAAGTCACAAATGACATAAATTCTAAAAATGATCGAAATTTACTTCAAATGAATAGAAGGTGAAAATCTGAGAAATTTGTCAGAATGGATGACAGTTTTGGAATTTTTATACAGTCGAACGATTTGAACAAGCAAAAGTACAATAAGGTACATTTGAATAGAATGACGTTTTCAGAGAAAAAAACAATCTTTTGCTTTTCTTAATTCTTTTATTTTCATTTTTTGAATGAAAACTATTGATTGTTCCGTAATGGAAATGACCCAAATTGAAGAAGTGTGAACTGAATTAATTTGATAAAAGAAATAAGGAAGAGGAAAATACGAATATACCACTATTATTGAACGATTGATTGAACTGTCTCATCTTTCATCATAACAAAAACTATAATAAACTTTAAAAGCCAAAAAGAAAAGAAAGTTTTATCAATCTCAAAACAAAAATATCATTAATTTCTAAAAAAAAAAAAAAAAAAAACAAATTTAGAACATGTACATGAACAAAGATGGTGGGAAAGCATTATGAGTTTCATCAAAGTAACAAAAGTAAGTAATATAATTAAAACTCAGTGGAACTATCAATTAGTAATATGATCAATCGCTTTGTTCAGAAGAATTTTATGTGCCGAATTTCCATAATCCGACAATTATATATTGGGACCGGTATTGAAACGAGACTCCAATTTAACTTAATAATTTACTCCAGTTATTGCTGGTCCACCAAACAATCATAACATAATGAGCTGGATGTCGGGAATGTTTTACTTCAAAGAAAAAAAAGTGATATTAACGAAAACATTAAATAGACGTATTCAAATATAAAAAATTAGTAAAAGTTTGGATGTCATGTGTGTTAGCTGATGGACTTACGTCATCGTCTTACAGGACTTAAAATTTCATGTGTAAAATATCTGAATATATATTTCCTGCCGATTTCATCTCAAATGAATCACATACTTTTTACGAAATATCATATGAATTTAAAGGAAATTTAATGGAATTAAACCGTGATATTTCCATTACTATGCAAGTCTTTGCAGTTATCCTCTGAAAATTGGCATACTTTTTTTGTATGGTTATGACCTCAATCTTCGGAATGGTTCAGAAATTCGGATTCATGTGAGGTAGCAATGTATGTAATGAATATTATTATTATTATTAATACCTTTATAATCAATGAATGTTTTATTACTGAAGTGCATAGCACCAGACTAATTTCATATTCTTTTTGGATCAGAGATTAAGCAGTGCCGACAGAATCGTCCGTTCTGTCAGCTTCTACGATAGCATTTCGTCAATTCACCAATACATCTGTATGGAAAATTGATTACACCTCGATGAATATTTTAAAATCCCACCTGAATATCTGTTCATTATTTTTCGGTTCAGTATCATTGATCTGCTTTAAATGGAAGGTTACTATTTGATGATAGTCGAAGAAATTCAATTTCTTATGTTTAACAAGATAATTTTATAAAGTTAACAATTATTTAAACAAGGGAATTTTTCGTAAAACGGACAACAGTCACATTCTTGATTGCCAGATAAGCTCAGTAAATTTTCGAATTTTACTTTTAAAATTGTTCTTATTATGAAAATAGCCTTACAGTATTAGCAATTATGTGTATAAATCAAATTGAACGAAACAAATAAAGCCAATTAAAGCGAATAAACACGTCAAGTCTTCCAGTTTAAAAACTTTCTCTCTAACATTTTTTCATCTTTGATGTTTACGACAAAGGCTGATACATGTATGTCAGAACCACGAAAAAATAAAACCGTGTTATCCCGATACTGTCCCAATTTTCCTTCACTGAAATATTTATTTGTTGCAACGGTGATAAAATTATTCTCTCCATGATTATTATGGCAATTATTTGATTTTTACATCACCAGGGAATACATCTTTATGCAACACTCGAACTGATTAAATTCATATCTGAGATTCCGTCAAATAATAGTGAATATTAGTGTGATCAAAAATGCGCTTGCTATTTTCTCCCATTGTTCCTCTAATTTAGATTCAGATTCCTCGTACAGCCAAGAAGTCAACAAATTTCGGTTATACATTCTCTCTAATATCCAAGTGAGCAACAATATTCCAATGATTTGAGCTGTTCTATGTACTCGATTGGCACCTTTTTCTTGAGTAAATCGATCATGCGATATGTTTGAACGAAATATTCAAAATTTTGTAATTTCATTCTTTTTATTCTCGAGGATCAGTGAAAACTGTAAAATAAATGAATGAAAAGATTTATTAAGAATGAATCCGAAAGAGGCTGTTTGTGACAATGGGCAGATTGGATATGAATTCTAAATGAGAAAAAAAAAAGCCTTTTGATTAAATTAGTTCTAAAACATCAATTGTCACTGATGTTTTGCAAAAATCACAAAAATATTTTTGTTGCTTGTGATAAAACATCAGTGGTATTTGATGTATTGTAATTAATTTAATGCCACAGTACCGAAAATATTTCAGATAAGCTTGTTATGCAAAAATTTAAATAATATTGTAGCAGAGAATCTTTGAATAAATAATATTGTGGCGGAGAAAAAAGAACAAGAATATTGTCGCAATAGTATGAGTTGTAAACACAAAATATTTCAGATAAGCTGATAATGAAGACATTATTTGTGCTCAAATTTTTTGTAGAAATTGGTAATTAACAAAAATTTGACGTTGAAAGTCAAGTCATCAAAATAGGTAATTTATTTTCCACAAAAATCGAAATTAGTCCGGATTTAATCTGTGAAGTATATATAAGCAATTCTGTCATCGTGGATTAGGATGCAAACTTAGAATGATTAGGTCTGAAATGATCTAATTGTATAACAAAGATATGATATTGATGTTATCGTGGAAGTATTACAGAATGGTTCACTAAAAAAGGAAAAGCCTCTGGAAAAAAAAATGTTGAGTGATTATTCAGTAAAGATGGTTTAAAAAGAAAAAAAGAAATGAGTGTAAATCTCTGGTTCACTAAAAAAGAAAAAAGCCTCTGGATGAGTGTAAATCTCAAACATAAATTTAGGAGAAATAAGAGACCAAATTTGAATGACGAGTCTAATTTTTTGATTAAAGCTAGTCAAAATTATGCCTATTATCATGAAATGCTTACGAAATTACGAATCCTTTATTTTTATCATTATTTTTTTATTACTATACTACCATTTCTTATTGCTTTTGCATATATAAAATAATATTATTATAATATCAAAATGTGACTGATAGCTTCACATGTTTCATTAATTTACAAAACTAACATATGCATTGTACTGTCAGAAACGACCGAAAATTTTTAGCATAAATATGTTCAATTAATCAAAATATTGTCCTGTAAAAATACTTCTCACAGACTCATCACTCAAGATGAATACAAATGAATGTTACCATTTCTAACCATTTCTAATTAAACTAGTTCACATGCAAATGCTTTAGTCTTGTACCCAGCTTATGTACAATGATGGGAATATGATAAGGAAATGTTCATCTTATCGGTTGGTCGAACGGAATTTTGGCTCAGATTTGGTTTGGATAACACAGCGAGCTGTTCTTCATTTTTCATCTGACATATATTCTTGATCAACTAATCTCCCAGAAAGTATCCCATTCTCCCAACAAATATCCCGACTAGCGACAATTAAGTAAGAAACACTATATTCCAACTGTCGAACGATCTTCTTATCAACCATCGTTAACCAATGCTACATCGATAAATTTCCCATCAACTCTTCATCAAAGATATTATTTCTTGAATAATTATTGTCTGTAACAGCCAACCAAGAAAAATATTCTTCATGACAAATTATTATACACACCATATACTCACAAGTTATTTACATGTTAATCATATCACTTCTTATCAATCTTCTCGTTTATTCTTTCCCTTAGATTTTCTAGAAGTATCTGACAGTATGTTTTGTTCGCTTGTAAAATGCTCATATTTTCATCAGCATTTTCCATAGAAATACTTACATACGC
Organism: Onchocerca volvulus; assembly: GCA_000499405.2. Classification (NCBI taxonomy): domain Eukaryota; kingdom Metazoa; phylum Nematoda; class Chromadorea; order Rhabditida; family Onchocercidae; genus Onchocerca; species Onchocerca volvulus. The sequence goes on along the minus strand of HG738138.1, from coordinate 14,906,837 downwards.
TTTGAGCTTATTTCACTTGTATTCAACTTGCAAGATTATCATTAACAGTATGACAAAATATCAGATAAGTTATAAGCAAACATTACAATTACGACAAAAATTAATCGTAAGAATTAAACAATTAAGTGCAGATTTTTGGAAAATTTTTTAATCATTATCTACAGTCATTTCATTTCCTTTAATTTTCTTCACAAACCAATCAATAATGGTATCTTTTAACACAGAATCACTATTGATAAGATTAAGTGTCGAAGTGAACATTTTCGGTGGCCATCCAGTTATAGAATAATAAAAATCACATACGAGAAAATCTCGTATTCTAATAGGAATCAATAATAGCAATAAATACACCGAATCCAATCCCAACCGATAACGAAATCGTGGAAAACTGCTTGTGATTGCATGATAATACGAGTCAACTACCGAATCCAACAACGGCGATGCACCATCATAAAAGAATTCACACGATCGATCACAATCTGTATTATTCAGTTTTTATTTAAACAATTTAATATATAAAATTCAAAATGTAGAAGTGATTGTTCAAATTTAAGATAACTAGGATTTATTATTTGTAACTAAAAATTCTCTTACTCATTAATTACTTGCTTACTCTGATTTATTTCTATTTGTTTATGAATTATTTGCTTACTCAGATTAGTAAATTAAATATGGCGTTAAATACAGATAAATAAGTTATTCATTTATTGTTACTTGAAGAAATATTTTCAAATACCATATATGATTACATTAATAATTTTTATGAGATCTTTATGAATTCTTAAAAAAATTGTATGAGAAATGGACCAAATTTAAATTGTATGAATGTTTCTATACATCTGAATTTCGGTTGACGAAGATCAAATGTGAAAACTGCTAGACAAGTTATGACAACGCCTTGTGCAGCATTAAGGTTATCTCGTAGCTTTTATATTCCTGAAGACTTTTATTAGTAACAGCCATTGTGTCTGCAATCTTTTCGTGCCAAGTTTGGCAGCGTTTGTTGAAGCTTGACCATAAAAAGCTCAGAAATAATGATGAAGCTGATAATATCATGGAAAAAAAAATCTTTTTGTTGCTTGTCGTAGGGCCACTTTTCCAAAGTTTGTGAGTCCACAACTCTCAGTCCAAGTAGTAGTTTTCCAGGTGTAGCAGCAAACCTTTGATACGAAGGTAGAAATTCAAGAAATAACCACAAAAATTATAATATCCTATATTTTGATGTTGGCCAAGAATTCCTCAAACTTTATATTTTTTTATTTTATAGATTTTATCCCCGACGGTTATACGACATGTTCCATGTATCCCATGTGGTCTAGTGGCTAGGATTCGTGGCTTTCACCCACGCGGCCCGGGTTCGATTCCCGGCATGGGAAGCCCTTTTTCCGTTCAATACGAAATCACCAATTTCGTTATGCTGCAGTTTTTGATCGTCAAGCAGATAAGTTTAAGAATTGGGAAATTAATCGATAAATAATATCTTAATACACTAAGCATCAATTTTTAGCTGCTTGAAGTTCTCTTGCATACTGCATAGTTCAGAACTAGGATAATTTCAAATTTCTGACCACTTCTGGTTCAATTTCGAATGCTACAATTTGTCAAAAAACTTACACAATTCCTTGAATGCTTCACCGCCATATTCCGCCTTTCGAGCATTATCTAATCGATTCCACACATGGTTGATACGGGCTGTCATTGCTTCCTTATCCATAAGATTAGTTCTAAATCTACCAGGCTCCAAAATTGCGCAATGAATGCCAAATGGTCGCAGTTCTTGGCTAAAATATAACTTTCAAATGTATTTCTCAAATTTTCATCGATTTTCTTTTTAGTTTTTTAAGAAATTTTTTCAGCTCATTTTGATTTTAATAACTCATCCAATGATTTTTTATAAATAATTTTGGCTTCTTCCAAAGTTTTTCGTCTAAAATTGCTAATTAAAAATATCAGAATAATTGGACAAATCTTAGCTTATCGATATTAATCGCTTAATTGAATGAGTATTTAAGATTAAAATGAGTTTTTGCTTATTCTAAATTATTCCAAAAACACCATAAAGGTGTGTTATTTTGAATAATAACTAATTACTAAAATTCGTACAAAATTTCATTAATATACTGCGGATTCCTATCAAAAAACTGCGAAAAAAAAGAAGTGCATATATATTATATTACCGCAAGATATTGATATAAGCTTCGGTGGCAAATTTTGAAACAGTATATGGGCCAGTTCCAGGGAGTGCTAAACGGCCACAAATGCTGGTTATTGTTATTAGACGACCACAAGATTGCTTTAATAAAGGGATGAATGCCTATAATGTTGCAATGTTTGCTTAGTTATATTTGCTCTATAACATAATTAATTGCTATTTAAATAAATTAAATGACAAAGAGTAAAAAACAAATTTTTCCCTCCAAGAATTTTCGGATTTTGAAGTAAAACTTGCAAAATTAAGATTAGTTAGAGGACAAAAAAATAAAAAAAAAAAAAAAAAAAAAAAAAAAAAAAAAAACAGAAAAAAAAAACAGAAAAAAGCATTGTTAAAAGTTTAAAAGAAAAGGAAACTCTTTGATTACTCTGAAAGCTTTATTAGTACTAACATGTGTAACTCGAATAACACCAAGAGTATTCACGTCTAAATTTTTTGCATATTCCTTTACCGTACACCATTCATCATATCCATAAATTCCGAATGATCCAGCATTATTTACTAATGCCCATAATTCTAAAATATAGATATGAAAAATAATTCCTAACAATAATAATTTTCAAAAAAAAAAAGAAAATAGTTATAGTAAATATCACATTAATGGGTTAATTAATTAACTAAAATCTAGGAAAAAAATTAAATATCACATTATCGAGTTTAAAAAAAAAAGAAAAAAATGTTTTATTTATATATATATATAAAAATTACAAATACCCGAACAATTAGACAAACCTTAGCTTGTCGATATGTAATCGATTAACGGCATTTAACAAATAAATTATTAGTTTGAATATTTAAAATCAGAATGGAATTAACAGTTGTAATTTGCAATAATATTCAAAAACTGATCAATTATAATTACATTTTTTAACATATTTCACATTATACTTAACATTTTAATTAATGAAATTTTGATCTGTTCACTAAATTATTTTATAAAATAATGTTTGAATCATTTTTGTATGGTAAAATACATAACAAACTACTTCTTACTGTAAAAGAAAAAAAAAGGTTCTAGCAGATATAATTAATTAGTATTATGATATTAAATAGTGTTATTCATAAATTAGACAATTTAAGATTTAAAATATCTTTTTCTCAAAAAGAAAAGTTTTTTAGCTTACTTTTCTTGGAAAAAATTTTTTGAGCCTATTTTTCAAAAAAATTTTACTTTACCTCTTTTTTTCTATTTTTTATCATATTTTAAGCCATGCCTTTCAGTTAATTCACTATATTTTTTATTTGTAAATTCTATTTGTTAAAACTAAGGATGGAAAGAAAAAAAAATAAAATTTGACGCAAAATAATTAGACAAAATATTTATTTAATTAAATTTGGCGTACTTAATTTAGAATCCAAATTTTCTTGCACAAAACCGACAGCATTTTGAACCGATTTTTCATCGGTAACGTCAATATGTACCGGAATTAGCTTTCCAACGGTATTTTTTGCTATTTTTTCGATTGCTTTCATTCCCTGAATAATTCAGATATTCGAATGTTTCCTAAATGTTTTAAGTTAATTTCACATATTTGAACTTGAAAAATTTGCTATTTGTCTTAATTCTAATTTATTGTCTGAATATATTTTTCCTAATAAGCCATCTCAAATGCAATAATTCAACCAAAACTTTGTTTTTCGTAAATTTAAATTTCGTTTCCAACAGAAAAAAAAAAGAAGAAAGAAAAAAATGGACAAATAAAAAAAATCTAGAATTAGAACTTAATTTAACTAGCTGTTTACTATTTACCAAATGCATTTTTTGCATCAGTTTTTGCTACTAAATTTCAATCTCAACAAAGAGCCAAAAAATTCAGGATATGGAAAAGTTGAAATTGGAACGTATCTGTTCAGTTAAGCATCCAGCAAACGTTGGCAAGCCATTATTTGCACATTTAATAGCCAATAAATGGCCAAACCCTGAATCACATCCACTAATAAAAACTGCTTTTTCATGAAGGTCACTAATTTGGATTGTTTCCAAAAATTTCCATAAACCATAATAAAAGCAGATGAAAGCTATGAAAAGGAACAATAATGGTAGCAACATTCTAATATATCATAAACGATACTGATAACTCTGGAAAAAAGCAGGAAGTAAAAATTGCAATTTCTACATTATAATTTTAAAATTGAAATAAACTTCGCACAATAATTCTAAGCTTTCTAACCTTCTAACTTTTGTCGCACAATATTTCTAAACTTTTTAAAATGCAAATCAGAAAATTTGAAGAAAAGTGAGAAATAAAAAAACGAGAAAATTATTTTATTTTTAAAAAAAAAACTCATTTTTTTCAAATATTATAGGCTGAAATTCCGCATTGTCACAATTTAAAATCTTGCGTTCAAAAATTAAGATTAACAACTATAGAGTGAAGAAGTTTTAAATAACATTATTTTTACTTGGATTTTGTAAACTATTAAATTGTCAAATAAACTTCACATGTTCATTTTTATTTCATTTGAAGTCTTTTTGTTGTAATAAAAGAAAAAAGTGAAACACAAAAAAGAAAAAAAGAGCTTTTTATAAGAAACACTAATAAAAAACCTGGAAAAAATTTTAAAACCAGAAAGGAGAATGAAACATAAAAATAAGTTTGAAAAAAATAAATTCGATAAACAAATTACAAATAGCACTCCTTTGATCTAAGAAAAGGAAATGAAGAGATGTATTAACGAAGAATGATGGAATTGATCATGCCTATCCATCCTTCTCTTTCTTTCCTATATCTATTCTTTGATTATTTAATTCCTGATCTCCATCTTTTCTCTCAACCTTTTTGTCATATTTCAAATCATCTTCAAACAAAATATACGTGAAGCACTGGTAGTAACAATAACTGAATAATTCGTCTTATCAAACATAAAAGAGCCGTTTTATTTTACAATTCAAAAAAAAAAAATGAAATGAAAGAACTAAATTGACGACATTTAATTGCTATTACGCATAATAGCATATTTTTACAGAGAAAAAAAGAGAAGCAAAAAAAAAAAAGTAATTTTTTTGCAATTATTTTTGATAAATATTCTTATACATAACATATGAGAAATGAGACGAATTAAAAAATTGTTTTAATTCAAAAAACTTTTCGTTCTTTCAACAACCAAAATGCACGTAGAAAAATTAAAAATCAAATTTTGAAATGAAAAACTATGCATATGTATATATGTCAAACTATACATGTGTATATGTACACGTCTATGGAATGAATGAAAATGTTCAAGTTAATGACTGAATTTGAATTTATGCATTTATTCACTGTTCATTAATTCAGCACTATTGATTTAATACTACTAATCAGATTGTTCCATTTATCATTATCTATTTTGAAAATAATGATTGGATGTTAATAATTAATATTATGCGCATATTATTATTTCATTCCACAATATTCATCTGATAATAGTAGTTGATTAATTGACGCGTTAGTCATTGTTTAATTTATCAAATATTAATCTAATACTAGTAATCAATTGATACATTGATCACTATTTATTTGAAATTATTTCATATCAGTGATTGAGTTTATGATTTCTCAATTGGACAATATTGATTTAATAGCGTTTAAAATTTAGAATAGTTTTAAAATTTCCATATTTTCATGTAAAAATCTTAATTTTTTTAAGGAATAATAATTATTTCATTGTTTGATAAAAATGATATTATTTAAAACAATTAATGCAAGAAATGAAGTATAATAAGTCATCACCGAAAAGTGTTAAATATTATTGCTAACATTCTGAAATACGGAGAGAATGGAATTTTGAAACAAAAAAAAAAAAAAAAAAAAACTTAAAGATGAAAGCAAAGTGTATTAACCATAGCATTATTTAAATTCAATCGTTTTACGATTTTTTGCTATCAAATAGCATTCTTGTTCTTAAATATTCTATTCTGTTATAAGTGTCTGATGATCGATAATTAATGCTTATTATCCATCCTAAAATTTCTTCATATATCTTTAGAGATTTAATAAATACAATAAAAAGCGAGAGACAGAAATAGAAAGAATTAGAAATGAAAAATGACAAAAAAGGAAAAAAATTTGCTGCAATTCAATCTTTCTTATAAAATAATTACTGCAATATTTTTGCATCTTTTTAAATATAAATACCAAATTTGAAGAAAAATAAGCAAAAAATTAAATATTTTTTATTTCATTTGAGCAGATTGTATGAGAAATAAATATAATTCTCCTTGAACAGGATATTGTGATGAATTTAAATTTGAAATACCAATACAATATTGATGACATTTATTATTATTATAAATAGCATAATTAATACATAATTAATATCGAGTGTGTTGTACAAGATTCTATATTTCTACATTTCCGTACTTCTATATTTATTCCAAAATAAGTTTCTTTGTGAAAAAAAGATTTTACGGAAATTTTTAAGCGAAATCATTAATTATAATGGCAAGTAAGAAGTAAGGTCTATCATAATAATATCAAGCATAATGTCAATTGAGAGGCCGTAATAATAAGAAATTAATACTCGAGAGTCGTATTAACAAGCATAATTTAGTACTCAAGAATGCAAATCAGTAGATCAGGAAGCATGTTTAGTATGTTACACAACATTTAGCATTTCCACATTTGTATATTTTTGAATTACTTCGTTATAGAAAGTCTCAAATAAAATTATCAGTTTCAGTAACAGAATAATATTTGAAGTTTAGGTCAGTAAATTAGTAATAAATATTGCACTGGATCATTGGATCATAAGCAATATTAATTTCTCAGAGAATTTTCAAATTTTTTTTTTTTTTTTTTTTTTTTTTTCACAGCAGAAGAATTTGGAACTAAGCAAAAAATAAACCGAATAATAAACGTAAGAGAACGAAAATGATTATAAAAAAAAATGAGTAATTAAATAAATAGATATAAACTGATTCGAATGAATAAATTAATTAATCAAAGTTCTAATTGTTATAAAAACAGCAATTGCATTCGACCGGATATGAACGGTAATTTTTTTTTCGGAGCAATATTTATAAATTTTTATCAAAATTTCCACACTAATTGATTAGCATTTATTTTTAATACAAATTTAATAGTTTCATATTTTTAACAATAAACTTAATTTCTCTTATTAAATTATTTTTAAGACTTTGTCGTATATTTTATGATTGCGTTTCAAGTTAACAATAAGTTGTAATTGATATGTTGCAATAAAAACTTGCAGTATGAAATTATTTCAGTGTTAAACTAATTAATGAAGGCATTTAAAACAAAGGAAATGTATATACATATATGAAAAACTTGAATTAGAATGAGAAATGAAGTCCGGCGTTCAGGACACTGCGACATCATCCAATTTTGAATCAATTTATATTTCTTGTATTTTGCTTTTTATACAAGAAAAAAAAAAACCTGTCTTGAAATAATTTTACAAACAGCATGAAGAAGAAATGACATGTGACGAATAAATATCGAAAAAATGGCAATTGATAAACAAAAGACGATGTAATAAGAAATAAATAAATAAGTGAAAATTGAAAATATGATTAGAAATATATTAGAATTACATTAAGATTGTACGATTATGATAATTTTAAGTAGCATCAATGAAATGAATGGAAAAAAGGACATAAAAATTCAGTTAAAAAAAGGAAGAAAACCGAGAAAAAAGCTGTTTAAGCAAAAAATATGATTGAAGTTTTATGAAGTAATCAAATGAATACTAAAAAATTTTATTAAATAATGCATATCTTATAATTATTGCTATTTATTGACCGAAAGGGAAGTCTTGAAAGAATTAATTTTAAATCTAATTATAATTTTGAATTTATTCAATTAAATATCACCAATCAGATTTCAATTCATTCTTACTTGTTGTCAATAAATGAATGTTATATGTGTATGACTGAAATGCGTAAAACGTTAAAGTTGAGATTTTCTGGATATTGTTAAAAAAAAAAAAAATTGTTTTATAGAAATTTCAAATCTTCTTGAAATCTTTTTCTTTTACGTTCAATTGATCGTCATTTGTGAAATTTTGAAGCTTCATAATAATATTATTACCAAATCATATAATACATGAATGATTTTATCGTGAATTTTAAGAAATTTATATGCCTTATTTGAAGGACGAATATTGTCATCAATTGCTAATTAATAAAGGAATGAATATCTATTCAATGGTCCCAGTTCATTTATACAGCCCCTTGCAAATTCCAATTTTTTAGATTAATAAGAAAATGGTTCTTTTTTTTTTCAGTTTTGCGATATAGCTGATGTACGAAATCCTAAAAATTTTAATGAAGTAATCAGTATAATATACATACAAAATTTTAACGAAAAAAAAAAAAATTAAACGATCGTAGAAAAAGAAAGGTTTGTAATTAATCTCATTAATTTAAAAAAGTGCATCGGAGATCGATTTTTTTATTCTTTTTTTTTTTTTTTTTTTTTTCTTTTCTTCACAGTTGTTGGCTAGAAATTCAACCAAAAAGTGAATAAAATGACAGTAGAAAAAGAAAAAAAAGAAAAGCTTTCACAGCAAAATTTTGTTGAGGATGAAATTACATTTAAAATGTAGATGCTTTATTTTGATTAATTTTAGTGCTGAAATTGATTATTCAACTAGCAAAGAGAAAATTGCTAAGTTTAAAATTTTGTTCAGAAACTTCATTTCACAAAACTAAGTAGTATATCGTTAAATTTCATATTTTTTCAATTTTTTCTTTTTTTTTGAATTTCGACAATGAATTTCATCAAAAATTTAGTTTTGATAATAAATTATATGAATGACTAATTAAATAAATAACACTTATTTGTGAAATCTGAAAATGCTAAGAGGAATGTACGACAAGACGAAAAAAGTGGCATATTTCGAGTTTTATGAAAAATATAAAAGCGAAATTTTGAAAAATTTTTTCCATTTTTAGGTTTTAATTATAGTTTGTTCTTTATTTATCAAGCTTTCATTATAAATTATCTAAGCTTTTAATTTTCCTCTCAAAAATTATAAAATCAATCATTTCTTGTCGTTAAAATACAATTTGTTATGATTCATTTTTTCCTCTATTAATAATTTAATCCATAATGTAGCTATTAGTCTTAAAAGGAAAATATTTGTAATAAAAATTGGAGAAGAAAAATTTTACTCCGTTAAACATTTAATTAATTATCGATAATTTGATATTTAATTAAAAATAATACATTAGAAAATATATTTATTGAAGGGACTGATCGATTTACAATAATATTTATGATATCACTATTACAGAAAAATGAATTTCTTATCGGAAAAATTAATTCATTCAGTCCAAATAAATTAATTCGGCATATTCAAAATAGTTTAATTAAATCCGATAAACTTTTAATAAGTGGCGAAATTTCAAATCTCATTTTTCTTTTTTCCTTCCATCTCGCGACACCTCAGTTACAGTTAATTCAATAATAAAATTGATTTAAAATACTTGTCAAATAATTCGTAATTCTGTTCTCAAAATACACACGCTTTCAAAGTATTACAAGGACCGATACTTACCGGACTTCTCCATTTTGTCCGAGTAGTGTGGAGGACTTGAGCAAAGTATTATATAAGATCAGAAATATCTTATATCAATGCAAGAAAAGTTGTAATCCTTTTGACACAAGAAAGAACCAGAAGCATTAATTAATCTTGCAGAGGATTTTAATACAACAGTCTTGGCAGAAACTGTATTAGTTAATTTATAACTTAATGAAGAAAGAAATGTGCACTTTTTACTTAAAAATGACTTTTTACTACTCCTTTGAAAATAAGACAGGTAGTGAGCCTGGTATGGCAATTTAATAATACGTAATGCAATTTTAAAGAAAAACTCATAAATTAAATTGGCATATTTTAAATGGCAGCTTTAATTTTATATTCTCCTTTCCTTTTTAAAATTATATTCTAGCAAAACAAATAATGTTATTCAGGATTAAATTATTAACCGGGATTTATCATTGCATCGTTTGTATTATTTTTGTTTATTAAAATTTAAAGGTAATAAATAACTCAAGCAATAATGAAAAATAATTGATCGGGTTATCAACTGATCGAATTATTGAAATAGAATGTTTCGTATTATTAAATGATCATCTAGAATAATTATTACGGAATTATTTGATCATTAAATTTAAATATTAATAAATAATACAAGCAATAATCATGAATAATTGATCGAAATGCTAAATGTAACTAAAATACAATATTTAATCAATTATTATGAATAATTTTTTAACAATATCACAATAAAAAACAATGATAATTGCGTCACAATAATGTCAACAATAAACAATAATGACAAACTGCGTAAGAACAATGCCAACAATAAGCATTGTTTTTGATGAATATTTCGAATAACCAAAAGAATTATTTTTGCATGCGCAGTTGTAATTACATTCCTTATTGTGTTATTAAATTATTTATTGTTACTGTAAAAATATTTACTGTCACATTGACTGATTATGGATAAATGTGGCAATAAACAATTTCGGAATATCATTCATTGTTAGACGAATCATTTAATTACTTCAATTTTTATCAATCCAAGTTAGACGAATCATTTAATTACTTCAATTTTTATCAATCCAACAAATTACGATGATGTATGCTTTCGTGTTTTGCTGCTTTTTTAATATTCCTTTTGTATCATCGTTTTAGCTATAATGAAATATTTATGCATAAATTATTTTGATTGCTGTCATTTCGATTATTTGAGCAATATTTCATAATCAGATATGAAAACTATACGATATAATTTATATTATTGGATGTAAAAGCTTTCAGACAGTCTAAAAAAAAATTTTGTTTAAAACATTAATTAATCAATATCTAAACGTGCATAATTTTTATTACAATTTAAAAACACTAAATTTATTATGAAATACAGTGTATAAAATTTTACGCATTAAAATTTTGAATAAATTTAGTGAATAATAATTAAAAACTTCCTCAACATATAATTAATTTGTTCATGCCAACAATTTTTTATAAGTTTCTTAACAAGCATTAAGAAGCGTATTACGCGTATTTACAAAGATTAATCCTAAAAAAATTTTTATAATAATTCATATTTCTGTAATCAATCATTTTTACTGTACGATGATTCCATTTCAAATAACCGATGTTTATGAATTAAAATTAGAAATTTCTTGTAAAACGACATCAATTTGATTTAGATTTAATTGGTTGATCTTTTTTATCAAACTATTTTCCCATAAAATTGATTACTGCTAACAATTTTAGAATAGTAGTGATTTATTTGGTAAATTATCCACTGAGGGAAAGAATAAAAAAAAGTTAAAAAATATAAATCAATCTGATAATTGCATTTTTAGTTTTCATTTCATTTTTAATTTCATTTGTTCTTCTATTTTTCCTTCTTATTTTATGTTTCTAAACATATTTTTGTTTTTAAGCATACACATATATATTTTATTTGATTCGGTCTTTTGTACCAGTAATTTCTTTTATTTTTAACTTATCAAACGAAAAAAGAAAGTTTATAAAAAATTAAAACTTCGAAAAATATTTACAATTACTAAATAATAACAACACAAGGTATTATTTTTAATAATAGTTTAAAATTATATTAATTGTATTATCGGTTGATTGGTTTCTTTTTATCTTATACTAAATCATTTTTATATGAACTTAATGGCATACTAAATTATTTTTATCCATATATTGTTATTTTAGTGACTGTAAATACTGATATTGTTATATCACTATAACTATAATTATCATTATTATTGCTTCGCTGCTATCAGTTTTATCATTCCACTTATCGAAATTTATTATTTATATGGGCATTCGTCACTTATATTATTTCTATCTGATCTTCTTTCTGCAATCTTTTTTCCCTCGAAAAACTGTGAAAGATTTAAGGGAGTGGTTGAGAAATACATATACTGAAGTGTGCAGTAAACAGATGAAATTTTTAAGAAAAATTCCTTTTGAGAATAAAATGGGAAAGAATATTTCAGTCAGTCAAGAGATTAATGAGGTCATCCATTCCCTGGAAGTTTGGCAGAAAATACAGCATAAATATTTATATCATGGATTTTAATCTTAATCCTGTGAAGAAATATTGCTAAGACCAAAAAATCCAAGATCATTTAATTGTAGAACATAAACCTTTTTGAATGTTTGCCCAACAATTTACATTTCTTCCCGCTTTCCATTTTTTTCCCAATAAGAGGTCAAGTAGTCAGTGCGATGTAGAGGTCAGATGCATAAAAAGTCCATCAGCGCAACGTAGAGGTCACTCTCACTCAGTTACCATAGGACTATTTGAATTCAACTCTAGCGCGGCCTGAGGTAACTTTTTAACATTCGATACAATTTTCATGTATCATTTATCTCATTCGGAAAGCTTAAAAATTTTTTGAAGTAAATTTCAACTATCAATTCTGCTAAAAAAAAGAATGATTTTGGATCGTTTAATTGAATATTTTAAATTATTTGCCAATATCGCAAGATTCTGATAAAATCGGTTCATGTGATTTGTCATAACTTTATGCTCTTAAATAATTGTAATGTAAATATTGTTATTTTTAGCATAAATATTTCATTATTAAATATATATTATCCGAATTTATTAACTATTAAACTTTTTTTTTTTCTCAAAATTTTCATCCGTACTTCTAGTTAAATACCGAAAAAAAAAAGATAAATAAATAAAGTACTAAAAAAGAAATGCTTGTTTAAAACCTATTCGCTTTATTATCACAAATAATTAATGCATGATTTGTTCACAGTAATTTAATCATGACAATATTACCTGTTGAAATAACTACTTCTGGTTTTTACAAATTTATACTTTCCAAACTTTTTGCTTGTATTGTTCAAGAAAAATACGAATAAAGAAATGTTCTAATTTCCTTTTTAAATTCTAAAATTTTAAAAGTCACTAGATATTTTTACTCGTATTAAATTTAAGCCATCTTTCTGTTAAATCTACAGTACAAAACAAAATTTTAATTGAATAATGCTTTTATAAGATTTCATAATTAATGAATAAATCGCTATTGCAACTGAAATGTTGCATGATGAAATTTAATTGATTATATTTAGAAGAATTATGAATAATGATGAATTACGATAACGAGGTAATATTTGAGAACAAATTCTAAAATTTAGATTTTAAAGCAGACCAAATTGTTGGATAACAGCTTGTTTCTTTTTGTATGGATATGCTTACATTTAAATTTTAATTAGAGTTGACCATTCGTGTAAAATCTCAATTTAATTCATCCAAAGAATTATCTAAATTAAAATTTTCGAAAATAATGATTTTTACTAAAAAATTACTTTTGAACTGAAATAGTAAAAGATAATTGTCTGTACGTTTAAATTTACCAGATAACTTACATTGTAAATACGACAACAAAATATATATTACTGAAATATAAATGTTTCGAATACAACTAATTAAGGATGCTCCTTTTCAATATTTCATTTATTAATTAGTTGAGATTGAGAACTGGAAACGAGATCGCTCGCTCATGAATCCAAATAAGGAATTTTCCTTTTCCGTCGAATTAACGAATAATTTCGCATGATCAAGTTTCCATTTGAAATTTTATTCTAAAACTAGCTAGACACGCGACGCAGTCAATGCGGAAAGTGGGCGTGGTCATGAAATTCAGTCAACTCATGCAAGCGCGGTCAAAAAATTCAGTCCACTCACTTACTTTTACCTGTCACAGCTGGGACAAGTATTTAAAAAAGTAGGTATTTATATATAAAAACATACGCCCATTCGACTGCAATGTTTCAAAATTTCAAAAATCAATCGATGAAAACGAACATTTACATTTTCATTTATATAAATAGTATGACAATTTTTCTAAAGCAATCTGTAAAAGGTAACGTAAAAATTGAAAAAAAATTTTTTTAAATAGTATTATTAAAAATATTAGAAAATTTTGGTTGTGAAACAAACAATTTGTCCGAAATGATACAATCTTTGCATTTGTAAACTTGAAATATAAAAGATGTATGATGATGTATTCATCTGAATTTCTCTGAAATTATAACATTTGCTCAAATCACAAAATTATTTATAATTTGCAAAGTATCTCAAGCAAAACATACTCAACATTTCCGACTCAATTTATAAAGGAAAATGTGAACGTGCATTTTGTGGTACTCATTTCGAATTAGCAAGATATGGACGTGCATTTTGAGATATTCATTTGAGTTCCAAAATAATGAATTATTTGATGCAAATAATTCATTGACAGCGATGTTTTTTTCTTTTTCATGAAAAGCAATATTTTGTATGAAACAGGCAGGAACGATCATCAAGGTGGATCATTCGATTGAATTCAAGTATAATGTTTATGGTTAAAGAAAGGTGAAACTCAAATTTCTATATTTTTTGTTTGAAATGAAAATTGGTACTTTTCCTTTTGCGACCTTTTCAAATACTAAAATTTCACTTCATTTTTGATCTTAATTTAAACTTTCACTGGTAATTTCTAATGATTAATTGGAAGGAAAGACAAAAAGTAAAAGATCGGTATGATCTGTTTTTAATATTTGTCTACTTCATCATAATTTTAATATTCATTTCAGTTTTCAGCTTGTTTTTTTTTCTTCTTTTTAGATATTTATTTAAATTTTGGCTTGTTCACTTGAGTAATTATTTCAATATTTTGCTTATTTATTTAGGTATTCATTTAAATATTTTAGTTCCTTATCTGGATATCCATTTTGATATTTGGTACGCTTATATGAATATTTATTTCGGTCTTTGCCTTGCATGTTTGAATATTCTTCTCAGTTTAGCTCATTTATTTCAATATTATTTTCAGCATTTAACTCATTTATTTCAATATACGTTTTATTATTTGGCTTGCTTATTTCAATATTTATTTCATTGATTATATTTAATGTGTCTGCTTATCGTCAGTATTTCGGTAATTTGTTTTGCAACTCTGTTAAATATTTTTCTGTTTGCTCCCTCTTTTTTCTTTCCATTTATGATTAATCATGTTCTTTTCTAATTAAGATTTTAACTATTATTTCTAAAGAAATTGCCAAATTACAAGTCACAAGTGAGGAAAGCTAACGATAGCAGAGTGAAAGAAATATTGGGAGTAGGTAAAATGAATACAATTTTCATTTAATTCTGAACGAAATTATTTATTGAGAAATTGTTAAAAATGAAATTTTCAAATATTTCAGCTTCCTGAATATTTTCAAATGCTCCATTCCCCTTTCTATTCCATATATCATTGACGTTAATAATGTAAAACAAATATTTGAACCTAACAAAAAATAGCAAATGAAAAAGAGAAATAAAATCACTAATGCTTTATCATATTTAATTAAATTATTCATTCAAAGTTTTCTTAATTTAATTCTTATTTACAAGCTATTTCAATTATACATTCCATAATTTATTTCTCATATTTTTCGAAAATTATCCATGCAAGTAACAGTAAAATCTGTTAATTAGAATAGATTTTATTGTTATTTGTACGGATAATTCTTGCTAGATTGATGAAAAATCTTAGGAATAATTGATCCACAGAAACTAAAATATCTGCTACTCCATCTATTGTATATGTACCACTTAATCACAAATTTACATACATATTTCTACGTATGTACGCATATACACATTAACACATACGCAAACGCACGCACGCACGCACACATACACATATACACAGATCAGTTACACTATGCCATAGGTGTGTTTTTATCATTTGGTTGATTTTGTTTGTAAAATTCTTGATTATTGATAGAAATGTTTATGTTTATTTTTCATTCGAAATAGTTACATATTATTTATTTATTTCCAATTTTGGAATGGTGTTCATTTATGTATTATTTACATATTTGTGCGTATGTGTGTTTAAAAAATCTTTTTCATTTCTTTTGTTTTTTTTTGTTGATGCAAATTTTGTGCAAAAAAATTTGTATTTTTTTATGAACATTTATTGATAAATCCTTTGATTTTTGTTCAAAATTTTGCCTATATATATATATATATATATATATGTATAATTTGAAATTTCATTATATGCCAGCTTATTGCATATTACAATGAAATTTGGTATTCTATTGATGAAAAATAATAAATTGATAATGTATACCCAAAATAAATAGCATTAAATGATTTTGAATGAAAAGTAAAAATAATTTAAACTCTTTTACCATATTCATTATTATAAAAGATCGGAGATAAGTACACAATAACATAGCCAAATTGAAAAGATGCAAAAAAATTAGGTAAAAATTCAAATATTAGATATGAAAAGGTAAATAAGTTGGAATAAATTCCGACTGAATAAAATAATATTCAATTGAACAAAGATTTCTCCTTTTTCTTTTTTTTTTTTTTTTTTTTCGAGAAATAGAAGAGGAGAGATGTAAATTGATATCCGTTTCTTTTTTTTTCTTTTTTTCCCTCATTTAAATTTTAAAATGGAGAACAAACACAATGTTTTCTATAAGATGAACTGATTGTGCTGGATCGCTGAAGGATCTGACATCGTTAAAATGTTCGATGATTTTAAAAATTGAGAGGCGAAATTGAGTGATTATCTCTTTGCTCAACTCTTGCCGATTTGCTATTCGACAACAAAATAAAGCAACAAATATTGAATCCTTCAATCCTGACGTATTCGTTTTAATTGTGAAACTATTTCGTTTTGATGTGTTATTTTTTCCCCTATCATTCAAAATTTCAAAATTAATTTAGAATAAAAATTTATTTTTTTCCTTTCTTTTGTTTTTATTTTCCATTTCAAATTATCCCAATTTGGAAATTGATGAATTATTAAATTGTCCAAATTTTTTGTGCATAAAAATCGAACCATTCTTTTGTAGAAAGAATGCAGTACATATGAATGTAACTGAATGGAAAAGAAATCTTAATTTTTTATTTGATTTTTGGTTGAAAAATATTTTGAAAGTGAAACAAATTCGCACACTAAAATTGAGAAATTCATATTATTTTCAAAAATTTACAAATTCTCATTTTTTAATTTATTATTAAATATTTAAATGTAATAAGATGAAGATTTCTTTTTATCTCGTTCCCTTTCTTCTGCTATTAATTCTATTTTTTATAAATTCGTCATCAAATAATTTCTTTCATCCTGAATAATTCAAGGCTTTTTCTTCTAAAATTTATTTAAATGCCTAACTATATTACATTTTTCCAAATACTTTATTGTTTTCATATATTTATTAATTTTTAATTCTTTTTTTTCATAGCTTTTTATTTTATTCCCTTACTATTATCATATCACTTGCAATTTTCATTAGTCAATTATCATTATTGATTTATACCTTATCATAATTTCTTTTTCCGTTTTTCCGATCTTTACAAATGATAATAATGATTCAATCCGAAATATTGTAATCTTGATTTTATTAGCATAACTATAACTATTTATCTCATTCTGAGATTAGAAATTATAGATATAATTTGACTGCTTAGCTGTGAAAATTTCTTCGCTTACGTTTATCTTTTTTGCCTAACTAATTTAAAATTTTTTTAACTTTTTATTTTTCAACTTTTTTCTATTTTTTTTCACCTTATTATAAATTTTGATTGTAATTCTCTACTTTGTAGACGAATTTTCCTTTTCTAATTTTTATATTTTTTTTAATTTCTCGGAAAAATTTATTCCATATGTTTAGCTTTTATTCAGTTATTTATATAATTCTGTTGATTTAATTCGTTTTTACACTTTTAATTTCTCAAATTCGATTTTTTTAAAGGATGAAATCCTCACAACTAACTTTTTCTACTTTTCTAATACTATTTCTCGGTGGATTAGGCTACAATTATGTAAAATGCGTAAATCTCACGATTATGACATTTAATACCTGGGTTTCGGGTAATAATGTCGAAAATGGAATAATAAAAATTGCCAGTCATATCAAACGGATCAATCCAGATGTTGTCGCATTGCAAGTAAGTGAATGATATAATTTATAATTAAAATTTTTTTTTGCGACAAAATCATTATTTTTATAAAAATTTGCGATAAACTAGATTCGATGTAATAATAAAAGATGAGATAATATTATTAATGATTAATTTATCAAAATTTCTCTACTAAAAATGCAATTATTTGATGAAAAATGAAAAAAAAAGAAATGTTTTAAATGATGATGGTGATAATGGTGATAAGTGCTCTGATAAGATTTTTATTTCAGATTTAATTTGCAAAAATTTTAAATTTTTTTCCTTTTTTCTTCTAGGAAGTTCGTGATAGAGAATGCTTGAGTCATTTGTTGGCAGCAATGGGTGAAAAATGGACAGCTGCTGCATCAACATTTTCATATCCTGATACTGCTATTTTAACAAAACATAAAGTTAGTTATATATTAGCCACTTTATTTTTATTCTCAATTATCTAAAGATAAAGTTTAAAATGAAGGATAAAAGTTGTTATATTTATTAATTTACAGTTAAAAAATATTAGCCCTTTTATTTTTGCAATTACTTTTTTTTTTTCAAATCAAATTTTGTCTATTTATTTGAAGCTACTTATCAAAAAATAAAATAAAAAAAAATATTTTCTTAAAATTTCATAGAATTTGAAGCTAAAAGGTATCAGCCATTTTATTCTTGCCATTAGTTATCTAAAAAACAATATGAAAAAAAGAGACTTTTTTTTTTCAAATTCCATAAAGTTGACAAGTTTTGATTTCTATTTATTTGAAGTTAGTAATATTGGCTATTTAATTCTTTAATTATTCAGAAAAATAAAGTAAAAGAAAGATTGAAATCTCGTGAATTAATTTGATGAACTTTGGTTTTTTGATTAG
This sequence comes from Onchocerca volvulus, assembly GCA_000499405.2. Lineage (NCBI taxonomy): Eukaryota > Metazoa > Nematoda > Chromadorea > Rhabditida > Onchocercidae > Onchocerca > Onchocerca volvulus. Next base: position 14,887,840 of record HG738138.1, on the reverse strand, counting down.
TTTTTTACTTTTATTGTTTTTTTTTTTTTTTTTTTTTTTTCAATTGTAGTGTTTTTTCTTTTTCTTCAGATAATGAATCAATCATTTCATCAAATAAGCCATGGTATGGGTATTAGAATAAGAATTGAAAATGCAAATCGAACAATTCACATATGGAATCTTCATTTGGATTATCAGTTAATGTTAAAATAATTATTGAATTATATTTTAATAATATATAATTGCAATAAGAAAATTATTCGCTAATTCTATAATTATATTTAGGCTAGAATAATGTATGATTTTTAAAACCAATAAATGAAATTAATATCTTATCCAGTTACTTCAATCCAGTTGAAAATTCCTTTCCTTCTTCATTTATCATAATTAAAATTCTATAATTTTTGAATCAAATTCGAATATTTGAACCCTTGATCGTTGTGATTTTTAATCTAATGTTTCATCTTGTTATAATATAGAGAAATTTTTTCTTCATTTATTTATTATAATCGAAATTTTTTTTTGGAAATACTTTGATTTTTTGGTCATTATAACTTTTAACTTACTGTATCTTATCTTATCAGAATTATAGTAATGAATGTTTTAAGTTGCATGAAATTTCAATAACTTTCATTAGTCTTATAAAAAACTATAAATTAATAATTATGGCTAACTAAGAGGGCGTATTTGTCAAGTGAATTGTAATGAAAATTTATACATTTTGAAATCGAACTGAGGAATAATACTGGTTACTTATTTGTCTTAGCTAGCATTTTTTTTAGATCATATGGTCCATATGCAGCATTTAATAAAATGGTCACAAAGATAACTCAAATTATGGCTGGCGAAATGGCTGATGGCAAAGGTTTTTATTTTTGCATTTCATTTTATTATTAATATTAAGTGATTGTGTGTGTGCATGTGTGTTTAAAAAAAATTTTTCTTAAAATTAAAAAATCTTCGAAAATTTCAAAATAATTAAATTTTTCTCGCAAAAAAAAGTTTTCGCAATTTTAAAAAGTTCATCTTTTATAGAAATCTTGCGTAAAAGAAAAAAAAAAAGAAAAAAAACATTCATCATATTGTTTTTTTTTTTTTTTAAATACCCCAAAATCATCTTCATTAATATACAATAAATAATTCGTTACAAAAAAAGTTAGTAAAAGTTTAGGTCGTTTCCAGAATATGCGAGAATTACTAGTCGATGATTATTTCCAAGCTGCTGTTCAAAATTCACCCACTGAACCACTGATTGTTTGCGGTGATTTTAATTCACCATCACATCTCGATTGGATTAATGAGACAAGGTTAAAATTTCAAAAAAAAAAAATGAAAAATTTTTCTTTTAGGAAAAAAAAGTTCAGGAAAAGAATGCTACTTCATTGAAAATCTTTTTGAAATTAATTTACAATAACATGAAAAATCTTCTAGATGCCAATTTAGCAATTTTGAAAGATTGTCGCATAAGATTTCAATTTAAATGAAAATAATATCCAATACATAAAAAATTTTCAGTTGCAGTTCCACTTTCCATACATATATTTTAAATTAATTTTTTTTTTCAAACTTACCATTTATATATTTAAAAAAAAAAAAATATTTTAAACTTACATTTATAATCTATAAAGTTAGAAAATCAAAAGCATAAATTGCATTTTATATTCAAAATGAAAAATATAAGTAACAAACGTTTGAATGTGAATTACAAAAAAAAAGTATAAATTTGCTTTTTTTTTTTGTATTCATTGAAATCCGGCAGAAATTGAAATTTCTGCAGGAAAAAAAATAGTGAAATGATCAAGAAAAATTTTTGCAAAGGAAGTTCGCGCATAAACTTAATTTTAGATATAAGTATATATAATGAGTTTTATTCTATGTTTGCAAGGATATTTATTTCAGTTTTCTTCATGGTAATTGGAAATTTCAATGGCCAGCAACGAAAATATTACAAAATGAGGCTGAAATGAAAGATTCTTATCGAGAAGTGCATCCACAAGTTCTTCATAATCCAGGTTCATTTCGCTTAAAAAGTTTCAAACAAGATTAGTCTTTATTCAAAAATCAAGTTATATAGTATCTATAGTTAGAAAATCCTTTCGTTATGGTACTTTCCCGCTATAAAAGCAAGTGGAAAAATATCCGACAGGATAATCTGCGGATCAAAAATGACCGCCTACTAAATTCCCGATTATCTATTACAGATTGACCATTGAAAAATGTATAAAAATATTTGAAAAGCAAAATTTTCACATAATCAGGAATAACATGGTCAACAGTGGAGAAAATGAGCAGTAGTGGTTGGAGCTGGACGATACCGGAGCCACAAGATCGGATTGATTATATCTTTTATCGCAGCTCTTTACTCTCTCCTATAGAATCGTATACATATCAGGGTCATGCAACTGTTTATCCTAAACCATTCCACTGGAAAAATGATTATCCATCCGATCATTTTGCTGTTATTACCACTTTCCTTTTAAAGTAACTTTTACAAATTCATTAAATTTTTCAATGATTTGATCAGTTTACAAATTCAGTTAATTTATACTGATTTTGTACCAAATTTTGCTCTCGTTTTTTGCTTCAATTGTTCTAATGCAATTTCAGTTAAAATTGATCTTCATTAAATTCGAAATTGCAGCCACTGAATAGATATGTCTTGTCGCCAAATAAGTGATAAAATGTTTAAAAATTAACTCTAACGTTTTTTACCAGCAAAAAAAAAAAAAAAGAAAAAAGAAAAGAAAAAGAAAAAGAAAACTGATGGTCCAAAGAGTAAAGAATGTGGATAGAGATAATAAAATATTGTGGCAACTTAATATCCTTTCGGCTTGAACTTTTTGCGAGAAAGAATTAGAAACTGTTGCGCCCAAAATTTTTTTCGGGAAAAAAGGAAAATGAAATCAGTTTCGATCGATTCGCTTATATTCAGCATTTGTTATTTAACCATCATCATTGATATCCAAACTTTTTAGCGTTGATGAGACCATATCTTCTAGATCTGCTTCGGAAATTCTTGTGTCCTCATTCTCTAAAAGCAGATATTTTTTGAAACAAATGAGCTTTCGGACTTTGGAACAAATAAATTTAAATGAAATGTTAAAATGTTTCTAATCTCTGTAGTGAAAATTGCTTTTGTAACGCGAACCAATCTCAAACTTGGGTAATTAAACCTTTATTATACGAAAAACTTGATAATACGAAACACGAATTCTTACAAACATTACATATAAAATATAGCACGACCAATGGTAATAAATAAAAAACGGGATAAAAATCGGGATAGATGTGTGTTGAAAGCGAAAATGAACGAATGAATAGGGAAAGGGTTGTAAGCTTATATATGGGCTTTGTTAGCACAATGCATCTGGGCTTTTGTTAGCAAGATGTCGCTAGCCCTTTGTTAGCAGGATGCCGCTAACCCTTTGTGAACAAGATGGCGCCAACAGTTTGTTAGCAAGATGTCGCTAACCCTTTGTTAGCAGGATGGCGCCAACAGTTTGTTAGCAAAATGTCGCTAACTCTTTGTTAGCAAGATGGCGCC